>JAGDQO010000592.1:0-600000 GCA_018342035.1 Solanum appendiculatum | reverse complement strand
AAGGTGAACTCTCAACTCTTGATTTCTCCAACCTCTGTCGACTTGCCATATCACTAACAATTCCACCATCCTCCAAGAACATGGTCATCAGATTCTTAGAAAACCCACTCACAAGTTATACATCATTCTCCTTTTCCAAAACATGAGATAACCTCAATCTCGAAGGCTCCAAAACACAACCTCAGGCACATTTGTGTGTCCCTTCTCTACAAATTTTCAACTAATTGCTGCATAGTCTTCACTGAACACAAACACCTTCTTTACCATTTGATCGTCCCTGAGGTTTCCTTGTACCCCCACTTCCTAAAAATTATCAAACACTTTCTGGGTGTTTGTGCTCGCCCCCCAGTACATATTTATGCCAAACTCAATTTTCTCAGTTAAAGTATCACCTTCAACTTTCTCCAGGTCAGACGACTCACTGAATGTGATTAATTTTGCCTTTCATGGTTCTTCACTCAATTCTGACACCAACACACTAAGTGCCACAGAGACCTCCTCACTCATACTCACAGAAACATCACATACCGCGATACAATCACTTAATTTCATCCTTTATTACCACTAAAGATCAGCTACTTCTCCACAATCTCCCTCATTTAATGCCCCAATAATCTCATGAGGCATTAAAGCTACAACGTCCTCTCCTCTTTCTCCTTTTTCCTCACAAATGGTCCATCTAGAATTCTATACAAAATTTCACTGCATTGGAATCTAAATAGAGTTGTCTTAAAGAAGAAAGATTGCAAAACAACTTGGTATTTCACCTGTAACATGAACTTCACTTAAGTCAAGTAGAAATAAGACCTCCACATTGCATAAGTTTCCTGGTCTGGTACCATTTATTATATTTTTTTAATATCTCAACTTTAATTTCCTCATGTTTCCCAATTCATGAGGAATAGAACCACTCAAACCATTTTCTCCAATGCTTAACCACAACAAATCACACAACTTATTGAGTTCAACAGGGATTTCACCTGTGATGTCGTTTCAACATATTTAGCAACATGATACCTACCTAACATTCTGTTAAGAAATTTACAAACCATATTGTGGAAAAAGGAGATGTTTGTCATTTTTATCCTTTAACTAATCCAATCTGTAACTGAGACTTTTCCGTTTGGAAGTCGTTTCGTTTGTAATACTTCCATTAAAGTAATTCGTTTCTTTTTTATTAATTTAGTTCAATTTGAAATTACATTTACTATTTGTTCGTGTTGTAATACTTTTAACATGTTTCTTGCTTTCTACACCACCAAAATTGGTAACACTTCTCCACCGTGTATTTACTTTCTTCAATTAACGTGATATTTATACTATTGTTAGTAGAAGTTGCTCGCTTTTAAAATTAAAACAGAAGAATTAGTATATGTTTGGTGAATATTATATTCTTCAGCATCTTTATTGTATGACCCTAAGGGTACTAATCATATTGAAATAAATCATTTTTACATCACAAATATATATTGTGTTAGTACATCCTAGCTACTACAGGCATACAATGACAAGTGTAGAAGAGCTAGAGAACCAATGCCTACCTATTAGCAAGTTGAAGAAATATGCAACAGAATGGGATATTAAAGTCTTAGTCATTCGATGGAGCTTAACAAAAGAGTACAAAAATGCAAACGGTGAGGATATTCGTTGGCAACTAATATTCGTCGACGAAGAGGTAACTCTATTTTAATATTGTATTATATTCATTAGTTAATATGTTGAATTCTTTTGAGAATCTAATGATTATGAATCTTACCACAGGGAACAAAAATACAAACAACTCTTTTCAACAAAGATGTTCATGCATGGAACAACTCTTTTGAACTTAATCAAAGTTACCACATTATAAATAAAAAGTTAAATTGTAATGACCCTTCAGGTCATTTGCATGTTTGTGCCTCTTTTCTGTCTGTTTGAGCTTTCCTGTAGCGACCCCAAATCATTTCTGACTTGCTGGCACTGTAGGTTCGGTCGTCTGGTCGTTCGTTTGGGTTTTATGCCTGTTTTCCTGTTCTGGAGCTTTTGAACCTTGAAAAGTTGATTTCGGTCATAACTTCAGGTAAACGACCTCATATGGGAATTCTGACGGTACCATCAGCTCCGGAGCGACCAAATTAGGCTAGAAGCATGGTTGGCCTGAGTCTCAGGGTTTCCGGTGTGATTTTGGAGCCAATTAGCTCTATAGCCTTCGAAATTTGGCTTAAAATTGACATTGATCAACATTCTTGGTAAACGCGCTCGGATGAGAATTTCGTCAGCGCAGTTAGTTCCAGAATGCCGAGTTTGGTTTAGACTGACCCTTTGAAAACTTCCAGGAGCTTCCGATCAAATTCCGAGGCCTTCGGTAGAATTTGGCTAAAATGGTCCATTGGGTGTGGGACTCACTTTTCGTCGAAACGACCTCGTATGGAAATTTTGACTGCGCCATTGAGTTCGGAATGTCAAATTTATTGGGGTTTCATATGTGGTTTATTTTCATCAGGTCCCGAACGAATTCCGAGGGTTCGTTCGGACACTTTTAAAAATAGCAAAAATCTGGTTGCTGGTGCAGACCTTTAGCGACCAGAATTTACACTTTTAACGACCTGAATTGCAGTTTTTAGCGACTAGTTTCGGGTTTTATAAACCAGAAATTGCAGCTTTTAGCCCTCATTTTCAAATGGCGATTTCTCCCTCATCCAAGCTCCGATTTGAGTGATTTGAAGTCCTGTATGATCATGGAGATTGTGGCTACATGGTGGAATGATCGGATTGTGTTGGTGAACCCTTGTTTGAGGTGAATTTCAGCTCGAAGCTGCTGCCCATCATCTTTTTGGTGATTAATTTATGATTTCTTCTTCATTTTAAAACTTCGATATCTCGAGTTCTAGAGCTTCGTTTTGGGTGATTCGAAGTCCCAAGTGCTCAGAATCTTGTTGACTATGTGAGTGACTGTCTAGAGTGTGTCGGAAAGTCTCCAATTCTGGTGTATCTGCATTGTAAGTTGCTGCCCCAAGTCTCTTTTTGTGATAAGTTTTGCAATTTTTGTTTGTTGTTGCATGGAGCTGTTCCGAGCCCCGAGAGGTGCTCCGTTTTGGAACACAAGCTTGGGGGAAGGTTTAGGACCTCTTTACGGAGTCAATTTCAGAAATTCCAAAGCGGGTCCCACATTTCCCGATTTTGACTATGAAATTGGTCTGTCTCCAATTTTGTTTATTTTAGTGTCTAAACGACCGTATTGACGCTGTGACTCTATTTTTTACAGCGTGGCAGAAGTCAGAGGCTGTTCGGAAGGGAAAAGCTCCGGCAGATTGACTTGGAGCGTGCGTGTTCGACCTTTTGGTAGGTTACGGCTTCCCTTCTTCATAGATTGAGCTTGAATGTGTGATTACTTGTCGACCTGTGTGAATCTGGGTTGGGTAGCTAGTACTTATGTTTTTCTTCTCTGATTTTCTTCGTTTAGAATTGATTTCTGGACTGTTCGGGGTTAGTATCATGCTTTAGCGTGGGTTGTCAATTTGGGTTGTTGATGAGTTGTTGTGGGTTACCTATTAGGTGGTTATCTTTTATTGCATGCGTGGGTTCGGGGTATTTTCTTGTGTTTTGTTGATTGCGGTGATTTGTTTCCGACCTTAGAATAGGTTAGTGTAGTATTTCCTTAGTCCCATGTACCTGATTGGCCTGAGTATGTATCCGACATCGATTTGGATGGATTAGATCCTTGTAGACTGCTATAGCAGACTTGGGTATGATAGTATGGGCCTTAGTATAGGTGATTTCGTGGTTAATTTTCGGATTTTTTATTCTATCTCCTTCTATCTCAGCGATTCTGGGGTGCTGTCGGAAGTTTTAGCTATTTTGCAGATTGACGGTTGGATTGTGCTAGGCTGGAAGCCTTCGGTTGATATCCTTGTAGGGGCGGCGTCCCGCGGTGTCTAGCCTTGGGTTGAGTTGGTTGGTGGTGGCTTGATTCGGTTTGAGGCGGCTAGCTCCAGTCCGAGTCTGACGTTACACAGTTAGAGTCCGTTATTTCCAGCTTGAGACTGTTGAGCGTGGGCTGCTAGCTCTAGTCAGAGGCTGACGTTACACAGTTAGAGTCCATTATTTCCAGCTCGAGACTGTTGAGCGAGAGGTGTTATTTTCCAGTTCGAGGCTGACGTTACACGATTAGAGTCCGTTATTTCCAGCTTGAGACTGATGATTGGATTCGAGGCCCAGGTTCTGTTATTTACGGTTCGAGGCCGTTATTTCCATTTCGAGGCTGACGTTACACGATTAGAGTCTGTTATTTCCAGCTTGAGACTGATGATTGGGTTTGACGCCCATGTTCTATTATTTACGGTTCTTGGCCGTTATTTTCCAGTCCGAGGCTGACGTTACAAGGTTAGAGTCCGTTATTTCCAGCTTGAGACTGATGGTTTGGGTTTGAGGCCCAGGTTCTATTATTTATAGTTCGAGGCCGTTATTTTCATGTCCGAGGCTGACGTTACATGGTTAGAGTCTGTTATTTCCAGCTTGAGACTGATGGTTTGGGTTCGAGGCCCAAGTTCTATTATTTATGGTTCGAGGCCGTTATTTCCAATCCGAGGCTGACGTTACATGGTTAGAGTCTGTTATTTCCAGCTTGAGACTGATGATTGGGTTCGAGGCCCAGGTGTTATCTTTATTGGGTGGGTTCGAGGCCCATGGGTGTTAAGGCTTTTGGAGTTGGGTTCCCTTGTTTCTATAGCTTAGATTCTCTGTGTACCTATCGGGCTTATGGGGGTCCATTCGGGTTTTATTTAAACTTGTGTATGAGTGAACCTTCTGGGCTTATGGGGGTCCAGTTAGGTTTAGTTTTGCTTCCGGTGTGCTCGTGTGCTTGTTTCACTTTCGCTTGACCTCTATCGTGTTAATTCTATCTTGTCTGCCTATTTTTACCTTTCTTGCTCAGTCGGTCTATGATGCCTACTGGGTACTTGTTGTTTTGGTACTCATGCTACACTCTGCATCTGCTTTCGTGATACAGGTCCGAGCACCAGTTCTCAGCGTTGAGTTTGAGCCTGCAGCTGTCTGTTTAGGAGACGAGGGTGAGCACATGGTGTTCTGGAATTACATGTCTCCTTCTGTATTTATATTTTGACTTGTCTTTTGCTTTCGAGACAGCTTGTTTCTGTGGTCCACTTTTGGGACTTGTACTCTTGTTAGTAGTTTTGTACTTGTGACTTCCAGATTCTGGGAGGTGTCTTGTATATATAGTTTGGTTTCGTTTCCGCCTCTCTTGTGTGTTCTTATTTTATGCTTCCGCTTAGTTGAGGGTAGTTTCCACCCTCAGTCCCATTACTGTTCAATTTCGGGATAGGGTTTTGGCTGGCCTACTGGTGGGGTGGTAGGCGCCATCATGACTCGAGAGACCGGGTCGTGAAATAAATGGAGCTAAACCAAACTTTTTATCTGTGCATAAGGACCTGGAATAGCATTCATGAACAACACAGAGGCCGTAGAGGACAAAAGTCAATTTAAGACTCAACAATTTTCGAATGGATTTATTTCCTTCGATAAAGCTGAAAATATCACTAGTGGGAGTTTCTTCAGTAAATTTCACTAAATGTTTGTTGTGTATTACACCCATAAATAAATTCTGTATTTAATAATACATTTTTTACGTTTAGATGTGGTGTGTATTTTACTCAAAGTAAAAGCACTAAATGGAGAAGGACGAAGCATAAGGCGAGAAGTAATCATTACAAACGAAAGGTAACTTTATAGTTACTATGCATCCTTGATTTAAATAGTTTCACGTTATTTAACTTTTATCATAAAGATATCCATTTTTACATATATAGGTATGATTGAAAAATCATGACTTTATGGGGAGACTTCACTGAAATCGAGGGACAAATGTTATAGAGCCTTGAAAGTGACAAACCAGTGCTTGCCTTTTGTGATGTGAAATCCTCCATTTACCGAGGTATAAATCTCCTCAAATGATATATTTGAATCAAGTTTCAGACTACATAAAAGTATCACTGAATTTAATACTCCTGGCAAACTAGGGGATTTTGTACTTTCCACGACTTCTATTAGTAGTTTGCTAATCAATCCACAATTTGAAAAGGCCAACAATTTCCAACAATGGTAAACAATACATCTTTCTTCTCACTTATTCATAGCCTCCACACATGCTACGTCATAGATGTTTTTAATTGATTACTTTTAAATTACAGGAATGACAACATGAAGGCACAAAAGATTGACATAAGTTTAATGCCAAGCAAACTAATGCAAATAGCCCGCCAAGTGAAAATTACTGATATTTTAAACGGTTCACTTGCCATTGTGAATGTACTTTCCTCTGCAAAACTCAATACATACTCAAATTCTATGTTAAAAACATAATTAAGTGGCTTTCCTAATTTACGTATAGGACATGTACTATAAGTTCAATGCTTAGGTTTCCGGCATTGACAATAACACTAACCCATGGTATCATGCTTGCAAGAAATGCTACAGACGAGTTATTGTTATAAACAGTAGTGCAACTTGTACCTACTGTAGGAGTGAAGATAATGATTATGAGGAGAGGTAAACTACACAAACGACTATCAAAAAATATTACTTACTCCACCAAATAAATGAACAGTTAATAATTAAATATTGAAACGAGTTTAAGATATAGCTATCAAACAAATGAAGACTTACAGATTAAATCTTGAAATGTGTTTTAGATATCGGTTAAAGATTGATGTCACAACTGAGGATCAATTTCTAAGGATTACATTGTTTGATGCGGCACAGTACTATTTGGGTTGCGACGTAAAAGACTATGTTCACTCTACATCTGAAAAGGTAAATCTCTTAATCTATAAAATATCATCCCATATAAATAACATTATCCTATTTTTAGTGAAATACTAATATATAAGGGTTTTCTATTCCAAAGAAAGAAGAGTATGATTACTATCGCAAGTTGGTATTGAGTAAGGATAAAGAATTCAGTATCCTTGTGAAGGTTGATCGTAACTTCCCAAAGGTGGAGATAAACATGAATGTGATAGCTATGGAGATACATGAGGTTCCACAGAAATTTGCAGCAGATGAAACCAAGGTTGAAACCCCGATTAAAAAACAAAGAAGCCGGAGGATCAAGAAACTTACAGATAATGAAAAGATGAAAGGGATAGCTGCGGGGATACCTCATGTTGAAAAAAATATTGCAGCTGTTGAAACTGAGATTGAAATCCCAATAATAACACATAGATGCAAGAGGACCAAGAAAGTTAAAGAAGCCACTGCAGAGGAACATCCAGTGAAAGTGAGGATACGTGAGGTTAGAAAACACAATGTACCAAATGAAAGTGAGGATGAAACCCCGATAATTTAGCTACAAAGAAAAAGGACCAGGAAGGTTAAAGGAAACAATCTTGTGCCACATCCGATGAAAAATAAGATCAAAGTGGAAAAAAACTAATATATTGTTGATTTAAAAATTCCTTATGTTTAACTACCAATGCTTATTATCTCCCTAATACTAATATTTAAAAGTTACTTTATTTTTCTCAACGAGCAACTTCACCTAACATCGCTTTTATTATTAACTTACTTTCTCTTATGTCAATGAATTTGGTTAACTGCTTTACTAAACATTCAATGTGTGCACATTATCACTTCCAAACAGATCAACTACACTCTTCTGCAGCAATCTATACCTCATACAACTTAAAAGGTATCAATGCATCCTACATTATACGTTTTTCTTAACTATATATGGAAAAATGAACACTACATAATAATAGGTGTCTATGGCCTATATATGCCAAATTAAACACTTCAAAGGCTAACCAATTGTTTTTAATGATTCCACTATGTTCTAGATCACTACAAAATTAAATATGCCCTTTGGGGCAAGAGAAGAGAAGTGCCACACCAACGATCCAAAATTTGTCGCCACCAAATCAAAAAATGACATACAACCAACATCGAGGTATATCTAATATGTTAATTACTTATCATAGTTCAGAATTAAATCTAACCCTTTTGTTCAATTCACTTCACAGGTGATAAAGGCAAATTCATTGCTTCTGGACATAAAGTTGATCAGCATGCCAAAACAACAATAAATCAGACACACTATACATGTAAGATCTCAGACAATCCCCCAATAAAATCCACCGTTCAACAATGCATGTCTTGTCTCTCTTTAAGAACCACTAATTAAGTAACTTACATTTACATTTGATGTTCACAATTGATGTTTTTAAATACACTTTTCATGTATGTACTAAATATAATACTGACTCTATCTTACTCTATTGACCATTGCAAACTATTGTCTTGCCATGTCAAATCTAACAGGTCATAAAGGGAAAACCAGTCCTTCTACCGGTAAAGATGATCATCATGACAACCACACAAAAAATGATATAATCCACACAGGTAAGAACTTACATAATCATGTATAATTCTAGATACATGAGTAGTCCCTACAGGGTGAACACATTTGCATACACACATATATAAGTATTACATGCTTTGTCTAAATGTATAAAACGTGCTTCCTCTTATAGAGAAAAGGCAATTGCGAAGCGCATTGCGAAAGGTGGAAAAGTATATATTAGCAAGCCAAACAATAGCACATCTAGAAGCCGAACATCCACATTTGAAGAAGCAACCTAAAATAAATTTGCTATTTAGAGCATTATCTGAAGAGTTTGAAGTTGGAGGTACAGAGGAAAAAACCTAATCATATCCTACATAACTTGAACATTCAATACCTTTATGAAATTAGAGTTTTAACATATATCTCCGACCATATTAACTTATCTTTATCATATCTGCACGTGTTAAAAGTGGTCCCAGAATGCATTTATTGTGCTGCAAAAAAATTTGAACATGAACCTCCAACATTCTGTTGTGCAAGCGGATATATCAAATTGGCAACCCCTGAAGCTCCAACAGAACTATATGAAATGTTTGTGGCTTCTACGGCAGATGCTATAGAGTTTCGCAAAAATATTCGTACATATAATAGTATCTTTGCTTTTACATCTTTTGGTGTTAACCTGGATAAGAAAATAGCATCAGCAAGAAAAGGAGTGTACACATTCAGGGCACAAGGTCAAATTTATCACGATCTACCATCATTGGTACCGCCTGATAATAATATCTATTACTTCCAACTATACTTCTTTGATACGGACAACGAGTTGACCAACGGGATATCAAAGGTGAAAGAAGGAATTCTGTCAGACAGAATTGCAAAAAAGATCAAACAAGTAATGGAGGGAAACCCATATGAGCAAATCTTTTGCCAACTAAATGATCAATCAAGTTTCAACAATTTCCAACTTCGGATTGCTGCAAATGCCTCTTTGGATCAACAAGTGTACAACACACCCTCACTAAATCAAGTTGCAGCAATTTGGATAGATGGAAACAATCCAAATATACCTTTTGAGTGATTAATAATTGTTCATGAGCATTCAGGGTACAAGCATAGAGTCAAACACTATTTCGGCTGTTATGACCCTCTCCAATATCCTTTGATCTTCCCAAGAGGCGAAGGAGGATGGCATCAAGGAATAAGAAAACAAAACAAAAGACAACATCACACAAGAAGTGGCCACTCCCCAACTCTGACCAATGATATTCCAACATTCATATCAGCTGATGCAATATTAGCCAACGAGGATCAAGGTAACGTGTATCACCTTCTTCCCTCTTATAGTAAAAAATTACTCACATTCTTCACAAGTTAGATACTGATAAAAAAAATACACACACAATATACCATAATGATGTCAAATCATAAAAACCTTTTATCAATAAAGGTTGGTACCAACAACGTATTATGATTAAGAGTTGTGGCATGACAAATAGGACTAACTAAAATTTACTTAAATACCGCCAAATATTAATTACCTCCCCTCCTGATCTTTACACTTTTAGTAAGCCCAAACTTATGTGTATAAAATCAGCTTACAGTAGTGTCGTTTCTAGGTATATGATTTATTACACTTACTTATCACATTAAAATAAAAATGCAAAAATATCACTTTTTGAGGTGCATTTAAAAAAGGCTATTACAATAGTTTCCCTCACGTTAAATATTATGTACACTATTTTCATGTATCCAAATACTGCTACCAACAGTGTACAAAATACAAACATGTTAGGACAAATTCTCCTATTAAACACTATTGTACATTATACCCATTCCAAAGACATAGTGCCCATAACACACTAAAAAAGGGACATCAGAGAATAGGACATGCCTTTAAAAATATCATACTATACACTTTTCATTTATACCAATATTGTAACTAACATAAAATTTAAATAATATTAATATCATTTCGAACACTTGTAGATGTCCGTCGCGAGACAAAGGGAGATGTTTCTTGCAGAGAGTACTATTATTATAAACTACAAGTACGAGAAGCAGAGAGGTCAGTATTACTGCTATGTGGAAGACTACTACAACAATTTGTGGTTGACATGTACATAAAATTGGAAACAACAAGGCTAGAATATTTCAGAAAGGAACAATCAAATTTTAGAAGAGAGGTTTATCAAGGTATCGTTGATAGTGTCAGGGCGGGAGAATACAGGGGAGATAGAATTGGGCAAAGAATACTACTTCCATCATATTTTATTGGGGTCCACGAGATATGCGAAGACGATATATGGATGCAATGGTTGTGGTTCAACATTTCGGAAGGCCAGATCTGTTCATAACAATGACATGTAATCCTGACTGGATTGAGATCCAACGAGAACTGCGCCCCAGACAGACTTCTCAAGATAGACCTGACTTGGTCACAAGAGTATTCCGAGCTAAGTTGCAGGATCTAAAAGACCAAATTTTTAAGAAAGAAATATTTGGAAGTGTAGTTGCCCATGTATTCGTGGTAGAATTCCAAAAATGAGGACTACCACATATACACCTCATTCTCATATTAAAAGAAGGGCACAAGATAAAATAGGAGATCCGTACGATAGGTTTATCTCAGCAGAGATTCCAGATAAATGTGAGTATCCCATCTTGCATGAATTAGTACTCAGGCATATGATGCATGGTCCATGTGGGAACAAGCGGCCAACAAACACGTTCATGCGAAATGGACAATGCAAATATCATTATCCCAGGCCATACAACAAAAATTCAATTCAAGAAAAGGATGGATATCCAATTTATAAAAGAAGAAGGGATGGAAGGATAGAGAATGTTCGTGGAAAGAATATGACTAATCAATAGGTGGTACCTTATAGCCCTTATCTGCTTACAAGATACAATTGTCACATTAATGTTGAGGTCTGCTCAGAAGGCAAAGCAATAAAGTATCTATACAAGTATATATATAAAGGTCACGATCGGTGTGTCGTTTATGTTCAGTCTGATGATGGTGAAAAAGTTATTGAAGAGATTCAAACTTTCCAAGATGCGCGGTGGGTTTCACCTCCCGAAGCACTATGGAGAATATATGAATTCAACTTGAGTGAAATGCAACCTCCAGTCATTAACCTTCAACTACATCTGCCAGGCAAACATTCAATTACACATATTTATGCATAAAAACACAATTTATTTAAAATAATAAATATAATGCTAACAATACAAATACTAACTCTAAACGAGATAACAATATTTTACTGGAAAAACCAAAATTTGCAAAATATCATCGCCAGGGATGGTGTCATGCAAACAATGTTGACCGAGTATTTCAGGATGTGCTCAATTGACACTGAAGCACATGCATACCTTTATAGAGAATTTCCTAAGTATTATGTTTGGAATCCCATGGTAAAGACTTGGACAAGAAGGAAAACAAGATCTGTAATTGGTCGCATTGCAATTGGTAAGGCAGATGTAGTAAACTATAACTTCATACACATTGAAAATTGTTAAACTTATTACTAAACATTCATTACATTCTACAGCTAATCCTTGAGAAGGGGAAAGGTATTATGAGCAGTTATTACTAAACCATGTAAGAGGACCATTGTCATTCAATGACTTACTCACTGTCAACGGCAAGCAATGCGAGACCTTCAAAGATGCGGCCAAAGAAAGAGGGTTATTGGAGTCCGACAACAGCATATCAGAATGTTTAGGAGAGGTTGTTATCTTCAAAATGCCATCAGCTCTCCGAAGTTTGTTTTCTACAATTTTGGTTCATTGTAACCCAATGGATATTCGAAAACTCTAGATACTTATTATGAGGATATGCCTGAGGACTTCAGCAGGCTATATGGGAACTCACACAATCCTATACTACAGTGTACCCTAAATAGTATTAATCATTGTTTGGAAAGTATGGCAAGAGCATACACATATATGACCTTCCTCAACTAGATCACCATTTGCTCGAAGTTGGTTCAAAGGAATGTAGAGAAATAAATGCAGAAATGTCTGTGCAAATACCTACGGAAGATTTTGAAGCACAATCAAAATTAAATCCAGAACAAGAGCAGGCTTTTTCTAAAATAGTGCAAACAATCGATACTGGAAGAGCTGGAATATTCTTTGTCGATGGACCTGGGGGAACTGGGAAAACATACTTATACCGTGCATTGCTTGCCAATGTTAGATCAAGAGGTATAATAGCTTTGGCAACAACAACCAGTGGCGTAGCAGCTTCAATTTTACCTGGAGGACGTACAGCTTGAGGTTTGAAATCCCCCCGCAAACAAATGAGTCAACTATGACAAACATGTCAAAGCAAAGTGGTGCTGCCAAATTTATTAGAAAAGAAAAAGTGATTATATGGGATGAAGCGCCAATGGCCAAGTGGCAAACAATAGAAACAGTTGACAGGAGCTTTAGAGACATAATGGATATCGATAAACCGTTTGGTGGAAAAGTCGTGGTTTTTGGAGGAGATTTTCGACAGGTGTTACCAGTAGCTCCAAAATCAACTAGAGAAGAAATTGTTAATGCAAGCTTGGTGAAATCATATCTCTTGCCTTTGATGGAGAAGATTCAATTTACTAGAAATATGAGAGCAAGAACCGATCCAACATTCAGTGAGTTCTTACTTCGCGTGACCAACAATAAGAGACATTTAATCCTTCTTCCAGAACAGTTAACTGTCAAGCATAGGGATGGAATTCCAGAAGAATCCATAATAAAAGAGATATTTCCAAGCCTACAAGAAAATGTTGCTACGGCAAAATATGTCACCGAACGAGCTATCTTAGCAAGCAGAAATGAGCATGTGGATAATCTTAATGACAAGTTAATATCCCTGCTCCCAGGTGAATGCAAGAAATTCAATAGCTTTGACTCAGCAGAAGATGACACCAACAACTATTATCAAGAAGAATATCTAAATACTTTAACACCAATCGGTCTCCCGCTCCACAGGTATTCAAAAAAATACATTATGAATTACAATCATAAAGAAGCGGTAACAAAAATCAATATGGATATACTTTGACATATCTTATTAAATGCATGTTAGAATTAAAGGAAAATGCACCTATCATGCTGCTAAGGAATTTAGACCCTTCGAATGGCTTATGCAAAGGCACCCGAATGATATGCCGAGGCTTTGCCAAGAATGTCGTGCATGCCAAAATATCAAGTGGTCATTGTGCGACGAAGCGTGTGTTTCTTCCTAGAATGCAACTTTCACCACCAGAAAATGAAGGCAATCCATTCAAATTCATTCGAAAGTAATTTCCTATACGCCTTTGCTTTGCAATGACTATAAATAAAGTGCAAGGTCAAACAATTCCAAACGTTGATTTGTATTTGCCCCAACATGTTTTCTCACATGGTCAATTGTACGTTGCACTCTCAAGAGGGATATCTATGTCCACAACAGAAGTCATTGTCCTAACAGAGCAACCCAAACGACGAAATGGGACATACACAAAGAACATCGTCTATAAGGAAGTTTTAGGTACGATAACCTCATATACATATATGTCCAATGTAACACAGATAATTTACTCATTACAGATGGTGCAGTCCTAACAACATTACATCGCTTCAAATCTCAGGTTTAGAAGACACAGACACACCTACGCAAAGATAATCGATTCATCATCAACCCACACTACTCAATGGGTTAATCTCATATTCATGACAGTTCTTTGAGTCCCTCAATCCTCTCCCATAAATAGTGATATTTCATCCAACATTATATACACTAAAAAATGAGGAAAAAGAAGAAGACAAACACTCCATGCTCTATTCTCTTGTCTCTTTTATTTTTTTTATGGTTTAATGTTTAACTTTCTTGTTTGTTGACATTGTATTGCATTCTAATGATTTGTTATTATTATTATTATTCATAATTTACAATACTTTGATGCTTCATATTAAGTTGATGTTGTCGTTCTGATTTCTCCACATAAATATCCTACAAATTAATAAATACATCAATTAAATCTTTATCCCTTTACGAGATCAATACGAACTCATGCACTCATGAGAAGAGTGTTTAACACAATAGATGCTTCTACTAGATCAATAATAATGCATTCACTCATGAAAAGAGTGCTTTACAAATGTCTCTCGACAGATAATGAGACAACTCAGCATGGCACACATGTGCAACGCACGTGCCCATGACTAGTATATATATATATATCACAAAATATCACATGTGTCACATACATTATTTAAAAAGTATGTTTAAAATATTATAAAAACAATTAACAACAAATAAAATAATATATAGTCCGGGCTTTTGTATCTAGTATATTTATATGTATTAAGAATATGTTCCATTGTTGAACTTTTGCTAAATCATTTCTTTACCCTTTTTTGTAGGTAAAGCAATTGAACGAGAGGAAGGTGAAGTCAATGAAGACCTTATTTAAAATTGGTTGTTCGTTGCTAGACCGTCCACATTTTGTAGGAATCATTTATAGTATAATTCTATGCATATTTGTATATGCCAGCCTTGAAATTTTTAATAAGTTGTGTTTTCTTTTTGTATATGAATTATATTGGATTTATATTTTTGAGTATGATTAGGTTGATGAATAAATTTCTTTCATGATATATCTAAATTTCATTTATGTATATTTTAATATATTAATAGTCAATTCATCAATGCTTTATTACTGTTGTAATAACATATAAAAACACATTGCAATAGCTTAAAATAATTGTAGTAATAGATCCAACAGCCTGTTGCAATAGGCTCGCAAAACTGTTGCCATAGGCCCGCAAAACTGTTGCTAAAAGCATGTGTTGCGACGGTTTTAAACCGTAGCATTTAAATAAATAACCATAGCGACAGATAGCCTTACATCAATGGCTTAAACCGTTGCAATAGACAACCCTATGGCAACGGATATCAAATTGTTAAAAGAAACCATTGCAATAGATATATTGCAACGCGATCAGATGAGACAATTGTCTAACCGTTGCGATAGATCTATTGCAACTGTATTTAAAGTGTTGTCATGGCCCTATTTTCTAGTACTGAAGAACTTTCAACTACGCCAATTTTATTAAGAAGATCAACAAGGGATGGAAAATCAAATTCCAAATATGCTGACAGCACGTACTTTTGCTCTACTTGTTTTAGATTCTATTTTCTTTAAGGTTTCTAAGAAATAGGATAAATGGTGCAAACACATGAAAGAGGAGTTGTTGGGTATTCAAAACTAAATAATCAAACCTGGGACTTGGTTAATTTTCCAGAAGGAAAGAAAGCTATTGGGCTCAAATGGGTGCTCAGAACAAAGTATCATGCAGATGGCAACATCAAAAACACAAGGCAAGGCTCACTGCAAAGGTTTATTCCTAACAACAAGGTATCAACTTTGATGAAACTTTTTCTCCTGTTACTCGCTTTGAAACTGTGAAAACTTTATTAGCCTTGGCTGCTAATTTAAATTGGTCAGTGTACCAATTTGATATTAAATCTGTCTTTTGAAATGGTCATTTGAAAGAGAGAAAGTTTATGTCTCACAGCCTAAAGGGTTTGTAGTTCATAGCAAAGAAGATAAAATTTACAAGTTAAAAAAAGGCACTTCATGGCTTAAATCAAGCCCTACAGGCAAGGTACTCAAAAAAGACTCTCATAATTTCCACGAAGATGGTTTTGAAAGAAGTAAGAATGAACCTAATCTTTATGTAAAACGAGAAGTTAAAATGATTTTTGTGGGTGACGAAGAACCCAACATTTCATAGTAGAACAAAGCACATGAAAAATAAATTTAACCCTAAACTGAAAGTTAAATAACCATTTTTTTTATTTTTGGCTTGAGCATTGGATATGAAGCAAGTGTGTTGGATCACCGCGGGATATTTGTATTAGGTAGTAATGCAGATTCATCCGAACTATATTGTCCCGAGAAGATGCTGTTATCTATGTAGGAGCCGGGATATTGTCCAGAAAAGTTGTCGATACCTATATTAGAATCAATTGGAATTGTATACCGATCTTATAACTCAACTTCATTCTAATCTTCATGTCTGTGTCCATTAGTTCAAGGGCTAGTGAACTTTCTTAAACTCTCCAGTTCAATAGCCACTTCCTTCATCGTAGGCCTATCTTCTCCGTGCAAGTGAAGGCAACTCTTAATGAGCTCGGCAATCTTTTGAAGTTGCTCAAGACCTCCTTCTCTTACAACTCTATGATCAAGAATTTCAAATAAATTATTCTTGCTCATCGACGAGACAAAATATTCCACCAAACATTTGTCCTTGTCACTTATGCCCCTCAAAATAGGTTTCATCCCTGTTAAAAGTTCCGCAAGTACTACTCCAAAACTATAAACGCCACTTCTGTCTGTCAATTGACCTGTGTGGAGATATTCAGGATCTAAGTACCCTAACGTACCTTGAACCAATGTAGCAACATGTGTTTGGTCAAGAGGGACTAACCTTGAAGCTCCGAAATCTGCAACTTTTTCTGTGTAAACATCATCCAATAATATATTGGTAGATTTGACGTCTCTATGAATTATTGGCATGGATGCAGATGAATGAAGGTAAGCAAGTGAACTTGCTATCTCTGAAGCAATTCTCAATCGATTTTGCAAAGATAACCAAGGCACTCCATTTTGGTTGTGGATATGCTCATAAAGAGTTCCATGAGAAACATATTCATAAACCAGTAAAGGCACTTCAGCTTCCAAACAACATCCAAAGAGTCTAACGACGTTTCTATGGTTGACTTGAGTAAGAATAAGCACCTCATTGATGAACTGTTCAACTTGATTCCCATCCACAACTTAGATTTCTTAATAGCAACTATGCAATTATCGGGTAGTATACCTTTGTATACGATTCCATTTCCACCACGACCAAGAATTCTATCACTGGCATAGTTGTTTGTAGCCCTCTTCAACTCGTCAGCCGTAAAAATTTTGGTTGCTTCCACACCACCCTTTTTAGAGGAGATTTGTTGACTCAAGAGTAAACCACCATTTTGTTGGAAGAACTTCTCCCTATTTTTAATGAGTTTTTGTTTCTTGATACAGAAATAGAGCAAAATTGCCCCAACCACTAGGGATATAAAGCAAACTCCCATACCTGTGTTTATAACAACAAAATTTAAAGGAGATGAATTCCTTTGATCACTTCAATAAAATATATATACTCATTTATCACTATTGTGTATACATATAAGTAATCAAATGACTTTTTCAATTTATTGTCATAATAGAAAGAGTGCTATTGTTCTAAACATACTATATATTCGATAGAGTTATCGTCTAGACGGCTAATGCTTCTGTGAGGTACCGGCCTAGAGAAGCAAAATGCGAGTAGAAACAAGTTGAATTTCTGAGAAACTTACCAACAAAAAACTTGATCCATGGGAACTCAGAGTTCGACTTTGGTGCAATACAACCATGACCATTCCTTTTGCCATCGCCAATGTAGCCTTTTAAGCAGGAACAAGTGAAATTTCCGGGCGTGTTTTTGCAATTGTGTTCACACATATTGGTACTTGAATCAGCACATTCATCAATATCTAACATGCAAAACAGAGAATATACCACATTAATCCCTGGCGCTTTACCTTTATATCTTATCTTTTAACATATTTATTTGCAGAAGTTGTTAACGGTAACTAGCTAAGAGTATGCAATTAAGCATTATAACTACTACATCATCAGACTCACGAATCGTCACGTTCGGTCATATGAATCATCACTAGCCATATTTCTCTGTTCTAACTCATCTTAGTTACCATTATTACCAAAAGTTTAAAGTACTAGAATATATGTACATTGTTTATTGGCATATAAATCTTTGATAGAGCTTAAGATTTGAGGGGGTACTAAACACTTGTCCCACGATTATTTTTCCTTATCCATCACACCAAACGATCCATTAAAGTAAACCAACAAGTGTTGAATGATAGAGTTGTAGTGTGACTACAAAACCAATGAAGTGAGAAGTCTGACTAAAGGAGGAGTCTAACTTGAAGCAGAACTCAAAGACAAGAGAAATTGAATGAAATAGGAGTCCGTTGTGAATAACAACTCTATGAAAGAGTTATTCTTAAATAGAAGAGAATTGATTCAGAATACTCACGCACTTACGGAGCAAAAAGGCAATTGGCATATTGGCTTTCATTGTGCTGCTGAATATTGAAGAAACACTTTGAAGAACCAGGTCCTATTACAAAGTTTATGTTCTAGCTAGAAGATTTTCTTTGTGTTCGAGTCTTGATGTAACTGAAGTAGGATTATAGTCTTCAAGTTGGGGACAACTCGAAGACTTGGGAACACATACCTTGGTAGGTTTGTGTGGAATTTAGAAATTAGAGTTTATAACTCCTTAGGTTACATAGGTTTGTAATCTTTTGTTGCAAGGCTCGTTGAATTTAGTGAAGTAGGGAGTAAATCTTGTTGAGGTACAGGTCATAGTTTTTACTCCTTTTGTGAGTCAGGTGTTTCCACGTAAAATAGTGTGCTCTCAATTTACTTCTTTTAGTGCTTCGTTGAAACACGTTAGGCAACCCATTTTACTTAGGCGAAAAAGATCAATTAAGCAACATGATTCTAGCTAGTGTAAGATATCAATTCATATCAGAGCGAGATTGTCTTGTGTAGACTAAACACCTAAGATAAGATCATGATGAATTTTGCACTACCAATCAGGCATAGTGAAGGACAATCAACAATCCGGTTTTCAACGAATCTCACATTACTTGGTGTAAGGCACGCATGGAGGATTTCATGCAAGCTGAAGATTACAAACTATAGGATCAGATAACTGAAAGACCAACCATTCCCATGAAAATTGTGCAAGTAGAACAAGTTTCTAAAATAAGGAGAGATTTCACTGCTGAAGGTCTTGTAACTCTCGGAAAGAATGCCAAGGTCAAAAATATTCTAGTGTGCGGTTTAGGGTCAGATGAGTACAATAGGGTCTCAAATTGTACACAACTAAACAGATATGAGATGCACTGATCAATGCCCATGAAGGAACTAGTCGGGTCAAGAAGTTCAGGGTGGCCATGTTGGTCTCTGAATATAAAACTTTCAAAATGAAGAAGAGTGAGTGTCTGCCAGAAATGATCACTAGACTCACCACTTTAGTCAATGAATAATCATCACTAGAAAAGATTCTTACTATTGAGGAACATGTTGATAAAATTCTGAGAGTCCTTTTCAAAACTAAATGGGATGTAAAAGTCACTATCATAAAAGAAGCTAAGGACATCTTTATCATGACACTCGATGAACAAGTAGAGAACTTTATGAGATGAATATGGAAGATTTTAGCATCATCATCAACATGATCAACTCAACCCCTCTTGGCAAATGATGAAAATTTTTCAACAAACATGGAACTTCACTTCTAGTGGGAACTATATATTCCAACATTTCCCTAAAGAAGGCAATATGGTGGTTGACAAGTTAGCTAATTGGGGTGAACTCACCGGGAGAAACATGTTCTTCACTGAAGTTGTTTCTTTGCCTAATCAAGTAAGAGTTCTTTTGAGGGAGAGAGAAGTGTTGAAAACTCCTTTAAACTTAGCAAGAATTATTAGTTTTGTTCCTAAACTATTGATAGCCTTAAAAATATCTCTATACTTGACTAACTGAACCGCTACAATTGCTTTCTTCTATTTTTAAATGGATTGGTTATCCAATCATTTAAAAATTGGTCAAATATGGATCAACTCATATTATCTACGTAAAATATGAATAAATTATGAGTATCTACCAATTGCACTCCCCTTAAAGTACATAAGGGTGTAGCAACACCTCTAAAAATTAACTTATTAAGGGTGTGTTTGGTGTAAAGAAAAATGTTTTTGAAAAATAGCTTTCAATTCTTTCATGTTTGGTTGATTTAAATGTTTTGAAAAAATACTTTTAAAATGGACTTATTTTCCTCCAATTTAAGAAAAATGACTTCCATATATGAAGTCGGGAATATTTCTTTTCAAAACTTTACTATAATTAGATAAATATTTTTTCGGAAAATGTGTAAATATTTTTCTTCATATCAAACACACCCTAAAAGGAGAAAAAAAATGTTGGTTGGTCGGATATTTTATGAATAATATGAATGTCTATATTATCCGTTGTGTTTATTCATTAAATATAGATTGTGTCAGATATTTTATCCATTTTCACCAAATTCATTTTCGATCAGCCCATATTTAATTCGATCCACTTGCTTAGCACCCCTAGTGATGAGTCAACTTCACCTCGAGTGTTAGGTCCACACTCAAATAAGGCAGACAAAACACCACGCACTATTGAGTTAATTTCTAGTTATAATTATCACAATTTTGATTCGTTCCATTGATTGTGATTTGTGACCCCAACCTATTAAAGCACAACTTTTTGTTTTTTACTAGTAAAAACAAAAAATATAAAGGATCACTTTAAGCTAGTAGTAAAAGTAAAAGTAAAAGTAAAAGTAAGAAGATCAAGTTACCTTGACAGCCCTGACTGATGTATGGATTGCCTTCATATCCCGGGTTACAACTGCATCGATATCCACCAATGCCAGTGTCCGAATCAACACACTTGCTATTATCGAGGCAAGCATAATCTTTGCGTTTCTTTGCTTGAACACAAGTAAGATTTCCGATGGCCCAATCTAGCACTATGGGTACATCATTGTTAATCCTCTCAACAAACTTCGTATCATTTAGATCCGTCAATCCATGGAAATGAAAACTACTGGCCTCACCAAGGAACGCGTAGCCACATGGACTGAAAGACCAAACTTTTGTGTGGTTATCTGTTGTTAACATAATTGTTTTGAAGGATTTCATGCCCTTTGGTATTTCTATTTGACAGCAACCATCTGCCTTACATTTTCCTTCAACAACAGGATTAAGACAGAGAGAGAAACAACCATTAGAGAAGTTAAGTCCAACTCCAGTCATCATAGAAAGTTCATCACAACCAACGACGGTGAATTTGTTAAGGTCTGAGAAACTGTAAGGGTGTGTTGGTGCTAAATCGATGGACAAAGGATCATCTGGGAGTAAAAGTGCTCCTTTGGATGAGTAACAACTTCGGCCTACAGAATTTGATATGCGCATTTCTGAGTCGGAGATGTCGTAGACTTGAAAGTTATCTATGAAGGGTGTTTTCACGTTGCATTCGATCTCAAACACGGGGTCTAAGGCACAACCTGACCCGATTCCAAATGGATATGGAACTGTTAGGTTTCCACACTGTTTTGGACATCCTGGTTTTGTGATGTTAGCAGCTTTGGTAATTGTGTTGATGGTGCTTTGGGCGGTGGCTAATCTCAAGATTAGCACACACATTGAAAAAGAAAAAAGTAAAGAAATTTGCTTAGGCTGCATGGTATTTGAGGATATGTTCTTGAGTAAAGCTTTCCTCCATACATATAAAGAAGAGTTAAGTGGAAAGACCCGAGAAGAGGGACTACATTGATAATGTCTAACACTTTGTTTGGATGGTTGTATTGTATTGTATTGCATTGTATCGTACGAGAAAAGTAGGATACGAGATAGAGCTACTATGAAAAGGTAGGATAAAAGATAAAATATGATCATTAAATAATAAATAAAGATAAAATGAGAAAGAAAATAGTAAGATAACGACGTGATCTGCACGACCAAAAAATGGACGTGATGGCACTTGTCTTTTTCCGCCAATACAAGTCAGCCTCAAACACAATGAAATGAAAGAAATGCGGAAAGTAAAGCAAGAATAACATAAGAGCGGAAAATTTATTCATTCTACTATAACCCCAAAACCTAGTTGTCACATGTACCAGCCACTAATATATAAAGTGCAGAATTGAAAGATAATTACAAGTCTCAATATCTTTGTTTCTCAAATAGAACAAAGCATAAGGTATGGAAGAAGAAAGCGTCGGGATGACAAGCAGCTACCTCTCAGCTTATACTCAAAAAGCCTCAGATGCAACAAGAAGAAGAACAATCACACGGATTTGGACTCGAAATCTACACAAGTGTAGAAGCAAGGAGTGAGTACCAACCAACACGGTACTCAGCAAGTAACCAAATAAACAAGGCAAAACTAGCTAGAAAACGAGTACTCATTTCATCCTAACCAGACCTCCTCAAACTACAACATGCATAGAAATCAGCCTAACCTAATAGTTTCACAATACACAGTTCATAAGGCTTAACAATCATAATTCAACAGTCACAATTTAACAACCAACACGTATCAAGTATGTCAATCACAAATGTCAAACGGATCAATCACAAGTATCAAGCGCATCAATCATAAGTAATAAGTAGATCAATCACAAGCATCAAAATGCATCAAATCACAATAGTCAAACTCTTGCCGGAACCATTTCCCTTCGGCACAATATTACTAGTCGGCACCATTTCTCTTCGGCTTTATATCATATCACTAGTTAGAACCATTTCCCTACGGTTGTATATCATATCACTTGCCGGAACCATTTTCCTTCTGCACATCATCACTAGCCGAAACCATTTTCCTTTGGCTTTATATCACATCACTAGTCGGAACCATTTACCTTTGGCTTTATATCACATCATTAGCCAGAACCATTTTCCTTCTGTTTTATATCACATTACTTGTCGGAACCATTTCCCTTCGACGTAACATCACATGTCTCATCATGGTGCACAACAATATCAATGCAAATAAGCATTCCACCAAATGCCATTTGGGTGATACGGAAGATCCTAGAGACAAGGAAGGTACTTAAGCCAGTTATGGGACCAGGTGATTTAGGAACTAAGTTAAAAGCAGTGGTGGTCGCTGGTAAGTTTTCTATTCATCAGATGTACATCAATCTAACACCAAATTATCCTAAAGTGAATTGGAAGAGCATTGCTTTACAACCAAACATCCATCCTAGGCATCAATTTATCCTTTGGTTGGCAGCTTGGTGGAGGCTGGCTATAATAGAAAGATTAAAGAAGTTTGGTTTACAAGTGCCCCCGGAATGTAGCTACTGTACAGCTGCCACTGAAACTTTTGATCCTCTTTTTTGAATGTCCTGAAACTAGAGCCTTGTGGGCTACATTACTGAAATGGCTGGGCGTCAAAAGGTAAATAGGAAGATGGCAGGATGAGCTAGCATGGGCTAATAAGTGGACAAGTAAGAGTAATGGGGTTGGTGCAATAAATAGTTGTGTCTTTGCAATGGTGGTCTATGTTATATGGAGAGAAAGAAATACTATCAGGTTCTAGGTGATTCCTTACCAATGTGATAGAGTAAGCAAAGAAATTAGCTTATACATTCATGTTAGAGGAAGAGACCTGAAGAAGTGGAAGGAGGCTTTGAAGAAGATTGATCAAGTGCCCTGATGCCTACATTTGTTCCTTCAAGGAACCTGGCTTGGTTGTTTTTTACTAGAATCTTTGATTTTGTATGGATTTTTAAATTTGAGCTAGGTTGATGTGGTAGGAACCTAAGAAGTAGGTGGTCAGCACTTACTTGGTTTTGTAATTACACTCTTTTTTGGTATCAATAAACATATTGTTTCGACCAAAAAAAAATTTCACACCATAAGAAAGAGACAACAACTCAAGCAACTCAAGTCCACATTAATGCCATCAAAATATTTCATCAATCAACAAAATAGGGTCCACAACAAGGCAATTCACAAAATATTATGATCAACACGCTATCTTTTCATTAATCCCCTTTTTTATTCATTAAGATTAATCAAGTGGATCAATGAACCCATCAACTCATTCTCATTACTCCCCAACACATACAATGAAGGGAAATACACAATTCTACTAATTTTACAAGGTTTAGGAGATCACTTGCCTTAATTCAACCAAAAAGTCAATTCAAGACTTGAGTCTTTCATTTCCGAACAACGTCCAAAGCCACACAATCTATTTTAATCAAGTAATCACAATAAGATTTTGAAAATAACAATACCCATATCATACACTTTGAAAAATGGTTAATAAACTCAAAAACCCAATTTTGAAAATGAGGTTTGAATTTGAAAATCCTTACGTGAAAATGTTACCCAAGGCATTTGGAACTCATTGGTGAAAATCATTTTGAAAAAAAAGAGTTAAAATCAGTTCACAATCATCATTTTAGTTTAGAATTCAAGTTCTTGAAAAACCTTGTCATTTGTCAATCAAAATCTCAAGTTTTGATGTTAAAATCCATAAATGATATAAGGGAAATGAAGTTTTAGGGTCACAAAAGCTTGCCCAAATGATTAAGCACAAAAAATCTCTTCAAAATTACCTCCAAGGGTTTTACAAAGGTCAAAATGGGAAAAATGGGTAAAACTCTTAAAATGGCAGGCAAAAAGGGTCTCAGATGTCGCAAAAGCGACCACCAGTTCGCAAAAGCAAACCCCGGAAAAATTTTGGCCTTCGCAATCGCGAACTGAGCTTCACTTTCACGAAGGTCGCAAAAGCAAACAATTCATCATGAAAGCAAGGGTCTAGCAAGGGGCACCCTTCGCAATTGCGAGCAGGTCATCGCTAACGCGACCATCGTGATAGCGAAGACCTCTTCGCGATTGTGAGGCCTGTATACACCAGAAACACAACCAACTCAAAAATCATCGAATGGACCCTCGAGATTCATTCGGAACCCCGTATACACAAACCATATATGTAAATTGACTAAACTCGATCGACGTTTCAGACTCAATGGAACCGTCGAAATACGAATTCAAGGTCTTCTTGACCCGAAACTTGTGAAAGTCACAAGAAATGAACATAACGCCTAAAAAGGCTAAATCAAGCTCAGTTACTCTGAAAATTCAATCAAGACCTCACTTAGACTTAAAATCATCCCTCGAATCCAATGGAACTCTCATAATTTCGATCCACACATTCAAACCCCAAATGTTGACTAAAGTCGACCCAAAGGCTAAAATTTCACAAATGTCCAACTAAGGGCCTCAAATCCTCAAAAACTCTAAATTTGAAATCAAAAACTCTTTTAGCACATTTTCTACATTCCAGAACTGATGAAATAAACGAAATTTCATTCCGACACTCGAAACTCTAAAAGACACCGAAAACCACTTTTAAGCAACTTTAGCCTTTCAAACTCAAAACTTACAAAAATTCACAACTTTCACTCAATGTTTGAAACCAACTTTCAAAACTCAATCAAAAATGACTCGGGATTGATATCAAGAGTGGTAAAATGGTAATTTCACAAAAAATTCTAAAAATGACCAGCCAAGTCATTACACGATCACACCAAATCGGTCATTACATAAAATGGGTCTTTTCGTTGTTACCTAACGATGATTTTAAGTGATACGATACAATAGAATTTAAGTAACAATGATAATGCTCAAATTATCCTAAAAACCCATTAAGAGAATAAGCAATTGTCATCAATAAAAATACCCAACTAAGAATCAGGGTCGAATCCCACAGAGACTGATATAGTGCAGAGATTTCAATTAAGAAATTTAGATTGTAAATCAATTCATTTGCAGCAATTAAGAGAAGAGTGGATGATTCCACCAATTTTACGAAAAAAGGATTTTGATATCAAGAGTCAAAATAAAACTAAAATTTCACGGATTCAAACAATTAGGAAATTATCTAGGGATGCGGGGATTGAAATTGATGTCACATAGGGGTAATTGTGTTGCTTAATACTACTAAATAATCATGGATAGACTGGATCATCTTCAATGACACTAATCTTTTTTTGATCTCATAGTACCATTCATAGAATCTCCTTTGGGTCTCATCTCTGTGAATTACAAATCAACCCATTACCTTATGGAATCTCTCTTTCGAACAGATTTGAGCAAATAGATCCGACCCATAATTTCTCTTTAAAGCAAATCATAGACATCAAATCTAAATCTCATGTATTAGACTAATTACTCACTCCAATTGATCTCTTTCGTGCATCAATCGAAGATCGAAAATAGGATTAAGTTTGCAACATTAACCCTGGAATTAAATCCATGCTAATTAGCCTAAATTCATGAATAAACAGCAATAAGACAAAGTAATACACAATATCCACTACATTAAATCAATACTCAACCTCATAATTGCACCCCTAAAATTGGGGTTTTAGCCACACATCATGATAGAAAGTACAGAAATTATACCTATCATGAGAGTAACCATGGATGTGATGAATATTCTTCTTTTTTTTGTTTAGTTCCTCTTGATTATCACAAGTTCCAGAAATGGCTATAACCCAGCAATTTTATAAACACATAACCTTACAATTAACACCAAATCACCTCAATAAGGGATACTCAAGATTAACAATGAAGAACTAGAGAACTACCCATAGTCATTATCTTTTTTCCTCCCTAACAACAATAAACAACAATATTTAAACGTACAGACTCTATGCCCGAAGGCCTAGGCATGAAACCTCCCATCAATCTACAAAACATCATGTAGTAGAAAACAAGTCTAACTACTCAATTAAGAAAACCTAGCCTACCTGGGTGCCAAGCAACTACTGCAGAAGTCAGATCGCGAACCTTGACTCCTTGTGTGAAACTTTAGCTTATTCTTGGTCTAAAATAATAGTATAATGCAACATTAATCACAAACGGATTAAATATATCAAGATTATTTGCAAATCAAAAATCCTAGGCCAACCTTATGATTTTACCACCAATTCTAGTGCTTTCCCACTAATAATTCAACTAGAACTATAAATTTCATGATTATACTAGTGAATTATGGTAAATAAATCGAGAATAAACATTCTTAAGATTAGTCCAAGGTCTTACACCCTAAAATCCTCAAAAACATGGATTTTCTCCACCTTAGAATAAATTCAAACCACCATCTAGGGCTACAAATATATTTTCTAAGAATTAAAGAATCAAACGAGCGTTAGATTGATGGAAGGACTTGTTGGAAATTATTAGAAATTACGGAAATCTTGTAGCTTGAGGCGTGCCTATGGCATTGTCCTTAAGGATATTTCACCGGTTAAGGTGTATCCCCAGGATTCAACAAGCTCCTCTAGTGTTAAAACTAGGATTCAGAAACTAAGAACCCAACATTTCATAGTAGAACAAAGCACATGAAAAATAAACTTAACCCTAAACTGAAAGTTAAATAACCATTTTTTTTAATTTTTGGTTTGAGCATTGGATATGAAGCAAGTGTGTTGGTTTCAACTTGTCAACTAAGGAATAATCTTATATGAAAGAAAGATAGGCAGAAAAGATAGGAATTATGTGACAATTTAGAATCACAACAAACATCTACTAACTTCAACTCTTGTCACTAATACAATGAACAATATATTGATGATTAAATTAAAAGCAAATAAAATACATAACAACATACATTCAATATGAAAGAAAGATAGCCAGAAAAGAAACTAACAAACCGCAGAAAATCATATCATCACTAATTATCATATTGACATTTTATTGGATTACCGCAGAATATTTGTATTGGGTAGTAATGCAGATTTATCCGAACTATATTGTCCCGAGACGATGTTGTTATCTAAGTAGGAGCCGGGATATTGTCCAGAGAAGTTGTCGATACCTATATGAGAATCAATTGGAATTATATACCGATCTTTTAATTCAACTTCATTATGATCTTCATGTCCGTGTCCATTAGTCCAAGGGCTAGTGAACTTTCTTAAACTCTCAAGTTCCATAGCCACTTCCTTCATCGTAGGCCTATCTTCCCCGTGCAAGTGAAGGCAACTCTTAATGAGCTCAGCAATCTTTTGAAGTTGTTCAACACCTCCTTCTCTTACAACTCTATCATCAAGACTTTCAAATAAGTTATTCTTGTTCATCGACGAGACAAAATACTCCACCAAACATTTGTACTTGTCACTTGTATCCCTCAAAATAGGTTTCATCCCAGTTAAAAGTTCGGCAAGAACTACTCCAAAACTATAAACGTCACTTTTGTCTGTCAATTCACCTGTGTGGAAATATTCAGGATCTAAGTACCCTAATGTTCCTTGAACCAATGTAGCAACATGTGTTTGGTCAAGAGGGACTAATCTTGAAGCTCCAAAATCCGCCACTTTTGCTGTGTAAACATCATCCAATAATATATTAGTGGATTTGACGTCTCTATGAATTATTGGCATGGATGCAGATGAATGAAGGTAAGCAAGTGAACTTGCTGTCTCTGAAGCAATTCTCAATCGATTTTGCAAAGATAACCATGGCGCTCCATTTTGGTTGTGGATATGCTCGTAAAGAGTTCCATGAGAAACGTATTCATAAACCAGTAAAGGCACTTCATCTTCCAAACAACACCCAAAGAGCCTCACTACATTTCTATGGTTAACTTGAGTAAGAATAAGTACCTCATTGATGAACTGCTCATTTTGATTCTCATCCACAAACTTAGATTTTTTAATTGCAACTATGCGATTATCGGGTAGAATACCTTTATAGACAATTCCATTTCCACCACGACCAAGAATTCTATCGCTAGCATAGTTATTCGTAGCCTTCTTCAACTCGTCAGCTGTAAAAATTTTGGTTGCTTCCACACCACCCTTTTTAGAGGAGATTTGTTGTTTCAAGAGTAAACCACCATTTTGTTGGAAGAACTTCTCCCTTTTTTTAATGAGTTTTCGTTTCTTGATACAAAAATAGAGCAAAATTATCCCAACCACGAGGGATATAAAGCCGACTCCCATACCTGTGTTTATAACAACAAAATTTAAAGGAGATGAATTCCTTTAATCACTTCAATAAAATATATTTACTGTAATAATCGAAAAAATTCTATTCTTCTAAACATGCTACATATCCGATAGAGTTAATACTTCTGTGAGGCACTGCCCTAGAGAAGCAAATCAAATAGTGGATTCTCTTGATAAATTAGCATAAGAACTAATGCAAGTATGTAGTCATTTCGCAAGTATGTTTATATAGGATAATTGTGCAAAAACTTACCAACAGAAAACTTGATCCATGGGAACTCAGAGTTTGAGTTTGGTGCAATACAGCCACGACCATTCTTTCTGCCATCACCAGAGAATCCTTCTGGACAAGAACACTTGTAACTCCCTGGCGTGTTTGTACAATTGTGTTCACACATATTGGTACTTGAATCTTCACATTCATCAATATCTGACATGCAAAACAGAGAAATATACCACATTAATCCCTGGCGCTTTGCCTTTATATCTTATCTTTTTACATAGGTCCACTTAGGGTGTGCATCGGTCGGTTCGGTTCGGTTTTATGTATTATCGGTTCGGTTATCGGTTTTCGGTTTTTAAATATGCTAACCCAATAACAAACCAATACGATATTTTTTATCAGTTTTCGGTTTATCGATTTTTGGTTGTTATCGGTTCGGTTTCGGTTTACCCAATAAGAAAATGTCCATAAAATAATATATGACTTCTCACTTCTCTAAATGCTTTGATATAGTGAAATAAGAAAGATAATGAGAAATTGCATTAATAAGAGCAAATGTAGTACGAAGGCTACACTTACATGTCACTGTCCAAACATAGTATGAAATTTCTGATGTTCTTGCAAAAGCTACAGCTTACAGTTACAAACTAAAATCAAATAGTCCAACAAGACTAAAACTAAAACTAAAATCAAATAGCTACAATTATGAACCCTTACTTTAGTCATTACGTTTTGAGTAAATAGTAAAGACTAAAGCGGCGTAGTGTAAAGTGGGTAGAGTACTAATAATTTTATATAGTTATATTGTCTAGTTATATATTAAATTATTAATATTTAATATTTAGGAAGGGTAAAGTAGTAAATTATTACCATCTTATTGGGTTATTGGTTTACCCAATAACCCAATAGTAAAAACCGAAACCGAACCAATAACCCAATAACTTTTTTTTATAAATCCATTAAAAACCCAATAATAATAGCCCAATAACATTTTTTCGATTCGGTTTTTGCACACCCCTAGGTCCACTAGCTAATCTGATATTGATAGAAAGCATCCTTTCAATATCTCATTCTTTATTATGAGAATGTTTGAAAATAAGCTTCCTATTATGAAGTTTGGTATTCATCAAGTCATTATCGAGTCTGATTCTCAATTATATATTTGGTAAACAAAAAAAAACTATATTAAACTGATGGTAATTTAGTGAAAACCCTTCTTACTTTATACAGGTGAGTAATTTCTTAAAGAGTATGCTCAAACTAAGAATACTATTGGACGGAGGGAGTATGCTAAAAATAATTGTCATTTTAGGAATCCAAGGTGAAACTTGACAATTGACCCAACTACTCCCTCTGTCCTTATTTACTCGTCTATTTTTTACTTAATACACTTATTAAGAAAATAATAATTGACATAGTAAATTTATCATTTTACCCCTATTAATTGATAAAATTTCAAAATTAATTTACTCATCAAAGAGGTCATAGTTTTTTCAGAAACATTAACTCTCTAAATAAATTGAGGATATAATAGGTAAAAAATATTGTCTTTTCTTGAATTGTCAAAACGGGACAAGCAAAAAGGACAGAGAGAATATATCCTAAGCATTAAAAAAGTATTTTCTATTTAATAATCTCAATTTTCAAAATTTATCTAACTAATAGAAATAATTTAATAAAGTAGTAATTTTGGTGAGAGAGGATGATCGATGTGTTAAGTGATGAATAGGGGTGTGGTAATTTTCTATTCGATCCAATTCATTTTAAATGGATTCAACCCATATTATCCCTTTATGGATAACTTATGAGTATCCACCAATTGCAGTACTGTAAGGACATCAAGTTAGTTACCTAGGCAGCCGGAACTGGTGTATGGATTGCCTTCATATCCCGAGTTACAACTGCACCGATATCCACCAATGTTAGAGTGAGAATTTACACACTGGGTATTATTGCGGCAAGCATAATCTTTGAGTTTCTGTGCTTCAACACAAGTAAGATTTCCGATGGTCCAATCTAGCACGATAGGGACATTATTGGTAATCCTCTCTACAAAATTCGTATCATTTAGATCCATCAATCCCCTGAAATGAAAACGACTGGCCTCACCAAGGAACGCATAGCCACATGGATTGAAAGACCAAACTCCTGTGTGGTTGTCTGTTGTAATCATTATTGTTTCAAAGGATTTTATGCCTTTTTGTATTTCTATTTGACAGCAACCATCTCCCTTACATTTTCCTTCAATAACAGCACCACTAGAGTTATTACAATGAAGGTAACAACCACTAGCTAAGTTAAGTCCTAAATCCATCACAACCATAAGAGAAAGTTCATCACAACCAATGACGGTGAATTTGTTAAGGTCTGAGAAACTATAAGGGTGTGTTGGTCCTAAATTAATCGATGCAGGATTATCTGGGAGTAAAAGTGTTCCTTCGGATGAGTAACAACTCCGACCTACAGAATTAGATATGCGCATTTCTGAGTCAGAGATGTTGTAAACTTCAAATTTCCCTATGAAGGGTGTTGTCACGTTGCATTCGATCTCAAACACAGGGTCTAAGGCACAATCAGAACCAATTCCAAATGGATATGGAACTATAAGGTTTCCACACTGTTTTGGACATCCTGGTTTTGTGATGGTAGCACCTTTGGTGATTGTAGTGCTGCTTTGGGCTGTGGTTGATCTCAAGATTAAAAGCAGACACATGAAGAAAGAAAAAAACATAACAATTTTCTTATGCTGCATGGTTTTGGAGAATATGTCATAGGTTATAATTGAGTAAAGCTCTTCATATATATATATATATATATATATAAAGAACTTAGTAGAAAGACCTAAGCACTCGTTTGGTGTGAAGAATAAGAAACAACCAGAGGAGAACTCAGAATTTGAAGACTTCGGGTGCACCAATACTACCTTTGCTCAAATATGAGTTCTAAGATAAACTTAAAATAAAAACAATGAAAATAGGGCTCTAGCTGGATTCGAACCCAGGTCTCACGGGTGATTCCTTTGGCTTGTACAAACAGCACAATAATATTACTCTTATGTTCCTCATGGGTGCACCGTTAATTATATCTTAATTTCTGCCGGTTTCTCAAGATAGATATATATATATATATATGTACACACATGATTTTTTTCAACCCACCTATAAGGCTGGGTCCGCCTATGGAAATAACTAAAAATCGAGATTAATTTTATAGTGAATTTAGTCCATATTTGATTTTCATAAAATCACATGATAACTTATTCAGAAAATAACTATTCTAAGATTGTAATATTATTTTTATCTCGCATTCAATGCGAGATAACCATTCTAAAATAACTCGTTCTCCAACTAAACAAATGCTAAGTGGGAAAGAGAGAGAATAAATTAACTTGGTTAAACTTTTAATTAACAAAATATATCTTGTGCCTCAAATTTTAAAAGGGACACGTGTAAGAAATTTAAGACCGCACTAGAGGAACCGGAGAGACTGGCCACTGGAGAGGAGCCAGGAACCATAATTATTTGATTTTTCTAATTTTGTAAATAGCCGACATGAGGGACTACACTAAAATTTCCACGTATGACGTTGACCAGTTGGATTTTTATCACCTAATATTCCAAAGGCAAAGACTTTGGCAATGTTTTAAGTCTACAAGGAATCATTGATTCTTTATCTTTTGTCTTGACTCACTCTTTTCTACACAAGCAATTAGGGGTCGTTGGGTAGCTTATTAGAGTAATGTTGGTATTCATATATTATTTATTCCATCTTTTATTCTGCATAAAATAATAAATAGATTTCCATATAACTTCTACATATATATACTAGTTATGCTGGTTTCTAAATTGTCAACCAAACGTCATTTAATTTTATATATTAATAACTTATTTGATATCTACCTACTAAATAACGCATAAGTTATACGAAAACTATTACATGGATAACTTATTTCTTATAGAACTACCAAACGGCCTTTGTCAAATTATGCTCAATTAGACATTTATCGAACATGAGCTGCACTCTAAGCTACTCTGCAAACAGATCTTGCGGAAGAAAAATAGAGGAACTATTTTATTGATCTCTGTTGTGTGATACAACTAAAAAGGAATACAAGCTTGACTATATATAGTATGTACAATTAGCTCATACAGCTGTCATCTTTCCTCTAATCTAACCGACTCAAATTAGACAGCTAACAACTCCACTAACAGTCCACTCACAGTGACTCTAACTAATTAACTAACTTTGGCTAGTTTTAATACTCCCCCTCAAGCTGGAGGGTGAAAAATATCAAGAACCCCCAGTTTGGATAACAAGAAACTGTGTTGTGCCACTCCAAACCCTTTTGTCAACAAGTCTGCAAGCTGAAACTTAGTGGCCACGTGAATTGGATGTATGAGGCCTTCCTTAAGCTTTTCCCTAACAAAATGACAGTCAATCTCAATATGTTTCGTGCGTTCATGGAATATAGGATTTGTAGCAATCTGCATAGCTGCCTTGCTATCACAACAGAGTTGTATAGGAGTTAATACATTCACAGATAAGTCCTTCAGTAGTCCAACCATCCAAATAACTTCAGCAACTGCAGCAGCTATGCTGCGATATTCTGCTTCTGCTGAGCTACGACTTACAGTCTGTTGTTTCTTGGATTTCCAAGAAACTAATGAAGCATCTAATTGTAGAACAAAACATGTGACTGATCTCCTCGTATTAGGACAACCAGCCCAGTCTGAGTCGCAGTGTACTACCAAATTTTCGATGGGACCTTTTCTAAGGAATATGCCCAACCCTGGTGAACCTTTAACATATCTTACCACTCTTAATGCAGCCATCCAATGTGATTGCTTAGGCTATTGCATAAACTGACTCAGCAATTGAACGGCAAAACAAATATCTGGCCTAGTAATTTTCAAGTAAATCAATTTCCCAATGAGCTTTTGATATCTGCATGTGTCTCCAAATAAAAGATCATCATGGACTCCTGTGCACTCATCATGTTCAACTGTAGTAAGCTTAATATTGGCCTCCAGTGGTGTGTGAGCAGGTTTGGCCCCTGCTAGTCCTACATCAGATATAAGTTCCAATGCATACTTCCTCTGATTCATCAAAATTCCATGTTGAGACCTCAAAACTTCAATTCCTAGGAAATACTTTAATTCCCCTAGATCTTTGACTTTGAACTAACTGTGCAAATACTTCTTTGCATCATCAATGAGTTTAATGGTTCTTCCTGTAGGTAGAATATCATCTACATATATCAACAGGATCACAATATCACCACCATAGTGTTTAGTGAATAAAGAATGATCATGTGAGCTTTGCCTATAGCCTGCATCAAGCAGGGCAGTGGTCAATTTAATGTTCCACTATCTTGAGGCTTTCTTGAGTCCATATAGTGACTTTAATAATTTGCACAATCTAGTCTCCCCTTTACCATGAAATCCCTGAGGCAAAGACATAAAAACTTCCTCATAAAGGTCTCCTTGTAAGAATGCATTGCTTACATCCATGTGAAAGAGATTCCAATCCTTAGATGCTGCCACACTTATAACTGTTCTAACTATTCCCATCTTTGCTACTGGTGAAAAGGTTTCATGATAATCCAAACCTTCATTTTGAGTGTATCATTTTGCTACCAATCTTGCCTTGTACTTGTCAATGTCTCCATTAGCCTTGAGCTTGACTTTGTATACCCACTTGGATCCTATGGGGTGCGTACCAGGTGGCAATGGCATTAGTTCCCATGTTTGATTCTCTGGCATTGATTTCCTGCTGCATGGCATCAACCCATTTAGTATGTTGAGATGCCTCTTCAAATGTTCTTAGTTCTTGGGCAGCTGAAAAAGAGCTCAAATAGGCATGATATTTGCTAGATAAGTGTGTATAACTAATGTAGTAAGCAATGGGATATGCGCAGTTTGTTACAGATTTAACAGAAGTAACATAATCTTTGAGCCATATGGGTGGTTTAACACTTCTTGAAGGCCTTCCTGGAATGACTGGAGGTAGAACCACTTGTGCATCATCAGGGACATCTGCATGATCAACTTCATTGATGGTTGTAGGATACCCTGGTGGATCTTCATCAGCACCTGCAAGTTCCATAGTTCCTGAGCTTGTGGTTGTAGTGGTCTCAGTAGGCAAATCATGTGGATTTCTAACTTGTACAGCTTCTTGCATGATTGTATCAGGAATGTAAACATTTTCCTGAGTATGATTTTCTTCAACAGCCAAATCATTTGCAGCTCCAAGTGGTGTGACAGTAAACATATCTTTAACATCACAATGTGTTCTATCTTTGAAAGGAAACACTGTTTCTTTGAATGTTACATCTCTGCTGACAAACAAAAGTCCAATATTACATTCATATAACCTGTATCCCTTTTGGTTCTCACAAAAACCTATCATGACTGCTCTTCTAGCCCTTTCTTGAAATTTATCACATCTAGGTAGCACACTAGCAAAACAAAGGCATCCAAAGACTTTGAGGTGATCAATCTTTGGTTGTTTACCAAATAATATCTCATATGGTGATTTGTCATTTAAGACCAGTGAAGGTAGTTTGTTTATCAGATACACAACAGTTCTTATACATTCCCCCCAGAAACTTCAAGGCTCTAGCCACCTCTAAAATGTGTTTGTGCTTTCTTTCAACTAGCCCATTTTGTTGAGGAGTGTAAGCACAACTTGTTTGATGAATGATTCCTTTTGAACGAATAAACCAACACATTGAGAATTAACAAATTCCCAACCATTATCAGATCTAAAACATTCTAATAGACACATCAAACTGATTCTTTATTAATGACAGGAAATTATGCAACACAGTGAACACTTCACTCTTTGACTGAATTAAGCAGACCCAAGTATATCTGTTGTAGTCATCTACCAATGTAACGAAATAGTGCTTCATGTCATATGTAGGCTTTTTATAAGGCCCTCAAACATCCAGGTGGACTAAATAAAAACAGGCTATAGTCCTAGTGGTACTACATGGAAATTTAAGTCTATGATGTTTAGCTAATGGGCATATGTCACAGTTGTCATGGACATGGGAATACACTTTCCTGGGAAGAGAGGAAATGTGTTGCATAGCTGCACCAGATGGATGTCCAAGCCTGTAATGCCATAAAGTGTCTTCTGCATTGCTAGAGATCTTAGTTGAAAGATTTACTGATATATCTGATGTTGGACTAGTGATAGATTCTTTGAGAATGTATAAGCCTTCTCTTTCCATACCAATCCCCATGACCTTGCCATTGTAGAGTGCCTGAAATATACAAAAATCAGGGAAAAAGGTAACAACACAAGATAGTTCTCTGGTTAGCTTAGAAACTGAGAGTAAATTGAATTTAAACTCAGGAACATGCAACACATTGTGTATAGCGTGATCTCCCATAATCATTGTCTTTCTTTCGTTATTGATTTCAGACATATCACCTGTAGGAACCTGGACTTTACAAACAGCATGTGGACTTCTAAGTGAAGTAAGAAGTTCCTTAAATGGAGTAACATGATGAGACGCACTTGTGTCAATAATCCAGTCATGGACTAAGGCACTGGACAGTAAAGCAGGGATACCTGTAAGATTAGATGAATATTGTGATGGCTCTTCACTTCCCATCATGTGCAACATCTGATCATATTGATGATCACTGAAGAAATGGCCCTGTGAGGAGGACGGCTCTACTGAAGTGTGAGTGGAGTTAGCTAGAGGTCGGAACCTTGATGAACCACCTTTAGCAATAGGTTTAGGTGGTCGATAACCGCCTGAGTTATGTTGAAATCGACCCTGAGGTCTGTATCCAGTGGGCTGATTCTGAGTATTTCCAAAAGAGTTGGAACCATCGCCTTGAACACCTCCGTTAGATCTAGAATATCCTGCACCATCATTACCATTGTCCCTCTTATGACTCTGGAATCCAGGAGGATAACCAATCAAGCGATAACAATTCTCCTTTTTATGGTTTCAATACCCACAATATTCACAAAAAAGATCAAACCTCTAAGGGCTACCTGAAGCTCCAGGTTCATTCTTAGGAGATGGCCTATAAGTTGGGGATTTCTCTGCTAACAAAGTCGCTGCCTCCTTCTTGGCATCAACAACACCTAAAGTTCTTTGGCTCTCCTCTTGTGATACTACAACATAAGCTTCATTCACAGTAACAATAGGATTCCTTGCCAGAATACTACTTCGAATTTGACTGTAACTTTCATTGAGGCCCATAAGAAATTACAGTAGTCGTTGAGATCGTAAATGCTCCAAATAAGGTCATGATTCCCCACAGTCACACTGAGGCCATGGTGCCATGATATCTAATTCATGCCATGAATCCTTCAATTTAGAGTAATAAGTGGTTACAGAATCCATACCTTGCCGTAAGGTCGCAATATCAGTCCAGAGATGGTAAATTCTCGTAAGATTCGATCGATCAAAATGCTCCTTGAAGTCAACCCAAACTTGTTTTGCATGTGATGCATATAGGATCGTCGGCATTAGTTCAACTGCAATCGTACAACCGATCCATGAAGGGACAATTGCATTGCATTTTCCCAAAATTCATCCAATTCACCTTTGTACTGGTGCTTTGCACATGTTCCATCAATGAATCCCAGCTTGCCTTTGCCTCGAAGAGCAAGCGTCATCGATCGACTCCATAGTGTATAATTTGTCGGTCCTATGAGCTTGATTGGAATAATGACTGCTTCAGGTGTATCCGAAGCTTGAAGAAATCGTGGATGATGATGATCAACCACGATAACAGGCTCATTCGCAGAAGCCGTTTCTTCATGAATTGGCATGGTGATGTAGATTTCTCACGAACCAGATCTCAAATTGCACTGCAAATTACAGCGAAAACGACGATCGATTGCTCTGATACCATGTAAAATTATGCTCAATTAGGCATTTATCGAACATGAACTGCACTCTAAGCTACTCTGCAAGCAAATCTTGCGGAAGAAAAATAGAGGAACTATTTTATTGATCTATGTTGTTTGCTACAACTAAAAAGGACTAGAAGCTTGACTATATATAGTCTGTACAATTTGCTCATACAACTGCCATCTTTCCTCTAATCTAACCGACTCAAATTAGACAGCTAACAACTCCACTAACAGTCCACTCACAGTGACTCTAACTAATTAAATAATAGCCTCTTAAGACATCTTTCACAAACGATTAAGATAGTGTTTGGTCATAGATTCTCAATTAAAAAATCCGGCAAGTGAGCGGAATTGACTGGCGAGTGAGTTTCCTTCTGTGATATATATGACCCAAGCATCTACACATAGTCACAAAAGAATGTGGCTAGAAAGAAGGAGTCGTCCAATTAGTTGAGGCCACACCCAGGCATGAAAGGATCACTAGTCAGAGGTCAGGTTGGACTTTTGTATACATGACCTACAAAAGCTTGCGGACCACTAGGCGTTCCATGGACTAAAGAGTTGGGAACGTGGTCAAGGTAAACTTTAACCCAAGACAATTTGAGGCACTATGAGATATGCACCAAAATCTGTTTCGCAAGTATGAAAGCTCATTTAAGATCCTTACTAAGGTGGGTAATATCTCATACAAGATTGATATATCTCCGCATCTTAAAATCCATCCAATCTTTTATGCTAGTATGCTTAAACTGTACCACGAAGACAAGGATGACCCAAGCAGAGACCAATCGAGTTGTGCGCTCATTATTATCACTGTCTTGCATGATTGGGAGTCTGAGGCTATCATTAACTACCAAACAACGTGAAAACAAGAGCAAAAAGTTGTTACTGCCATGTTCCTCATTCATTGGAAGGGAAAATCATCGGAGGAAGCCACATAGGAACAGTATGTACAAAGACTCATCATGTTCATAAATAAGATCCGAGAGTTTATGTTGCAGCAATGCACAACAACCATCGCAACATCAGGTAGGGGGAGAGTGTGATAATTTGTCATGTCATCATGCCACATAAACTCTGGTTGGCACACCTCTTTTTTTCCATGTAGAATTTTAAAAAATAAAGATGTTAGCACTTGTGGAAGATTCGAGAAAAATATGGAAATTTCACAAGGTAGATCCTAGAATATTATAGATTTGCATAGAAGGTCCTTGAAATATTGTATGCTTGTAGAGTATTCTAGAAAAAGGACTTATTTGTATACATGTAGGGACTTGTATGATATATTATTTGCATATTAGACCTAGGTGATGAGTAGTATAAATAAAGGACATTCATTTGTAAAGGCATGAAACAAAAATCAATTAAGTTCTCTACAATACAGTTCTTTCTTGCAATTCTCTTGTGCTCTCTCTACCATTCTCTTTGCGATTCATAGTGTCTTAACTTAATTAATTGACATAATAAAATCATGAACAAGTGATTTAAGAACGTGAGCGAATTATCAAGTGTAATACTCGATGTATATGGCTAAGTCACATATGACCTATATTTCACGTTCCATCTCATGAGTTGTTCACATGCATAGTCCCATTTTTACCCTATTCAGTAAGTTGTATGTTTTTATTGTATTCTATACAATAGAAAATTGTATGAAAATTGTATATTTTGACCGAATTGTATATTATTTGAAAAAATTAAAAAAAAACTCTCATTATTTTTTGAAAAATATATTCTACTATTGAACCGGATAAATATTTGTATAATTTTGCATACTCTAGTTAACTCCTTAAAAAGTCTGAAAAATTATCTCAACTAACTAATAAACTATCGAGAGGCCAAAAGACTCAACTGATTTATCTACATGTGTCATTGGTCTATTTTCACCATATAGACTCTTACATTAAGTATAAAATTTTCACATGCATCTACTAATTATATCATCAATTAATAACATCAAAAGATAAAAGTAAATGTTCAACAATGTAATGACATAAAAAAATGTATATTTTTTTTCTTGGTAGCTACTTAAAAAAAGGTTAATTGAGAACTATTATCAATTTAAAAATAGAAGTTCCAATAAATTAATGAGAAAAGTCTATTTTCTTTTTTAAAAGGGGAATAGAAAAGTCTACATTAGTACGAGAAGAAAACAAAAAAAATTGGAAAGAGACAGGAGCGTTATCCATCTCACATACAGTGGCGGAGCCACCTTACACTGAGGGGTTCATCCGAATCCCCTTCGGCGAAAAATTATATTATTTATACATGGTTAAAATAATTTTTTAGATATTTATAGTAGATGTCGAACACTCGACTACTTCGTGTGTCTATTTTTGAACCCCTTATTGAAAATCTTGGCTCTGCCATTGCTCAAAGAAACCATGTGGATTATATTATATGTTGGGAAAATTGATTGACAGAGTAAATATATGATATGTATTTATCAAAATTAATTTAAGTTAATAAATTTATAATATATAGTAAGAATTTGTATTTTTTTATCTGTTTCATTGTATATGTGTTCGTTTAAAGCCATATTGATTTTCTTTATATCAGTATTGTATCAATTCATTTTGTGACTGTTCGCTTTGCTACAGAGCGAATTAATACAAAGTGAACAAATATAGAGCAAACTAATACACAAATACAAAGTGAGTCAATGCACTGTATTGCAAATTCTTTTAAGTAAATTTACTACTATCTTTTAAGTAATACTATGTTTGGTATTCTTTATTTGCTATGTATAAAATGTAACACCAATTACAGTATTTAGTTGCAATTTAGAAACTCACACTTTAGGATTTAAAAAATAAAATAAGTAATATATAAATAACTAAACTCTACTTAAATAATTTCTATATATTAAAAAATACATAAATCGTTTCCTAATTAATTTTTATATTATTAATATTTACACAACCCTACCAAAATCATTTTTTATATATTATGTTGGTGGATCCCTGAGCTTGACATTCACACAATTTGGAAGCATATAATGACTTGTCTACTTTCCTCACAAATTGCTTACCAGCCACATACTTATATTAAGAGAAAATAAATTAATTATAGTTGAAAATTCTCTAGCACACTTTTCTAAAGCTTTTTTTTTTTTTACAATTTTACTAATAAAAATTCAATGTAACATTAGTGCAAACATTTGTCCATACATTTAAATTAAAATTTTTACATTTACCTTGGAGATATCAACTTTTTCTGAGAAACAGAAGATGTTTCTCTGTCTTAAAGTACATATCCAATACTTAGATATATTAGTTAGATTAACTAATTTAAAATATTGAATAATTCACATTAAAGGTAGAGTTCATCCAATTATATAATGAGAAAGATTCATATATAAAAAAGACATGTATAAAAGTCTTAAAATATAAAATTGATACTTTTGACAAACATTATCAGATCTCTCCTAAATATTTCAAATAAAAAATATATATAGTGAAAAAGTTGTTATTTTTAGATAGCAAAATATAATATTAAACAGGGCTATAAGAAGAAAATAATATTAAAAATTACTAACCACGGTCAAAGAAAATTAAATTAATCAATTTACGAAGAAAAACATATGGAGTCATTATTCTTTGATGAAATACAAGTAGCTTGTTAGGCTAATTTTCTAAATTCAGTTTTATTTATCGGAAACAATATTTCTATATATTACAAAGATAGATATAAGATATGCCACATTCTATTCTCTCTAAACTCCACTTATGGGACTATATGAATATGTTATTATTGTTGTTTTTTAAAAAAAAAAAATTACTTTTGATGAGAAAAGTTTGTGCTTGATCAATTAATTTTGAAAATCACCTTTGTCGAGGAAGTAGTGTTTCACCAAGCTTTTAAAAAGTGTTTCTAGATGAACTTTCTTAAAAGAGTTTTTCAAAAATTATTTATGGGAAAAAACTATTTTTAAAACTTATAATATTCAATAAAAATAATTATTTTCACCTAAAAACTTGATCAAACACTTTATTTAAGTATTTTTTGAGAAAAATAAACACTTTTAATTTTCCAAAAATTTAATCAAACAAGCTACAAAATATTAGAGAGCCGGTGTTTACTTTAAAATAATTTAATCTATTGTAAGTACTACAATTTTTATCCAAAATAGACTATATATTTTTGATAAATTACTGAGAATTTTTTTTTAAAAAAAAAAATCGGTCAAACAAATAGCTAATAAATAAGAATTTGATTTTTTTTTCAGTAAATAAGAATTTGATTAGTCTTTGAAGTGTGAAGTCCATCCAGAAGTCACATTACGTGATTTTTTTGAACTACCTATTGAGTATGAGAGGAAAATGACTCTTAAACTAAAATGACCGGAAAAAAGTCCTAAATACTAGGGAATTTGTTATAAACATATCTGTATTACTGTGAATCTCAATTATGTGGAGTCTTTTTTAAAAAAAATATTTTAAGAAAAGTTAGGAATTCTATTGGGAACGAAGTTAGGTTTTCCTTATAAATAAAAGAATTCTTCTTCATTGTAAATCAAACCTGTGAATTCCTGAATATCCTCAAGAGAAATAATAAGTATCTCTCTTCACCCTACTTTCTTCTCATTATTTTATATAGTTTTCATAACACGTTAAGCACGAGCCCAAAGAAAAGATAGAAACATTCAGGTATTTAAGAAAAGATAGAAACATTCAGGTATTTGATTTGAAATTATACGATGAGATCTATAGTACAGGCTGCAAGTTTGCTAAGTATCTACAGCTACTAGGAGTGGTCAAGTCATTTGGTGCTTCATAACTTCTACATAATTATTTTGAAGTCCGATATACTTCGAAAGTTATGATAGAAAAAAATTCTCTACATCATATGTATGTCTCGATTTGCTCCTGAAGTAGCAATGTTTTGAAAGAGATTCTAAGCTATCATAATTGGATAGCCTTAAGGCACGATTATATTCCATTCCTGGGAATGAGAATTTTGATTGTTATAAGTGCAGATCCATTCCTTAAAGTGAATGTGGGAGCAATGCATAATATGTCTGAAAGAAGATAAGTGATTGAATAATGCATATGCACATGGGATGAGGCATTAAGCTATCATAATTTGATATGCTCAAATGATGATTATATTTCATTCATGCATGATGAGACTTTTGATAAATGCTACATATACAGGTTCATTCTCTAAAGTGAATGTGGTATTAGTGCATAATATGTCTGAAAGGTCATCACTAATTCGAACTGAGGCACAAACTCGCACCGGAAGTCTCAAAGTTCGTGCCAACTATACCACTAGCCTAAAATAACCCTTTTGAAGCTGATGGAACCCTCAAAGTTGCATTTTGAGGTCGTCTTCCTGAAATTCTGATCGAAATCAACCGTTCAAGCTTCAAAAACTCTAAAACACGGAAACCAGGTGACCGAGCTATCAATCCCAGCAAGTCATAAATTACTTGGGGTCGCGACAGAAATGCTATAAACGACGGAAATGCTATAAACGACGGAAATGCTATAAACGACGGAAATGCTATAAACGACGGAAATGCTATAAACGACGGAAATGCTATAAACGACGGAAATGCTATAAACGGCGGAAATGCTATAAACGGCGGAAATGCTATAAACGGCGGAAATGCTATAAACGGCGGAAATGCTATAAACGACGGAAATGCTATAAACGACGGAAATGCTATAAACGACAGAAATGCTATAAACGACAAAAAGAAGGAATTTACACAAAAATGACCTGCCTTACTTGGAAATTGTAATAAATAATAATTTTTTAAAAAGTACAAAGTTTACATATAAAAAAAAAATCATCTACATTTTATCAGAAATATTTTAGAACTTTGAATTAAACAATTCAAATTTTCATATTATTAAATAATGTTTTTACAATAGTTACCATCTATTAGAGTTACTTAATTCATTCTGTAACCATATTGTAATTTATTTATTCTTGTGTACCACTTATGTAATACTTATGTAATATTTGTCAATATATAATATTCTCTACCTCCACATTGGAGGTTAGGTTTTTCACTCTAACATGGTATCAGCCTAATCTATCCAAATTCCCTTCCTGGTGCCGCCGCGTCCTCTCTTCTTCTTCTTCCTTCGCTTCTCCTCTCTCCCGTCCCACTCGATCATGGCTGCCTCCTCCACCAGCGACGCCACCCTTCCCATTGCCACTGTTTTGCACATGCTCACGATTAAGCTCTCCTCCACCAATTATCTCTATTGGAAAAATCAGATGCTGCCCCTACTTTCTTATCAACGCTTATTGGATCATGTTGATGGCTCCTCCATAGCTCCGCCATCGTTCCTTCTTACGGATGGCAAAGAGGTTCTGAATCCTCTTTATGCTGCCTGGCTTGCCTCTGATCAACGGGCTGTCATCATCCTTAATTCTTCACTTACGGAAGAGGCGGTCTCTGAAATTTTGGGTCTAACAACAGCCCGCCAAATCTGGGTTGCGCTCGAATCTGCCTATAGCAATTCTTCCGTTGAACGCGTTCATAATCTGCGCGATCAACTTCGTCAATTGGTCAAAGGTTCCTTATCTGTTGCTGAATTTGGTCGCAAATTTAAATCCATTTGTGATCAGTTGGCTGCCATTGGTCAGCCTGTTGATGATATCGATAAACTTCATTGGTTTTTATGCGGCTTAGGAGCCTCCTTTGAGACTTTCTCAACTACCATTCGTGCCACCAAACCAGCGCCTACCTTTCGCGACTTACTCTCATAGGCTGAGAGTCATGAACTTTTCCTCAAGTCCCTTCATGGTGCATCATCCTCACCGCCTGCTGCCTTCACTGCCCAGTCTCATCGGCAGTCCCCTCCCGTCAGTGGCCGTGGTCGCTCTAACAGAGGCGGTGGTTCGAGTGGTCGCGGTCGTGGCCGCAGGCCACCTCACTGCCAATTATGTCGTACAGATGGACACTATGCCAGTGCTTGTCCTACTCTTGCTACCTTTGCCACTCAAGCTGCCTCTCGTGTCGCAAACTTGGCTCAAGCGTTTAATGCCCAATGTCATGTCTCTACTTCTGCCCCTGATTGGTATGTTGATTCTGGGGCCACTGATCACATGACTTCGTCTTCACCAAGTGTTCCTCATGCTTCTCCATACTCCGGCAATGCTAACGTGACATTTGGAAATGGTACTGCTCTTCCTATCACTCATACGGGTTCATCTACTGTTTCTAATAATCTGCACTTGCGTGATGTTCTGGTTGTTCCACATCTTGCCAAGAATCTTTTGTCCATTAGTAAACTAACACATGATAATCCGGTGGATGTTTTGTTCTCTCAATCGTTTTTTCAGATTCAGGACAGAAAAACGAAACAGGTTCTAACTCGAGGCAAATGTGAGAATGGGCTATATGTTTTGCATAATGAGCATCAAGCTTTGGCGGCTACTACAAATTCAAGTTTGAAGGCATCTTATGAACTTTGGCATAGTCGGTTAGGGCATGTTGCCTTTGATACTGTTTTACTTTTGCATAAGTTAGGTTGTTTGTCTGTTACTTCTATTTTACCCAAACCGGTCATTTGCTCTTCTTGTCAACTCTCTAAAGGACACCGTTTGTCATTTGGTTTAAATAATAAACGATCTTTGCATCCTTTGGACTTGATACATTGTGATTTGTGGGGCCCTGCGCCTATTACATCTACTGATAACTATAGGTATTATGTGGCCTTCGTTGATGACTACTCTCGCTTCACTTGGTTTTATCCTCTCCAAACCAAGTCTGGATTTGCCGCTGTTTTGTCTGTTTTCATGAAGTTTGTGCAAACTCAATTCTCTCGAAAAATTAAGGTTTTTCAAAGTGATGGAGGCACAGAGTTTGTTAATCACACTGTTCGTCGACTATTTGAAGAAAATGGCACTTTTCACAGGTTATCTTGTCCGTATACGCCCCAGCAAAACGGCAGGGTTGAGAGAAAACACCGTCACATCGTGGAAACTGGTTTGGCCATGCTTTTTAATGCAAATGCTCCTACCTCTTATTGGGTAGATGCGTTCAGCTCCGCTGTTTACATCATCAATCGTCTACCTTCAAAGGTTTTGAACAACAAGTCTCCTTTTGAACTCTTGTTTTCTGAGAAGCCCAATTATCATACCTTCAAGGTCTATGGCTGCCGAGTATTTCCATATCTTCGGGACTATACAAATCACAAGTTATCTCCAAGAAGTCTTCCGTGCATCTTTATCGGTTATAGCTCTCAATACAAAGGTTATCGGTGTCTTGATCCGGCAACGTCTCGCATCTATGTCACTCGCCATGCTCGTTTTGATGAACACTCTTTACTCTTTTCGGGCGTTACTTCATCAAAGGACTTAAACTCCTTGCAACTCTCAACCTTTTTGGAGCCCTTTTCCATGCCGGCGGAATCATCCACAGTCACTGGTCCTTCGACTCCGCCGGCCTTACCGCATTTACCTTCTCTGTGTCCTCCTTGTTTGGATGATTTTCACAGTGATACACCAGCAGTATCCCAGCCCTTACATGCTGCTCCGTCTGATGTTTCACTCACTGCAGTGCCGCCAGTTCTTGTTCCTTCCACACCGTCTCGGGTTGGTATTCCCTCTCAACAACCTGCTGCCTCATCTCCGCCGCCTATGTCAGCCGATTTGGGTGATTCTTTGGCTACAACTCAGCTTCCTGCATCAGTGTCCACTCCAGCAGTTCACCCCATGGTAACTCGGTCCAAGGCGGGCATTTTTAAACCTTCCACTCGTCATCAAGCCAACTTAGCTCATCTTGAAACTCATCTCCTCTTTACCGCTTTATTTGCTTCCTCTGAACCAAGAGGGTTCAAGTCGGCTGCTAAGAACCCACAGTGGATGGCTGCAATGCATGAGGAAATGACAGCTCTAACTCAAAATGCTACGTGGACCTTGGAACCTCGTCCAAAATCCAGCAATGTTGTTGGTTCCAAATGGGTTTTTCGCACTAAGTACAACTCAGACGGGTCTGTTGAACGTCTCAAAGCGAGACTGGTGGCTCAAGGCTTCACTCAAATCCCTGGCTTAGATTATTCCCACACTTTTAGTCCGGTGGTTAAGGCTTCTACGGTACGAATTGTTTTATCTCTTGCTGTCATTAACAATTGGAAGCTTCATCAGCTTGATGTCAAAAATGCCTTCTTGCATGGTCATCCGAATGAAGTTGTTCATATGGAACAACCACCTGGCTTTGCAGACTCTCGGTTTCCTGATCATGTGTGTCGCTTGAACAAAGCATTGTACGGCCTCAAGCAGGCTCCGCGTGCTTGGTTTCAACGCTTAAGTTCCTTTCTTCTCAACAATGGTTTTACGTGCAGTCGATCCGACACATCTCTGTTTGTTTTCAAACGTTCCTCCTGCATTATGTACCTGCTCGTCTATGTTGATGATTTAATCCTAACTGGAAACCGAACTGACCTCATGGTTGCGTTTATCTCTCGTCTAAACCAGGAGTTTGCAATTAAAGATCTTGGAGCTCTAAATTACTTTCTTGGTCTTGAAGTGACCTACACTGATAATGGGTTATTTCTCAGCCAATCCAAGTATGCTCGTGATATCCTTGAACGTGCAGCTTTACTTGATTCTAAGCCTGTGCACACTCCCTTAGCTCCTCATGAGTCCTTCATCACCGCTGGTGATCCCTTTCAAGATCCAACACATTATCGGTCTCTAGTCGGTGCTTTGCAGTACCTCACAATTACTCGTCCGGATCTGTCATATGCAGTGAATCAGGTTAGTCAGTTCTTACAGACACCGACTGTTTTTCATTTCCAGTGTGTCAAGCGAATACTTCGTTATGTCAAAGGCACACTTGCCTATGGCCTATTGTTCACCAAGCCGCATGATGTTTCCATTCTTGGTTACTCGGATGCTGATTGGGCCAGATGTCTCGAAACTCGCCGATCTACTTATGGCTACTCTATTTTTCTTGGTGGAAACTTAGTATCCTGGAGTGCCAAGAAACAACCAACTGTCTCCCGCTCCAGTTGTGAATCGGAGTATCGAGCCATGGCAAATACTGCGGCTGAAATTGTATGGATAACTCACTTGCTTCGGGAGCTCCATGCTTTGCCTCCTGATCGCCCCACGCTGTTATGTGACAACCGGAGTGCGCTCTTTCTCACACAGAATCCTGTGTCTCATAAGATGGCAAAACACATTGATCTGGACTATCACTTCATTCGGGAGCTTGTGTCGTCTGGTAAACTCTACACTAAATTTGTCCCGACCACGCTTCAGGTGGCTGACATCTTCACCAAGAGTCTTCCTAGGCCTCAGTTTGAATATTTCCGCGCAATGCTTGGTCTTCGTCCGCCACCGTTTCCCTTGAAGGGGGGTATTAGAGTTACTTAATTCATTCTGTACCCATATTGTAATTTACTTATTCTTGTGTACCACTTATGTAATACTTATGTAATATTTGTCAATATATAATATTCTCTACCTCCACATTGGAGGTTAGGTTTTCCACTCTAACACCATCCAAGACAATATATTGTAAATACATGGTTAACGTCTTATTAACTTAAACTAATCATTAATCCTTAGTTCTAAAAATAACAATGTGACGTTAATAAATCTAAATCTAAGAACAAAACAAATAAAAAAATATATAAATTAAAAAAAGGGAGAAGGTTTGTTTTTAAAAATAAGATTGGAAAAGAAGATGAAGTGGGAGACGAAGGCGACAGAGACGACAAATTTTTTTTATCGAAGACGACAGAGATAACATTTTTTTAATTAAAACTATAAACTCCACCATACTTACTGATTTTGATACTTGCAAACTTGAACAATTAAGAAATGTCCAAACTTAAGAAATGTCCAAACAATGGCGCAGGTCCAGCCGGCAGGTGCAACGGAGAGGAATAACAAGATACAAATTTGAGAATTCTTTATAGGTCTAGAAATATATATATTATGAAGAAATAACTAATTTTAAGTTATGAAAAAAGTTTTAATGTATATACACACAATGGTAAGCAACTGAATATAGCTTATTCTAAGAAAAGGTAACCCTCCATGTAGATACCAAAGCAGGCATCTAAGGGTATTTTGGTCATTTTCTGTGGTTTAATTTTAATTTGTTTATCTTATTTTTCTTGGTCTTTTATATATTTAAATAAAAATGATGTAAGAAATATCATAAATCACGATATTAATAACTTAAAATATTTAAAACATAAAAAAATGACTTTTGAAATTCTATCAATATCGTATAAACTGGTACAAAGAAAGTAACATATATAATGATTATTTGAGTTATGCAAACCACACTAAAAAAAACTAATATTTTATCTTTTTGGAGATTTACTTTTACGTGGACTCCAAGACCCTTTATCAACAATTGCTATTATCGTAGCTCATATATGATGTGTTTTGTCCTACTCCTGTTCTACTGAATGCAACAAATATAGCCAATACAGTTAATAATATATTTAGTAAATAGACCTTAATTTTGGTTTCATTATTTATCTAAAGAGTTAAGAAAATTGACTTTCCATAAAATAAATAGATATTCAACTTGAGATGCATGAAATCATATTTGTCTTTTTATTTAAAAAAAGAAACTTTTTTATAACGGGGATAGATACAAAATTTCATGGTGATCATATTATTTATTAGCATGTCATCATGCCATCAAAACAAAAACAGTTTTAGCAGCAATAAATATGTACAATAATAAAGAACGTTAAATTTTTTACCGACATTAGTTAATTGCTGGACATTTAGAGAGTCAAATCCAACTTCATGTTCCTATTTTATTAACCCTATCAATTGCATCTGAGGCCTTGAGGGTTGTTGGTAGGATTACTATCCTAATTAAATTATATATCCTAACCATTCTGAAACTTCTCCGGCACTTTCACTTTTTTGTACATTATTGTTATAGACATTATATAATTAATAAAGGGTATAAAGGTGAAGAATATTTTGGTCAACCAATATTTGTATTTATGCTTCTATAATAACGTGTCTTGCACGTTAATCTCTGACTATAAGTTAATAATTTTTTTCGTTATTTCTTTGGTTCTAAAATATTGCTTCATCTTACTAACAACATGATCATAGATAATAGGGTGTGAAAGTCGTGGATTATAATAGTAAGATTAGTAGGTAGTGGATTGTTATCTTGCTTTTGATTTTTATCCTCATATGTTGTTTATGGTGTTTCGATTATTGCACTGTTGTTGTTATTGTTTTTCTATTATTTGTAATGATTTCTTCACTGTTATTTTCCCATTTCATACCTACTTTGATTAGATGTACTCATATTGAAGGTTCTTCGAAAACAATCTATATGCCTCCACGAGATAGGAATCTACATATACTCTACCCTCCCCGAACTTCATTTATGAGATTTCACTAAATATGTTAATGTAGACTCTAACCAATTTTAGAACTGTCAGAAGTATTTGACAGAAATCACCTCCAAAAATCATTACTTTTCCACCAAATTTTGTTTTGACTGAAAAATCTGCATTGAGTGTACCATTTCCCCGCATCCCCCATTAAATACTTTTAATCCCAATGTATGTATAGATTAGTTAAAAATTGTTTCCACAAAATGCTACCAACATTTTCATTGTCCAATTTAAATAGACTCCATATTTTCATTATTTTCCTTGTCAAAATACTTCATAGTATCATTATTACCTTGTAAAAGTAGGCACCATAATTAAGAGGGAAAACTTAGTTGAATAAATGAACAAATAAATAAAAGGAAAAATTACGCAAGTTAGACAAACATTTCTAGTTTACTATTCAATATGGTTATAGTTTTAATTAATTACTAGTATACGTATCCGCGCGTTGCGCGATTAGTTGATAAATTTAATCGTAAATATTGATTTATTGATAATTTTAGAATTTAACCTATTATAAAGATAATATTGTTGAGAGAACGTTAATTTGCAAATTGATATGTTACAATAGAATATTTATGTAAATAAATCAATATATAAGCTTAATTCATTGTCTAAATTTAACAATAGTAATATAAAGTTAATTTTCTATTACCATTACAATAGAAGAAATAAAGACAAAATTGAAAAGTTCTTTAGCATTATCAGCAGATAATGACTAAGCACTTGATTTTGAGATTTTTTTCATTTTATCTCTACTTTTGTTTAGAAAAAAAAATTAAAATTCAAGTTGTCACTAATGTAAAACAAAAAAATCGTAATTGTGATTATGTCTTACAGAATCAAGCTATTATTGAAAAATATTCTAAACGTACACATTAATAATTTCATAAAAAGAGATATAATATATATATATATATCCTTAGAATTCTATAACTATGAAAAATAACCATAATACATAGTGGTAAAATCATTTTTCTATACTGACAAATTCTCTAAAGTCTAAACTTAATCGGTGCATTATACATGTAATCTTGATATAATAAATTAAACCTGCATAATTCAAGAGAAAAAAGCTTAACAAAATAAGTTAAATTAAAGCAACGTACAAAAAAAAAAACCAGCAACTTTTTATAGTGAAATTTTCATTTAGTTTTAAACTTCCATTAGATTGTCGGAATTTTTCTTATCATTGAAATTCATTTTCAATATTTTGTGTAATTTTTTTATATATTTATATTACATATATTAATTTAAAGTCTACATAACTCTTATATTATTTGTATTTACTTTCATTTAGTATATTTATTTTTTACTAAGACTTTAATTATGTGGGTAAGACATGTTTATATCTTCCTATTGTTTGAGATCATACATAACTATTTTTTACACTTAAATATTGTTATATCCCCCCCCCCCCCCTCCCCCTTCCTTCTAATTTTATTTATTTTTGAATTTTTTTTCTTGATCAACTATCTTAAATTTATGTATCTACCAATATGCGTAAGTCAAAATTAAAAAAATTACTGTATTTATATAAATTTAGACTGACCCAACTAATAAAAATAAGTAACTATAATAATACTAAAAGATATATCTCAATTTAAAGATAAATAAGTCAATTTAATCCATGTGAGAGATAAAATTGACCTTATAATTGTTATATTGAAGTAGTTGCTAATTTGCTATAAAATAGAGTTTAAAAAGTGTGATTTAATTTTCTTAGTGGTATTGCCAATTTTGATTTTGTAATGTTTTATTTTTTCATTTGTTAAATTTCTTTTTTTGAATTTTCAATTTACAAATTAAAATACTTTGAATTGTGAATTTTTAAAAGGAGCAAGAAGTATTTCTTTTTCGGATTTTTGATTTACAAATTAAAATACTTTGAATTGCGAAATTTTTAACAGGAAAAAGAAGTATACAAATGAAAATAAATATGAGTAGGAAAGTATGGCACAAATTTAGGGTTGTTTTATTTTTAAAATTTAAATATTAGTTTCAGTTATTGTTTGGAATTATTTTACTATTCAATGTTGATCTATATCAATTTTTTTGATAATTATTTTTATATTTGAGCAATATCAATTAAATTTTATTGTCCTTTTTCATTTTGAATAAAATTTGAATTTGAATTTTATATGATTGTTATTCAATATTTTAATATTTTGGTTTATTACACTATTAAATACAATACAGTTAATTTTTATAGTGAAATTTTCGTCTAGTTTTAGATTTCCATTAGATTGTAGGAATTTTTTTTATCATTTAAATCTATTATCAATATTTTGAGGATTTTTTATGTTTATATAGATAGTCTACATAGCTCTTGTATATTTTGTATTTTATTTTCATTGTTTAGTATATTTATTTTTTACTAAGACTTCAATTATGTGGCTAAGACCCGTTTATATTTGTTAGACAACCACGTCACATGGACTTTGGTGTAACCTAGGAGTCCTATACAACCCAAGCTATGTAAACATAATAGATATGTGATAATATTTAGTTGTGTTTGAGATATATACAATCACTAGGAGTTAGAGATCTTAGCTAGAATGGACTCTATGTACGTGTGTATAAATACACTATGCACCAGAACAAACTGAGCAGCAATTGAATAAGAATTCAAGAGTTCAAACATTTCTTTTACTCTATAATTTCTTCATGGTATCACAGCTTAGGTTCGATTAACACGATCCTAAATATATTCCGCTCTAAACACTAGACATGGCCTCATCTTCAACTACTACCTTAGCCCTCTCATCATCTTCACTTTATCAACTTATAGCAATCTGTTCTATTAAGTTGAAACCGTCGAATTACTTAGTTTGGAGAATACAAATTCTTCAACTAATGCAAACTTTGAAAATCGATGAAATCATTAAAGGAGAACCCCCATCCCAGAACATATTAGATGAGAAAGATGAACCTATTCCTAACCCCAAGTTCACCACTTGGGAAGAACACGATGTTCTAGTTCGGAGTTGGCTTTCTGGAACAATGACAGAAGAGTCAATGTTCCTCATCATTAGATGTACCACGGCAAAACAAATATGGGTTTGCCTTGAAGATACTTATCTACAAGCAAGCAAGGATAAGGAGTTTCAGTTGAAGCAACAACTTCAGGCCGTGAAACTGGGAACAAAATCCATAGATGAATACATAAAGGAATTTGTGATAACCTCATGGCAATACACAAACCTTTAGATGAAGATAGCAAAGTTATTAATTTTGCTAGAGGTCTTTGGAGCAAATATAAGACCCTTCGAACTGTTATGCTAAGTAAGGCCCCTTATCCCACATTTAATCAATTTGTTAATGCTCTTAGGGGACTCAAGATGTGAGAAGATGGAGAAGAGGAGAAGCACCACCTTCGCTTGATCCAGCCATGGCCTTCGTGACTCAAAAGTGGCAAGGACGGGGGCGTGGTAGTTATTATCGTGGACGAGGAGGACAAAGAGGCAGAGGTCGATCATACAATCAAAAACAATACAATACAACTCAAAATGAAGGAAATCAGCAAAATGAGAGTTCTAAATCTAATCCATGTCAGATTTGTGGTAGGAACAATCATACAACACTATCTTGTTTTTACAGATGGGACTACTCATATCAAGCACAACAAGAAGTACCTCATGCGTTAGCATCAATGTCGTTTAGTGATCAAATTGACAACAATCTCTATATGGATTCCGGTGCTAGCAATCACATGGTACAATCTAAAGGTACTCTCTTAAATTCAACTCCCTTTAAAGGACATGATTCTGTAATGGTAGGAAATGGCGATAAACTCTGTATTACACATATGGGAGATAAACACATTGGAAGAAACTTACATCTAAAAGATGTATTTGTTGTACCTAATCTCAAAAAGAATCTCATTTCTGTTAGTAAAATTATAAAGGATAATGCATGTTCTCTGAAATTTACTGACGAAGGATTTATTGTTAAGGACAAGAGAACAAAGACAATTCTGGCAAAGGGAAATATGAGGCATAATCTGTACACCTTGGAAGGGAATTTGCATGAAGCCTTGACAGCTACAAAGGCAGAAAAGAATTCGGACACTATTTGGCATCAACGATTAGGACATCCACATTCAAGAGCTTTAAATTATTTGCATCACAATAAGATGATTGATGTAAAAAGTTGGAATAAAAGTGTTTCTATTTGTACTAGTTGTCAAATGGGAAAAAGTTGTAAATTACCTTTCAAAGAGTCAAATAAAAGAGAACTTGAGCCATTAACAAAAATACATTGCGATTTATGGGGTCCGGCCCCTGTGACTTCATCTCAAGGAATAAAATACTATGTTATTTTCGTTGATGATTGCACGAGATTCACTTGATTTTATCCATTGAAGAAGAAATATGATTTTTTTCTCTAATTTTATAACTTTTCAAAGATTAGTAGAAAATCAGTTTTCCAGGAAACTCAAAGTATTTCAATGTGATGGAGGTGGAGAATTCAATAGCTTTGAGTTCAAAAATTATTTGGCTCAAAATGGTATTCGAAGACAAATCTCTTGTCCTCATACACCTGAACAAAATGGAGTAGCTGAAAGGAAGCACAGACATATAGTTGAAACAGGTCACTACTTTTCAATGCAAACTTACCATTGTTTCTTTGGGTTGAAGCTTTTATGACATCGGTCTTTTTAATTAACAGAATGCCTACTTTAACCTTGAGTATGCAATCTCCCTTTGCTAAATTGTACGGAGAGGAGCCTGATTACAACACCTTGAAAGTCTTTAGTTGCCGATGTTTTCCTTATCTCAAGGGCTATAACAAAGATAAATTTCAACCGAAGACGTTTCCATGTGTGTTTATTGGTTATAGTCTGCTTCATAAAGGCTATAGGTGTTACCATCCTAAGTCTAGAAAAGTTTTCATCTCAAGACATGTTATTTTTGATGAATTAAACTTACCATATATTGTTTCTAGTTCTGGTTTGAATGCAGATTCACAATCTTCTCATTTCACCACCTTCAAAGAGTTTATGAAGAAGCATAATGATCCATCAAATAATTCTGAGGATTCATCAAGCAAACTCCTCATGCCACCGCCATTAGATATGAATAATGAGATTAACTCTCAACATCATGCAGGTGAATCACAAGGTAGTGCACCATATTTTTTTATCAATGCACATCTGCCTATTTCCCCACAAACCCCAAAGTTTACTGCCTCACATTTACCTACAAACACCTCATCACCTATTGATTTTTCTACCACTCCAGGAATTAATAATTCCATTGATTCACCAGCCTTGGAAGATGAATCTTCACCTGAAAATATTCTCACGCATCCTGCCCCCTTAAATACTCCCATATATTAGAAACCTCGACACAATTACGCTCGCCAACCTAGTTCCGATAATACCCACACTATGCTTACCCGTACCAAAGCCCAAACTATGCCTCCTCCCTCTGTCCAGTCCCTCACAGTAGTGCTCAAAAATGACCTTCTGGAACCAAAGAATGTCAAAGAGGCATTACTCAAGCCTCACTGGACAACATCAATGGCCGAGGAGATGCATGCATTGAAAACTAGTGGCACTTGGCAGTTGATCCCTCGTATTCCTTCTATGAATGTTGTTGGTTCAAAATGGGTGTTTAAGACCAAACTTACGGCAGATGGAACAGTGGAACGCTTCAAGGCAAGACTAGTCGCCAAGGGTTACAACCAAATTGAAGGAGTAGACTTTGAAGAAACATTCAGTCCAGTGGTTAAGGCGACAACAATACACATTGTTCTCTCTATAGCAACCACTCTCAAATGGGAAATTAAGCAACTTGACGTTAAAAATGCATTTTTACTTGGTGATCTCAAGGAAACGGTATTCATGGAACAACCACCGGGCTTTAAAGATCCCGTCTTCCCAAACCATGTATGCTTGCTCAAGAAAGCTCTTTATGGGCTTAAACAAGCTCCTTAGGCATGGTTTCACAAATTTAGCTCTTATCTTCTACATCTTGGCTTCATTTGTAGTAAAGCAGACCCCTCCCTGTTTGTGTTGCACTCCTCCAAAGGCACCATTTTGCTACTCTTGTATGTCGATGACATAATTTTAACCGGCAATAGTTCATCTCTTTTGCTTGAGCTCATCAGCAAACTAAAATCAAGGTTTGTGATGAAGGACATGGGGGACCTCCATGTCACGACCCAAGCCTAGGGCCTAGATGTGACCGGCGAATGGGGAACCCGAAGGAACCCCAAACAAGCCTCATAGCGTATCATTACACATACTTGGTCGCGGAAGCAATTAAATGATCATAAGCGATAAGCATAATCAAGGGGGAAATCGGGACTAAGGGAGCAAAAAAAAAAAAAGAAATGATACATAAATACCATAGATGAGTCAAGCTCAAGCATAATACACAACTTGTCCAACACCACCTCTAAACATGAGTACTTAGCGGGGGCCAAGACAAACTACCGGGCTCACCCTCATAGTCAAAACATAACTAGAAAGGAAAAGTTTATACATAGCAAAAGATCATGAGCAACGTCCCCGAAATGGAGGACTCACCAATAACCACTATAGAAAATCGTACTAGCCACGCGGAGGAGGATGGTCAAGCGGTGCTCCGGTCCCTACATGGTGACATCATGTAGGCATAGAGTATGCGTTAGTACATTTGAATGTACTAAGTATATGGGATGCAATGCAATGCTACATTAGATGGATATCATAGGAAAAATGCGTAATCATACCCGATAAATAGCATATTAATGAAATGATATGTATAATGATGCTTACATAAAAATCATATTTAGTGGGACGTAGTACATGTGTGGCGAGTGACCATCAATATAGTATTTCCAAGGCCTACCACCCCCTTGGAGAGGCGAAAGAGGTACAAACCCCTCAATATGGTTACACGGGCCTACCACCCCCCGAGCTAGGGACCAAGTTACAAACCCCTCAATATGGTTATACGGGCCTACTACCCCCCGTACTAGGCAACCAAGGTACCAACCCCTCGATACGGTTATACGGGCCTACTACCCCCCGTACTAGGCAACCAAGGTACCAACCCCTCGATACGGTTATACGGGCCTACTACCCCCCGTACTAGGCTTGGTCGACTCACAACACTTATTATAGAGAAAATCATATACATGTGTCCATTTCATCATCATTTCAGTAATTACATAACCATCCGACTCATAGGACGTACCTTGGACCTTCCCTTTCCTAAGAATTCTATAAATGGGCATTTTATCAAACCCAAGGTGGGCAATTGTTCATGTAAATGAAATCATGTATTTCAAGAATACTAATTCCAACCAATTCCAAAATCCATATAAATCAGCCCACCAACAACATACATATATATATCAACCTTCATAATTGATCATGGAAGCATGTAAACCATAAACATCACATAATAATTCCATTTCATGATAATATGCAAAATGGACCATAATAGGGTGTGTAGTAGTAATTCCATAATTCAAGAGTTCATAAATAATCATAAGGACCCATAAACTTGAAGTAGAAATAGAGGATAAATGGTTGGACTTGTGGAAAGGAAGGTTTCCACAATCAAACCCACATACCTCAACTTTGGAGAATCCTTGATGAAGATTGGAATGGAAAATCGAAGCTTGAGATTGAGTCTTGAATCCGGAATTAGAGCTTGGGATGTTTGAATTTGGTTGAAGATCTTGGGAATTTTTGGAGAGGGCTTAGAGAGTGTTTTCGGAGTTAAGAAAAAATGACTAAGTATGGGACATATCCCCTTTTTATAAAAAAAAAATGTCTCCAACCCGCCTAAAAAAATAGCTCACTGGAAATTGCAAATCTGCACAGACAGGTTTTACGAAAATGGTCATAACTCCCTCATCCTAACTCGGAATGAGGTGAAACCAAGTGCGTTGGAAAGCTAACTCAAAGAGCTTTAATTTAATAGTTTGCAGCCCTTCCAGTTCCTTGTGTGCTAAGAGATATGCCCCTTTAAAGTTGACCCTCCAATCGCAATTTTTGCGATTTTTGAATTTTGATACGGTTGCTCTAAAATTCGGGTTAGACCCATTTCCCACTCAATTTGACCCCACAAATAAGAATATGAAGTCGAATTTCCAAAATCATGCACGGATTTTGAGATATATGGAAATTACAATTATAGGTGTTTCCGAAGCACATTTTCGGGCATTTTTGGGGTCGTTTCAATCACCTAGTCCCATTACTCCCCAACACATACCACAAGAAATACACGAATTCTATACACTTAACAAGGGTTGAGAAATCCACTTGCATCAATTAATCAACAATTCACTCTGGGACGTGAGCCTTCCCCTTTCGTTGAGCTTCCCAAATCAAAGCAATCTATCAAAGTAAATAATCACAATAAGATTTCGAAACTAGCAACACCTATATTACTATAGGTTTAACCTAGACCCAAAAACTCATCCAAATCTATATTCAAGTTCCTAATCTTGATATCAATTAACATGTCAACTCTCATATTTCCAAATTCCAAGTCTAGGGTTATGTTCCAATTCCTCCAATATCAAAAATCTAATAATATTCATATAATATAATACACCTAATATTTAATTACTTACCTCAATATATCATAACTTACTTTATAGCATGATAATAAAATAAGACAAATTAAAACTGGAAGCCCACTGGTTACGAACCAGTGGCAAAATCCATGTCAAAGCTCCCAATATGTGTACCATAACCAACAACCCAACCCATCTAATTATATAACCAAGCTGTCAGGTTTATCACTAGTTAATTTACAAAACTATTTTTCTCACTATTTCTTTTCCAACTACAACAACGTAAATGGCATTGGCCCAGCTGCTTCCTCAAAACAAAGTATTATTATATTAACATGTGTGGAATAATGCAATTTTATATATACATCACAGGAGTTGGAGGGTTCTTACCAGGAAAAAGGACCGAGCACTTCCTTAGCAGTTAGAGCGCTGCTGCGTTAGTTTTTTAGGTATGACCTAAAAATATTAAATCCCTCTATACTTAATTCAATTTTATATATGGGCCAAATGATATACGGTCTTAAATAAATTTCAAACTTGGCCCATTATTATCAACTAAATTTATTATCTAAAAATTTCCCATAATTTAATTAATTATAGTTCAAAATTCCCTAACCAACTGCAACGACAGATTATAAATGACTCGGAACAACTATCGGAAGGGGTAAAACGGTAATTTTATGAAAATTTCCAAAAATGACCTTGCGGGTCGTTACATTATCCACCACTAACAATCATGTTCGTCCTCAAACATATGTAAGAAGAAGGAATAGTAATCGATGTTACCAAAAGCTTGAGGTATGATCTTCCAGAGTCGGTGTTCATCTCTCCAGGTGAGATCCTCCTTAAGTCCCTTCCATCAAGATTAATTACTAAGAACTGAACTTTCGAAATAAAATTTGACAGATCTACAAATCGAGAGTGATTCCCAAGCCACACACTGACCCATGAACCCAATATGAATTGAAACTTACTGGACCATAACACAATCATCAAGACGAATCTTTTCTTACATAACCACGAGAAAATTCTGAACCAATGTCAACTAAAACCAAGAGTGAACCTGAACCAACCACCAAACCCTCATTATGCACAAACCATGATAGATCTTATCAAGATCCCCTTCTGACAACATAATCTTTCCACGAGCTTAAGTTATAAAAATGTAATCTTTAGACATCAGGTACTCATCAAGGGAGGATCAAACTTATCTAACCCAAAGAAGAAAATTATCAAGTAACCACCTAGCGAGTGATACACCCAAGCATACAAAATCTCTCACAACACTATCGGAGCGTTAGATCAATAATTGTGATTGACATACCTTAGAATGATAGAACCAGACCTAATGGTCCCCACATTCAACCACACATAGCCGGAACGTGACTTCAATGACGACATAAATATTAAGAATGTTGTACAACTAAAACTATTCATGGTAGTTCTTCTATAAGTTCTCATAGGCAAAGTTATGCGTGTAGAATCACTAGTATACTTCAACTATCTCAAACAACACCAAATCTGCCATAACTAAAATGTCCAAGAATGCCATCCTACCGAGAGGACAATCGCAGGATCGGTTCACCCGATCCACCACTAAGAAATCACCCATAGATGTAGAAACACACGTGTGCATATGCAGCGAATCATACTCCAAACCATGTCCAAAACAAAGTAGGTGATCACATAAGAATGTACGAAACCAAGGTTGAATAACACAAGATACTCCTTCCATAGTGACCATATCAAACATTTCCATTCAGTTGACTCTATCTCTTTGATTTTTAGCTACCCACAATCCACCGATCTGGTACCCATTATGATCGTGCCCATACTCGATTTATCAGACCCCGCATACTCTTCATATCATTCCACTAAAGCCTACACTCTCAATATTAACAAAACATCATAACTACTTCTGCCATTTACCTTACTCTTAAATCGTCACTAGTATCAAAGTCTTCTTAGGAAACACATTGTCGCCTCTAAAATTTCTAAACTATGGCTCCCTTTCTTTCCATGTAAGTATTCCATGACACATACGAGTCCCACACGAGGTTGATAACACAAATTCTAAATCTGATAGTACATTTCTCATCGAGATAAAGCTATTGAATCACGCCGAATGTCAACTCCACACAATCTTTCACATACCAAGATTCAATTATTATTCAAACCATCATATACATCATGCCAAAAACTCAGAGAAATCCTTGGTCACTCCAATAATTCTATATACCATAAGCTCATGACGTCCACTCACCATCAAATGTCTATATAACACATCATGACAGTCTGTGTAGTCCAATCAATAAAGCAGTTTCAATCCCCTCAAAATCCTCCATAACCATGTAGAACTCTAGGTCTGTACCGTAACGCCCCCATAATTCATCTATCATAATTCGAACAAACTAAACCAACATAAAAAAAATACAGCATCTTCCACACATCACTTTTATTACTCGAACCAAAACCCAATCTTTAAAAAACAAATTTATGATAAACCCCTAGTAAGTCTGTGCCAAATTAGTTCACATCTCATAGTCATATCTGAACTCATAGGCGAAAATTCATACAACATTCAACTTCAAGCCACGGGTATTTATGTGATGTCTTATTCTTTCACCTTTCTTATATTCTTCCCATGACACCAATCTCAAATACCTTTAACCCTTCAATATACCGAATTCTTGTTCCTTTCGCTAACTCGCTTACCAATCTTATCCTTTGACTAACAACCCATGACATTTTATCACATACTCTAGACCAAAACTTTAAGTGAAACTCTTTCTTAGGTCCTTTAACAATCAAAAGTGACCAATAACCCAAATCATGTACAAGTCCTTCCAATTGCTCAATACTAGATATGATTGATCATTTCTTACCTTACTAATTCATACCTCGACAAAATTTACTATCACGAACGTAAACTTACATTGACAAACTTGAATTCTGATTCCAACCGTACCAGTTACCAAACTCAAAACAACACAGAACTTATCACCACACTCGAGCCGAACGTCTGTAGATTTCTTTCTCAAACCTTATCCAATATTTTTTAACCCATATGAATGACACAAAACACTATCACTATAACCAGAGCTAAACAGATGGAACCACGTGTCTCGAAATCCAATTCTCCGCTCTCTCTAAAGATACATCTTTGGCTCTTTCAATTAGAGTAAACATCATTGTTCTCGCCTCTTTTTGAAGGGTAAACTACATTCCACTAATTCTTTCCATTAATGACTCTAGCTCCTTTCAATTCTATTCGAGTGGTGTCTCAACACATTCTACAACTTTTCATATGACCTCACTACTCACCAAATAATAGCAAATCATTACTTTAGATACTCGCAAGTCGTCAGTACAATACAAAAATTTATTTAACCAACAATCCTTACCAGATAATTGTATCTCAATCACAATCCATCGCAAATTCTTACTGCCATCATGCTCATTTAGCCCTTGCCATCACCATGAATTCAACCTTGTCATCGACGTGACACCTCAAATCCAGCTATACCAATCAAATCCAAAGGACTCGCTCAATACTATATGCACTTTCTTAGTAAAATTCCTAATTGCCTTCACACAAGTATACTTGTTGAATTTTTTATTTTTTTTTACCCATAAACTTTCCATTTCGATATCGATCCACTCCCTTGGAGCTTATGGTGAAATTACTAGTCCTCATTTAGAATCCTCATAATACACTTCACAACCTAAACACATTAATACTATACCAAAGATCCACCACTAAAATCCCTCTTAAACACAATACTTAACTCAAACGTCCGTAGTAACAAACTAGTTAGTTTCTCCAATCTGAATGCAATATCGAATATCATTATACGAGCATGTGATACAACTGATGACTCTTTAAGTAGTTAGTACTCACACTTGACAATTCACGTATTCATTTTCATATACCACTAGTATCACACCGTGACAGTCTATTAGATCCACCACTAGAACACATCATATCTACCAAGAAGATCGTACCCAAATAGCCCACACATTTCTACCAATTGAATAGCTATAAAATATTATCAAATTTGTTCTGTCACTAGCCCAAGCGATATGCATCCTTTCATAGATTAGATTGATAGCAAAAGTAACACACTCCCTAACCTTAACTAACTAGGCATTGGTACCGTTGTAGTAGTCATATCATGACCCTCTTGGATATACACTCAATATGTAAAATCGTAGTAGAGATTCTGACCTCAATTGGCTTAACATCATTCTCATCAAATCTGATGACACTTTGCTAACTATAGTTTCCAAAGTTACAGGGTCCATTATCTAGTTGTCCCTTTAATCATATCACTTTCTTTTGTCAAACCACTCTAGATATTTCCTATACCGCACCAGTATTGTTCCCTCTGTTGGGTAACTAGCCTTACTCAACCCCTTCGAATGGCTAAACATTCCGAATCTGGCCAGACATCATTTTCATAAGTCTATCACTTTAACGTAAATATCATATCTTACATAAAACCCACACGACACCGACTACTCGCATAAAGAACCACGCACGAGTCATCACTACAAGTGAGAGAGAATGGGATGAAGCGATAACAATCAGACCGGACCAAGAACGCACGAAAGAGATTCAACAAGTGAAGATTATTCCTAAAAGTCATTATAGCCTCTCGAAGATAAGTACAGAAGTCTCCGTACCGATCCTTGAGACTCTACTTAGACTCGGCTTGTAAACACATGAGCTCTATGAACCTGGGGCTCTGATACCATTTTGTCACGACCCAAAAATGATCATGGTGGCACTCGTCTTATTCCACCAAGACAAGTCAGCCTAAAACCCAAATAATATGATAAATGCGGAAGTTCATAATTAACTTATGTATATATATATCCCCAAAACCTGGTTGTCACGTGTACAACCCTCTAATTTATTACAATAGATATGAAAGAAATAAACAAGTCTCAAATGATGTTGTTTCTAGAATAGAACAAGATCATAAATAAGGAGTAAGAAGGTCTGCTGAGATGACAATCAACTACCTCACAAATCTCCATAAGAAGCCTCGGACAAGAAGATAAGAGAGGGTATCATGAAGATCCGAGCCCATAACCTACAAAAAAAATTGTAGAAGCAAAGGGTGAGTACCAAACCACACGGTACTAAGCAAGCAAACCTCTAAACATAACCTAAGGGTATGGAATACGGGTACTCCTTACACCTCAACCGAACCTCCACAACTACAACCTGCATAAAAACCAGCCCAACCTAATAGTTCACAATTTACATAGCACATAGTTCAATCATATCACCCCAACAATTACAGATCAGCAACACACAAGATTAAGTTCACCAATCACAAGTTTCACAAACAAGTACTCATAAGTTCACAAATGATAAAGATATGCAATGCAATGTCAAGTATAGTGATGCATGTCTGACCTAGTGATACACACCCGCTGTCTCTCAGTCCGGGACCCATGGGGGACATATCTGTCGTTGCATCCGTCGTGGCGTGCGACACGACCCTCGATAATGAAATTCATCGCGGCGTACAACACGTCCCTCGATAATAAAATTCACCGCGGCGTGCGACACGTCCCTCGAATCATAGTATCCGTCGTGGCGCGCGAGACGTCCCTCGAAATGGTACATCCTCTTTAATTTCTTATTTTTCCTCAATTCACAAAACACTTGGCACAGCCATGTCTCAGAACCAATGCAAATAACATATTCACATAAATAATGAGGAGATGACCATTTTCATAACAATGCACACTTCACAACAACACAATCGTGATACAACATCAACAATGAATCAATAAACCTTTCAAACCATTCTCAACACATCACACACCAATAATTAATCACATTGCCTTTTATTACCCCTTTTCCATCATTAAAATTATTCAATATGGACAAGTCAATCCATCACCAAGTCTCATTACTCCCCAACACATACCACAAGAAATACACGAATTCTATACACTTAACAAGGGTTGAGAAATCCACTTACCTCAATTAATCAACAATTCACTCCGGGACTTGAGCCTTCCCCTTTCGTTGAGCTTCCCAAATCAAAGCAATCTATTCAAGTAAATAATCACAATAAGATTTCGAAACTAGCAACACCTATATTACTATAGGTTTAACCTAGACCCAAAAACTCATCCAAATCTATAATCAAGTTCCTAATCTTGATATCAATTAACATGTCAACTCTCATATTTCCAAATTCCAAGTCTAGGGTTATGTTCCAATTCCTCCAATATCAAAAATCTAATAATATTCATATAATACAATGCATCTAATATTTAATTACTTACCTCAATATATCATAACTTACTTTATAGCATGATAATAAAATAAGACAAATTAAAACTGGAAGCCCACTGGTTACGAACCAGTGGCAAAATCCATGTCAAAGCTCCTAATATGTGTATCATAACCAAGAACCCAACCCATCTAATTATATAACCAAGCTGTCAGGTTTATCACTACTTAATTTACAAAAATATTTTTCTCACTATTTCTTTTCCAACTACAACAACGTAAATGGCATTGGCCCAGCTGCTTCCTCAAAACAAAGTATTATTATATTAGTATGTGTGGAATTATGCAATTTTATATATACATCACAGGAGTTGGAGGGTTCTTACCAGGAAAAAGGACCGAGCACTTCCTTAGCAGTTAGAGCGTTGTTGCGTTAGTTTTTTAGGTATGACCTAAAAATATTAAATCCCTCTATATTTAATTCAATTTTATATATGGGCCAAAAGATATACGGTCATAAATAAATTTCAAACTTGGCCCATTATTATCAACTAAATTTATTATCTAAAAATTACCCATAAATTAATTAATTATAGTTCAAAATTCCTAAACCAACTGCAACGACAGATTATAAATGACTCGGAACAACTATTGGAAGGGGTAAAACGGTAATTTTATGAAAATTTCCAAAAATGACCTTGCGGGTCGTTACATGCACCAACAAAAAGAAAATAAAAAATAAACTTTTTTTATAGAGGGTTAATTACCACACTGTGTTGGCAAAAAAAATTATTTCAATAAAATGATCATGTGTATATGTAATGTATTGATATAGTATAAATACTATATAAATGATGTCTAACTACGTATCAAAAATGTATATACATCTATATACATTGCAGATCGATTTTTTCAATCCTAACTAACCCAAATCTCCTCTACATAGTCTCAAATATTAGACACGAGCTCCTCTCAATGTTTCGAGTCTTTTGATATATTATTCACTTGAAATGATTTATGTTTGTGGCACGTTGATTTTAACTTTGAACAAGCTTTGAACATGAAAGAATGAGGAGGACGAAGAAGGAAGGAAGAAGTCATTAATGGTTGAAAGAAAAATACATAGCGAAAAAGAAAAGCACAAGCGCAAAAATCACTTCGCTAAATTGAAAAGTTACTAAATGGCCATTTTAAGAATTAACAATAATAATTGAGTAATTTTGGATTAAAAAAACTATCCCAATGAACTTTTTGTCTAATTTTCCCCTTTATAAGGCAAGATCGATATTGGGCTAATCAAGAAAGGTAAGACCTTTAATCCAAATATAATATAATATAATATAATATAACCAGGTGTTAATTTGATCATTTTTTCCATCCTAGTAGCCTAACTAGCAATACCATTAAGAAGATAATAGTTTGAGACTTGAAAACAATGTGGAAAAATCATCCTATGCGTAAAACACTTGCTAAAGAAATTTGGAAGGATCAAAATAATTTACTCGGAGCTATTAAAAACTTTACCAAAAAAGCAAAAATCTAGAATGCTCAGAAACTTGGTAACATTTTTTAGAAAAAAAAAATAGTATGATGGCTTAAGTCTCGTGTCCAACGCTTAATAAAAGGGGGGAGAGACTTAATATGTTGAACTTTTGATCCAGAGCAACTTCATAGAGTAGTACTTCCTGCTGTGGATGACAGACTTGATTGATTGGAGGAGAAGTTAGTTAAAGAGAAGAGGTAATTACACTTCAGTCTTAGTAGTTTAAATACTAATTTCAATAACTACAGTTTAGTCCTATAATAATTTTATTCTACTTTTATAGTCCTCTGATAGAATTATTATTTCGTACCATGAGTCAACTAGCAGCCAAGAGAGATCATTATCCTTAGACAGCTATATATTAAACTAAAAGGTTCTCTTTCCTTTCTTATGAATGAAATTATCTAAAGTTATCTTAGCTAGCTTCTTTTCCTGTTTTTCCATTTCTAGTAATTCTTATCTAAGCTATCACTATTCCATTGAGATATTCATTTGCAAAAAAGCTCATTTAGCAATATTTGGTATCAGAGCACTCTCTTGAGCTCTGTAGATATCCAACTATGGCTAACGATATGACAGAGATCAAGGCTATGTTTGATAGAATAACATTAGAGATAGCTAACTTCAGTATGAAGCAAAACCAAATCGAAGAACAACATGAGAAGGTCACAGTTGCATTGCGTGAGTCTATCAACGCTGCTTCAGCAAATGAAAAGGAAAAAAGGGTATAGCAAGTAGTGAAGCTCTGGGTGATATTTACACTCCATTTAAAAACCTCATGGTTTGGGCTACTACTGTCTATACTAGTAAACCCCCCCCCCCCATGTTTCAATCTTCTATGGGTTATCAGTATGGATCTGGTCAATATCAAACTCCAATAGGAGCTCATTACCCTCAAACATCAAGGACGTATGGAGGACATCAGTTTCCCAAGTATTTGGGGCAGATTCTAACAATAGGTCAAGGAGGTGGAGGTTTTGTTCACCCTACCCCTCACTCCCCCGTATCCCATGGTAGTGGATCATTATTTCGACTTACAAAGCAAGATTTTCCTCGATTTGATGGGATCAACTTAAGAATTTGGATGTATAAGACAAAACAACTTATGCCCAAAAGGTGAGGATGGTTGCCTTACATTTTGATGATATTGTTATTGAATGGCATCTCTCATATATCAAGAGTAGGCCAAACATGCTTTATCCCACTTGGGATGAGTATGTGTAGGCTTTGGTGGATAGGTTTGATAGTCATTATGAGGATCCCATGTTGGAGTTTAAGTTGGTAAGGCAAGTAGGTTTTGTGAAATCCTACCAAAGGAAATTTAATAGGATCATGACTAGGTTGTCCATAGAGCATGCTATCAGTGGATTCATCACAAAGCTGAAACCTAAAATTGGCTTCACTGTCAAGTCTCATAGACCCTTAACTTGCCCCAAGCCTACCAATTGGCTATGAACACAGAGTCTCAAATGCATGCTAAAATGAAATTTTGACTAAAAGCTTGATGCCCAGTGGGGGAAACCCTTACTAGAAGAGGAATTCTCCAAACATTGAGAGTAAGGGTACAAGATTCAAAAGGGAGCCAACAACAAGTTTCAAGAGGGACAGAGTAGAAGATTATCTCAATCTGAGTTGAATGAAAAGAGACATAAAGGACTTTGTTTCTTTTGTGATGAAAAGTTTGTGCCAGGACACAAATGTGCATCAAAAAATTCAACTACACTTGTTGGAGGTGGAGGAGGATGTTGAGATCATCATAGATGATGTGCCCGAGGATCAAGAACCCCAAGTGGATGAGGAAGGAGAGAAGGAAGTCTGTGAAATATCTCTTCATGTTATTATCGGCGTAATTGGCTACCACACCTTGAGGGTTACAGGTTACTATGATCAAGGCCTACTCAGCATCTTGGTTGACCCTGATAGCACTCATAACTTCATGGAGGAAGAATTGGCCAAGAGGTGGGGACTACCAATCCAGACAGTAAGTCCTCTACTTGTTAATGTTGCAGATGGGGGAATGAGTCAGACTGTTGAAGCTTGTAAAGAGTCCAGCTGGTTGATGGGAGGATCCACTTTCAAGGATGATTTTTTGCTTATCACATTGGGATCATGTGATGTCATACTAGGGGTTAAATGGCTCATACCTATATGTGATCTTTACTTCAATTTTCAGAAGCTAATCATGAAGTTTCAATACCAAGGAAGGAAATGCATGCTAACTGGCAAGTTGGAAGAGGTCAAGACTATAGACTCAAAAAAATTAGGTAAGATGGTGGAAAATGGTAGTAAATTATTCGTGATCAAAGTAGTACCAAAAGCTACATGAGTGGAAATTAATATAGAGGGTCATCCTCAAAGTTTGGCTCTCACAGAAGATTTTAGTCCATTATTTGATGAACTTAAAGGTCTACCACCTACCAGGGATCCTTTGACCATAGGATTCCTCTACAGGACAGTAGTAATTCAGTAAATCTCAAGCCTTATAGGTACTTATCCAAGAAAAAGGATGTGATTGAAAAACTTGTGCAAGAATTGCTAGATCAAGATATTGTTTAGGCAAGTTTTAGTCCAATATGCTTCACTAGTGGTGCTCGTAGGGAAGAAAGATGGGTCATGGAGACTTTGTGTTGATTATAAGGCTCTAAACACATCAACAATCAATGACAAGTTTCCAATTCCAATCATTAAGGAATGTTTGATGAGTTGGGGGGGAGGGGGGTCCAAAATCCATTTAAGATTGATCTAAGGTCAGGTTACCATCAAATCAGAATGGCCCAGGATGACATCTAAAAGACAGGTTTTAGGACTCATTCTGGACATTATGAGTATCTAGTAATGCCATTTGGCCTTACTAATGCTCCATCCATCTTTCAGAGTCTAATGAATCATGTATCCAAGGCTTATTTGAGGAAGTTTATTCTAGTGTTATTTGATGACATTTTGGTGTTGAGTAGCAGCTTAGAAGAGCATCTGTGGCACAAGTGTTTTTGGATCAAGTTTATAGATTACATGGAGTGCTTGAAAATGTGGTTAGTGATAGAGACCTCGGGAGTTGTATTCAGTATATCAACTGCTTACCACCCTCAATTTGATGGCTAAACAGAGGTGGTAAATAGGACATTGAAAATGTATTTAAGATGTTTTTGTGCAGACAGTCAGCAGGATTAGGGGATGTACCTTGCCTTGGCTGAGTGGTGGTATAACTCTACCTTCCATTCAACAATCCAAACAAGTCTATATGAAGCTTTGTATGGACAACCTCCTCCTAATCATTTGCCATATCTACCAAGGGAGATTGTAGATGAAGAGGTAGACATGAGCTTGATTATTAGAGAATTCAAGACTCAACTAGTGAACTTTCACCTAGCCAGGGCACAGCAAAGGATATCTGATCATGCTAACAAAGGAAGGAGTGATAGACAATTTTCTGAAGGTGATTGGGTATATCTCAAAATTCAGCCATACAAGGAGGTCACTCTATCCAATCAACCTTTCAACAAGTTTTCTAAGTATTATGGGCCCTGTCAAATAAGCCAGAAGATTGGAAAGGTGGTTTACATGTTATCCTTGCATGCTCATGTTGCTTTGCATTTTACATTTCATGTTTCACAGCTTTCATAAATACCTCAGAATTTCAATCATCCACCAGTGGTTGACATTGCTAGTCCTTATTGTGTGGATCCAATGGTGGTGCTAAACAGAAGGACGATCAAGAGAGGGTACAAAACAATTGCTCAAGTCTTAGAGCACTAGAAAGATATGCATCTTGAACAAGCTACATGGGAAGACTTTGTTGCATGAAGAGGAGGTTTCCAACATTTATTCCTAGAGGACAATGAAGTTTTTTAAGGAGGGAGAAATGTGCACTTTTGATCCAGAGTAACTTCATAGAGTAGTACTTCCTGTTGTGGAGGACAAACTTTCTGATAGGAGGGGAGTTAGTTATGATGGTCTCTCATAACAGGTTGCCCACTGCACAGCTCCTTTATGAAAGAGGTATTACCAACAACACCATATGGCCATGGCTGCGGTCAAGAACCTAAAAATATACAACACATAATGGTTGACTGCAGTGTAGCCATGGACTCTGGAAAAATCTTGATTATGTAGCTTCACATTTTAATCAAAATCTTAACAAAACAACAGGTCACACATGGATAAAACAGGAATATAATTTGAATCTGTCTGTCCATAGCTTGTAGTCTTGGCAGGACCTCTTTCCATTCGCAATCTGGCATCTGTGGATTAATGGGGACAATACTTTCTACAAAAGAAGGTTGAAACTGCTTACCTTAGCTAGTGTTTGTAGTAAAGCTATTGAATATTGTCAAACAAACAAACAATAGAAAGGAATATGTACTCAAAGTTGCTACGGAAAAAGGAAACCACTGGATGAATGTACTTGTAAACTCAAGAATAGAGAAACATGTAGAAGCAACTCAGGTCCAAGAGGAATCGATGGAGTAATCAGAGACGAACACAGAAAATGGTTTATATGGGTTCAGCAAGAATACTCCATACACAACAAACATCTATGCTGAAATCATGGCACTATAAACAGGTTTGGAAATTGCTACAAGAAGGACAAAGGTAACTAATACAATAAAAGTTGAAACGGATTGTAAAGAAATCGTCAACATGTTACCTAACACTAACTATCTTTATTCAAACATTATTGAACATGGCAGGATGCTGATAACTAAAGCGGGATACCCAGAAATAAAACATACCTTAAACAAGGTGGCAGAGATCTAGTCAAGCATGGAAGCAACCTGGATGTTTTTGAGAACTTGATATTACATAATTTACCCCCTGGTTTGTCTTTCTTCATTTGAAAATAATTGTCCAGGTACAAGATATCCTAAACAAATCAAGCTATGTAATTAATTGTTCTAGTATTAAAAAAATTAGTCCTTTTTTGACCGAAAAAAAAGGATATAGCTAGAACAAGATTAATCTTGTACAACAGAAAGGATGATCAGTTCTCCTCATTTGCGATCCAGGTATGAGAAGAAATAGGTGTGTTCAATAAAGGGGAGGCACATAATAGCAGATGACGACAAGGTTTTGCAAAATAAAAGCCTTTTTGAGTTCTGTCTTGTTTTCCAGGTTCCATGCTCCCTTGTGCAATATGCTAAGTCAATATTGATGGCACATCATGGAGTGGATGGCCTTTACTATTTCTTTCCATTATCCTTCGAGCAAGAGAAACTTGCTTCCCAACGGCAAATATGAATGCCTTTCCTTTTCCTCCAGCACCCCTGGCAGTTCTGCCAACACGACGTACATATTCACTAGGGTCTCGAGGATAATCAAAGAGGACTACGTGGTCTACACCTTCAAAGTCAATACCTCGGGATGCTCTGCAACATTGTTTAGAAGACATCAGTTCAGATTTCTTGTCCCTTCTTCTAGTGAGGAAAACAGCTGAAGTGCGTCATCTAACTGACACACAAATAACTATCAAAAAAAGATCAATAAAGGACCCTGCTACAACATACCTATCAGTGCACACCAAGAACAAAGAAACGTTCTCCACCTTTGAGCTACGAAACTCCTTCATGTTCGCAAGTCTGCTTTCTTGGTCTAGTGCAGCATGGAACGGTAAAATTTTTATCGAGAATCCTTTCCTATCAAAGCGCTTCAATGCGTTCTCAACTTTTCTGCAGCTATCAATCTGCATATACATGCAGGATCTAATTTGGAATGAGAATTTTCCTATGTGCAACCCAAGAGCAATAAACATACTTGCAGGAGGAACTAAGTTTTATTCACCTTGTTACAGAAGACAATTGTTTTTGGAACTGGGCTACCTTCCACCAGCTGAAGTAGGGCATTCTTTTTGTTGAGAAAAGCTGTGTCCTGACTTTTTTCAGCTGTTTCATCTCCACTGCAATCTACAAGGACCTGATAGTGCAAAAACAGATAGCATCAGTCCCATAGTTATGAAGACATGACATGACATGACGCCATGCCCATATTGGTGTTTTTATGAGTATCGATGGAAGAAGCCTCTGGCTGTTCGAAAAGGAAATCGTCTAGGTATTGTTTGTGGCATATGTTAGACTAGTTCTCTTCAAGAAAAGCTACTAATTTTTTGGGCAGGAGTCTATTACTTACACTGCCGCGAGATATTCTCAAATTTCTGTAGTTTTGTTGTTTCCATTTGAACTTTTTGTAATTATAACATCCAAAAATTTCTATCCAAACAGCTTATCCATTTTCACTTGTACACTTCCATATTGATATTCTTTTCTCCTAGCATGGAACAAAATTGTGAAAATTCAATATTACTAGGATATGGACTGAGAAACAATCACCTCCATAGAATGTAGGTTGCAACAAAATTGTTACCGCAGTGTGAACAAAGAAATGACATAGTTTAATTGCCGAAACACAAATATTAGAAGGGTAAATCAAAGAAGAAGATAAGTATATGTGAGGAGTGATGATAAATCTAACATATCAAAAGCAACAAGTATTAGAACTAAAAATTTCTAATGCTTCGGCCATCATGGGCTTCACACGACTCTTATGCAAATCCAGGTACGGAAGAGAAGTGTTGGTACTAGATATCTATTGGGATTTCCCTAGATTGTCAATGTTGGTTTACAATAAAGTATTTCAAGAAATGCAACGTATCTACTCAATAACTTGGATAATGAAAGTCAAAGTGCAAAGCATTATTTTTCATCCACAACGAAGATAATTGTGAGAACTACATAACCAAAAAATCATCCAACATCACTCATGTTTAATTTGATCTCTTTTTCTTCTTTTTATTGGTATTGGCATAGGGTGCAGGAATACAAACCACCTAAACTTTCATTTCCAAGTAGTTACTTCCTTTTGTTCACTGATGAGATCATAAACCACTTTGTCTCAGTTGTAATGTTGTATGAAATGCCCCCACACCCAGGCCCTAAAGTAATAAATTAAAGAGGGGCTCTTTGGGTCAAACTTTCTTCCAATCAGACAGCACAAACAACAAAATAGAAATGGAGAGTTCTTTCATCCCACTGATAGAAGTCTAAATAGAAAAATATTATATCTATTACTTTAAGAGGAGAATCATCGGTTTATCATAAACTGTTCTTACGATGATGAAATGTTGATAAAATAATTGACCACACCAGAAGACTTTTACTTGTCTCTTTCTCATAGACAGGAATAACAGGGCTAGTGCTCACTGCTTGCATATGAGGTTAATCATTTATATGGAAATCAAGATCTCACTTCGCTAAGGCAAAAGAAAACCCTGGAAGTAAGCATATTAAAAATAATTTACTTTGACCAAGGCAATCAAACCAGAAATTACAATTAGACATATCCTACAGCTGAAACAAGAACATTCATTTCAACTTTTCCTAGGAATCCTAAGGATTTGAATTTATATCTGGAAACCATAACCTTTTTAAAGATGCTCTTATCACCAAGCTTGTACAAAATATCAGGGCGCAGCTTTGACAAGAGAATAAGGCTACAACCAGAAACTAATTTGCGCCGTTCAGTAAATTTGTACTTATAGGAGTAAAATAAGAAATACCTCTTCCAAACCAGGGCTTGTACGGTGCATACCAGGACCAGTCACTAGTTCGCAATCAGGAAAACTTTCTACCAACTTGTTGTATATGTCCATGGGCAAAGTTGCAGTCACAAATAGATATTGTGTGATGATAGGTGATGAATTAATCAAGTATTGAAATGCAGTCTCAAAATCCTCATCATTGAAGAGGATGTCAACCTCATCCAACACAGCACTGAACAAAGATAAACATGAAGTGTTAAAACTGTATAAGTAACTGATATATCATATTTTCAGTTTCTGGCAAAGAAGTACATCAATTTAGAAAAAGGACATGTAAAAGCACCTAAGTGTGTTGCTTAGCGGTTAATGAAGCTAGATTGAACCACGAGAGACCAGGATGCAAATCCCATTAAAGGAAAAACACTAAGTGATTTCCATCTTTTTAAGGTTTGATAGACAAAGTTACACAGTATTATTCAAGAAACACATGAAGATTAAGAAAGAGGAGCCATGCAATTTTTGGGGGGTACAGGTACAGTTGGTAAACTAAAGGGCATCTGCAATTACTAAATATCACAACCATATAGATGGCAGCTTAGCTCAAAAAAAAAAAAAAAAACAGTGGCAACTTCTTCAACTTCATTAATCTTTCTTTTGCCATTACTTTTCTAGATAAGGGAACTTTTCACATCCCTATTCTTTTTTTGATGACCATGGTGTTCGAGACAGCTTGCACACACCTCGACTAATTCCACAAGGTACCTGCCACCTCCCACTACCAAATCAGGTTCAGATGGGAAGAAATCACCTAGTGTTTTTTGTCTCTGCTGGGATTCAAACCTGAGACCTCATGGTTCTCAATCCACTTAATTGACCACTAGGCCACACACCCTTAGGTGCTTATTTTTTGATAAAGGTAACAGTTATGTTAGTATCAACAGGTATACTACACCAAAACTGTGTAGTCCCCCCTCAAAAGAAGGTCAGTTATAAATTGGAGCCTTATCAACCAAGATACTTACACAAACTGTCTAAAACATCAAAAATATTTTCAGTTTGTACTATCAATTCCTGTTTAAACCAAAATTAATAGAGAGCTAAGCAATTCATCATGAACTTCTGAATATAACATTGCTTGTCCTCAAAACATCTCTGATTCCGTTCTGTCCAAACAGACAACTAAATGCATGCAAGGACAATCTTCCATCTCTCTTCTCTGTAAGCTGCATTTCCATCTCTATTCCATCAGTTCAAAACATCCTTTATTTTACCTGGCATGACCCACTTGATTTTCCTCAGAGTAATGAAAATCTTCCGTAACTGATTTGTCCATTTACAGGGTAAAAAAAGATGGCTAATCGTGTCTGCCTATTCATTAAAAGGTAGCATCTGGAGCATAATTAATTCTTCTTTTGTTCAAATTTTCATGAGTCAGAACTTTTTCTTAGGCCAAGAGCCATGTGAAACAAGCTACCTTGTAATGTATTTTCACCTTCCAGATCATCTTCAATGGCCACCAACCCACCTCATTGTTGGAGGCATTAAGATCTCTGTAAACAGAATTAACAGTGAAATTTCCTTTACCATCACACTACCAAACCAAACTGTCGTCCTCTTCTGTCAAACCATTGAACTGGACTAGGGTGTTATAGAGATCAGCAATCCTGACATATCTTCTAAGATTGAGATTTCATCCTTGACCTGTCCATACTTCAGCCACTATTGCTTGTTGTTTCTCACATGAAGTGTATATCTCTGGAAATAGATGCTTTAGTGCGTCCTGCCCTATCCATTTCTCATTCCAAAAGTATATTTCCATCCCATTCTCCACTTTGAAGTCTACCCTTGATTGGAAGATTGGCCATAGGTTTCTGATGGATCTCCTGATACTGCAACCTTATGGAGTTGTCATCACCTGTGTTATCTAGTTGTCCTCTTCTCCATACCTAGCTTTAATAACTTTCTTCCAGAGCTGGTTATCTTCTGTATTGTACCTCCAAAACCATTTCGTCATTGCGCTTCTATTGTGAATCTTCATGTTCCTGACTCCCATTCCCCCATCTATCTTGCTTTTTGTCAGAATTTCCCATTTGGCTAGGTGAAACTTTTTCTAATATTCATTTTCATTGCCTTGCCAGAAGAAATTCCTCCTTAAAGTATCTATCTCTGTAATACATTATCAGGAGCAGGGAAGATAGACATCATATATGTAGGTAATGCATCAAGCACACTGTTGATCAAGGTCAATCTTCCTCCCCGGGAGATGAATTGACTCTTCCAATTGGTCAACCTCTTTTCACACTTTTCTAGTATTGCATTCCATGCCCCTCTTGATTTGCTCTTTTCTCCCAATGCCATGCCCAGGTAGTTAGTAGGAAGAGCTCCTATTCTTCCATCCAAAGTATCAGCAAGTATTTGGAAGTATACAAGTATACCAAAAAGTAAAGAACCTATAAAATGATAAGGTTCTCTACAAAAGACACTCAATCCTCTATACATCCCAGAACTACATGGATGCACCGAAAATTAATGAGGGATCAGAAGCTACTCATCAACCCAAAACTTATTTCTACCCCTCTTTCTCTCTCTCCAGTTGATCCACATCAACACCAAAGGAACAACATTGAACATTCCATGTCCTGCTCTTCCTCCTGCTTCATCCAACTTTCCAACAAAACAACAGGTCCTTCACAAATCTAGGCATCACTCAAGATATATCAAACCAGCTAAACATATCCCACCATAGTCTCGTGGTCAGGCTGCAATGTAGTAAAAGATGATCTATATCCTCACCCTCCACCTTGCATAAGTAACACCAACTGATGCACACAACCTTTCTTTCCCTAAGATTTTTGGCCGTCAAGATCACCCCTCTAGCAGCTAGCCATGTGAAAAAACACCTTCCTCGACCGTCAAGATCTCCAATAGTTATCAAATTAACTGAAGGATAAAAGACTAGTATTATGAAAGCAGCAATACTCAAATATGCTAGCCGTTGGTGAATGGTGATTGTACAGTTTTATTTGATTTAAGACTACTACTTTTAAGCCAAAGCTCATCAGACCTTGCATAATACTCCCTTTATTTCAATTTGTTTGTCTTACTTTCCTTTGTTTAATAACTCTTTAATTCTAACTTACCACATGGCATGTTTAACACCACAAGATCAAAGGGCATTTTGGTACATTCTTTACATATCTTTAATTTAAGACCACAAAATTCAAAAGTCTTCTTTACTTTCTTAAACTCCGTGCCAAGTCAAAACCAGACAAAAAAATTGAAACGTAGGGAGTAAAAACAAGACAGTAAATATATCCACAACGTCAACATCACTTTCTCCAACCACATAAGTAAAAGTGAGAATTTAACAATGGTAGTAAAGACCTTAAAATGCAAGAAATTGAAAAATGGCTTTAACTACTCAACAAAATGTAACAGTAATACTACTGAGGCAAGTTAAACAGTTTTGACTATTCAAGGAAAATGTTAATACCACTTGAGGTTAGTTAACTGCAAGTAACCCTCTTTGATAAGAAACATAAACCGACCAGGGGTTGCAATAAGAACATCTAACTCCTGTCTAAGGTTCTCCAGTTGAGTTCTCTGGCGAAAACCACCGGTAACAACCATAGAACGGAATGGAACACCAGATTTTGAAAATGAACGGCAAGTATTTAGAACCTGCAAAAGTTGCAGGAGCAGAGTAAGTTTGTTTTGTCATTTTGACAAGTAAAATACAGAAATGAAAGTTCTTACGTATTAGAAAACACAATTCAAATTTCAGCATAGTCGATGCAATTGTATGATGAGGCTTTGAATTAGAGAAAACAGATTTAACTAAGGAGGGAAAGTGAAAGAACAAGCATGCGAAACAAGCAATTCACCCTTGAAACTTGAAAGAGAGATTCAATGAAACCAAAAAATGTCAAACTACAAATATAAGATCCTTTCATCAGGCAAAAAATCGGTAAGCGCTAAACCAAACGGTGTACTAGCAGGTTGAGACAAAACATCCTCCGAAATTTCTAGCTACACATTTTGGGAAAAGGGGGACACTGATGTCAAAATCATCAATTCTTGTTCAAAATGTAAAATTCTGAGTATAAACTATATAGATCTCTCAAGCAATTTGAACTGGCAAGAAAAAGTAATTGGGGGTGATAAAGCATGATGAATATTATAACCATTTGCAATTTTTGATAATCTCATGTGTTTTATCCACAAAACATTAGACTTACAACCAATACACACTCTAATTTACAAACATCTCTCTCAAGAACTACTATTATAACCCAATGAGTTAAAGATTTAACTATTAAAAGAATGAGAAGGAAGAAAAAGGTGAATAAATGACCCTTGTGTTCCATATAGAAAAGCTAAAAGTATCAAGGCTGAATCATGAGAATGGTCTATTTGAAACTAAGGAATAGCACCTGTGTAGGTTCTTTACCCTTCATACATTATGAGATTCAGGTGCTAATAAAAAATAGTTAGCCAATGAGTTATTACGTAACAGTAATCAGGCGTAATGGCAAATTGTACTTTCCCTGTACATATGGTGGAAAAGCAGCAAATGTTTTCTATTGAAGATACACCATTAAAATTATAAAAATATAGCATGGGGACCTTGGCTAGGAAATCAGTGCAAAATATATTCTATAGCAGTTCTCACACATCTTTGATGAGTTAGAAGTTGGAAAATATCACTCACGTAAAGGTATCTGTTGGTAATTGACTGTGCTTCTTTTTCTCTTTCCATTTTCTCTTTTTCTCGGTGTTGTTAGCAGAGGGTTGGGCGATAAGTGGCAAATGTTCATTAGTGAAAGAGGAAATTTGACAGACCTGAGAAGCCAATTCAGCTGTTGGTGCCAATATTACAACACGAGGACTTTGAGGTGACGGATTGCTAAGTCCTTGAAGTTCTTCTTGCCTAAGACGTTGAATAAGTGGTAGTAGATAAGCCAAAGTCTTTCCAGATCCACTTTGATCAGATATAATGCAGCTCTTTCCAGCCATGATGGGTTCAAATGTCATAGACTGCAAGTAGTCTATAATTACTCCTTGTAGGAAGCATCAACAGAGATTTCTCAAAATAAAACATGGGGGAGCCATCTAAAAGCAGATGACAGACTGCAACACGAAAAAATACTTAAAGCTGAAATTACTGGACCGTATTTTGACGAAAATGATGCTTCACAGGAATCATTACATGAAATCAAGAATAGCTTGAAAACATGCAGATGAAATATTTTAAAAGCAGTCTATTCAATGGCCATATACTCATTGAAGCAGAGGTAAAGATACCAAGATAGATATATTGATGAGGCAGTAAGCTGTAAACCTCTGTAGCACTTTCTTGTTGCTTTTTTTTTATCTATAATACCTAACCATTACCAAAAATAAATTGATGATGCAGTTCATATTATCATATACACGAGATTGTTGGCATGCTAACCTCTATTATGCATCAGAACTGCAGCAAAGCAATGAGGTAGCCTGGAACATTGACTATTCAATGCAGGAAATCTATGGACTAATCGTATAGTTTTACAATTTCATCGCCTAAAAAGGTTATCAAATGAATTGTAATTACAATTGAAACAATCGAAAAGGAAATGTGAGTTAATATATGCTCTAAGATTTGCTCGGACTCATCAAAATTGTTGTTGGACCCTTCAAAATGCACTACTTTTGGAGGATCCGATATGCACCCATCAGCATTTTTGAGGAGTCCGAGCAATATAGCTAGAAATAAAGTAAATTATCTACCTGAATATGTGAAGGGCGCACAAAATGCTGATTCCTTAAGGCTTCTATCATATAGTCACTGCATCCCATATCCTGAAAGGATTTTCTACTAAAGAAATTGTTCCGATCATCCAAGTTTTGCCTTCCTCTGGAAATTTCTTCCCCCATAGATCTGTGATGAATTGATTGCCCTCCGCCCCATCCACGCAAGGAAGAAGCAGAAGCTTTTGATCTAGAATCAACTAATCGTGCAGATTCTGCATCAAAATCACCACTATAGCCTTCATCTTTCATTCTGATTATTTTTTTGGAATTTTTTCTGGATTCTAGCTGTTGAATTTTGGCAAGAGCTCGAGCACTGAGCGTTTGTTTCTCTTTTAACTGATCAGGTTCACCATATGAACTTGTTGATGATTGAGAAGAGGCATTTCTAACATTGTGTTCATCGTGTTCAATAACATCACGTTCTTTGTTTTTTGTGTAGCTTTTTCTAACTAGATCTCTCATTCTTCGAAATTTCAGTCTGCCAAAGTTCCCTGTCGATCCCCTATTGGAAGCTGCAGAACCGTAACATAGAACATCTCAAGGAAAACCATAGGAAAAAATTGCCAAGCACATTTGCAGATTTATTAGAGGGATACAACATATCTGATTATTCTTTTGACTTAGAAACAGAAAGTAATACACATCCGGAACATTATGGAAGTTTTAATCCTTCAATTCTCATGTTATAATCAGTTGGTGAATGTAAACTATCAACAAATTGGCTTGGCAAGTACCTAATAAATTAAATTACATATGTTTTCTTTTCAATTGATAATTTAAACATGATAAACAAGTTACAATCTTATGAACATTGAACTCAATACTTCCCTTTATAAGAGGATAAAGTAATGGGAGTAAACAAATAAACAAGGGGAAGATTTTTGCATATACTCTGTAAACACCACACATTCCTTTCATCTATACTTTATAGCTCATTTTGGAAACTATACACTAGGGGTGGCAATTGGGCAGATTGGATCAAATTTGGGCGGGTCATAATGGGTTAAGACAACAATCGGGTCAAGACCCAACCCAACCTAAATTTTCTTGGGTCAAAACGGGTTAGGTAATGGGTTATATAACGGGTTAAGACCCAACCCAACCCAACCCAATTTTTACTAAGCTCAGCTGTTTTATTTGTACTTTTAAACTATTTTAGTACCTAATAAAATTATTTTTTTCTTTACTATGATTATATATAACGTATCAAATTGAAAAAAAAGTTTTTTAAAAATATTTGACAAGATTTCTCATGAGCCAATTCGGGTTACATATCAACCCAATTTATAATGGATTGAAATGAGTTGGGTTGAAATGGGTTGAGGTAATGAATGGACAGGTCTAAAACGGGCAGGTCTAAAACGGGCTGGGCAGGTTGGGTTTGATTTTGCCACCCCTACTATAAACTAAATAGTCATAAACTTCAGATTCTACATCAGTAGAAAACAAACTGAAACAAATAAAAGAAACCAGTTCTTTTTTTGTTTCCTTTTTCCCTTCGTATAGCTCATCTTGGCTAAAACAAGACACATTTCACAAGAAAAAATCAATACTGAGATCAAATTAGCATCATATACCCAAATAATACTTCATTTTGTTTAGTACAATTCAAAAGTTAACAGACACTAAAATCAAAGGTTGTGAAATCTGCATTAGCAATGAAGTAAGGTATTGTCAATAAGCCAAAACACTTTTCGTTACCTTGATTGATAGTGCTGTTGTTGTTGGGAGAAGGGAGGGGTTTCCAAGAGAGAACTTCATTGGAAGGGATAGGAGAGTTAGAAGAGTCATCTTCAGCAGCTCCCCAAACAATAAATTTTTCTCCAGTGTCTTCATCTATGAGCTGGTAAGCCCCAGGAGTGTCCAAAGGCACACGACTGTACGTAGCTTTCGTTGCAACCAGAACCCTTTTGCAATTACTACTTCCAACGTTTCTCTGTACAAGATTAACATTACCAGATGGCTTTGGGAACTTGAAACGCCCCACCGTCAGGGTTGGTGGTCTTGGTGCAGCAAGCATGGTGGTTGAAATTGGGAGAAGCAATTGATAAAGCAAATGCAATGTATAAGATGAATGTTTGTTGTGGATAATTGGTACTTCAAAATTTTAGTTATTTTTCTTGAGGGATTAAAATATTATTAATGAAACCTCTCTATTTTTTTTTTACGATACAAAGGAAAACTAACTAGTTTGAAAATTCTTTTGATTTAAAAAAAAAAATTAATTCAAAATAACTAACCTAAGTTTTTCACCCAAAAATAAACAGACATTCATACTAATATAAAAATAATAAATGTTTATAACATTTTGCTCTCTGATGTTTATTTGATAAAATAAATAATGAGACTATGAAAAAAATATTTGGTGAAATGAATTTTGTTCTATTTCTTTTTATGAATCCTCCATTTAATTGGGATATGTGTGTTGCATTATTTTCGTATAAGATCGTGGGTATTTTATCACATTTCAAATCATATCTTTTCTCGAATGAGAAGTATTATTGATCCAAGTTACACATGTTTCATGTCTTCCTCATAAATAGTCATTATCTTAGCATGATGTAACGACTCACATGATTGTTTTATGTTTTTAGTCTCTTTTCTCTTGTTTAATTCTCATCGTAGCTTCTGTACTATTTATGACTTGTGGGGCTGGGTGGCACGATTTCAAAAGTGATCAAATATATATTGGAGAAGATTTTCAGTTTTGGAAGATTAAAATTAAAAAAGTTTAACCAAAGTCAATATTTTAGGTTAATGAAGTCGGATCTAAATTTTGGCAATTTCATTAGGTTGGGAGGTAATTTGTGACTAAGTCGGATGGTTTACACGGATTTCAAGGTGCTAGGACCGATTTCGATTAATAATTGCATTCTACTTTATTTTGGAAATTCAAGTTGATTGTGGTCAACATTTGGTCAAGACGACCTCAAATCGATGATTTGATGATTCCAATAATTTTAAAACTCGTTTTTTTTCACTATAGATTTGTCTTAGATGAGTTTCGGGTAGTTGAATGAGTTATGGCATGCCGTAGATTTTTCTGGTTGTCGTGCCAATGGTCTTTCTTCACGTTTGTGGGAGGACCTTCGAGTTCGTGAATCTTCGCAATATAGTCATCACGTTCATAAATAGGAAATGTGATAGATTGGGTGTAATATCTCATAAGTTTTCAGCATTTAACGTAGAAAATTTACGCTTGACAAATCGACCTGTCGCATTTGATGTAAACCATTAATGAGATATCAGGAGGATAATTGTTAATGAAAGATCAAGGAATATATATTAAGTCACTTTTAAGTCCTATACTAAAGTTAGAGGTCAAAAGGTGTCTAGTAACAAAATTCTAGTTGATGATTTTATTAAGGAAAAGTATTGCAAATAATCTCATATGTGATCTGACTTCGGGTGAACATATCTCTCGATATAGAAAAAGTTATAGGTCCTAATACATATCAAATTAAAGTTCATGGGTCTAGTTTTCAAAACATCAATCCATTCATCAATTTGACATCAGAGTAAGAAGTTAGGATCCTTTTATCTTGGACTGTCGAAAGAAAATGAGTTCGAACCGGATTGGATTTTGCCTTCTTTATAAGAAAGTTTTAAGCTATTAAAACATAACATTTTCATATTTCTTCAGAGCTCAAGGGTTTTTAGGGCGGACACTAGAGATCTAAGGAAAAAACGTGAGTTTTTGGCTCAATCTTGCTTGATTTTAGCTTGTTCCAAGTTCAGGAGTTTTTCCTCGCATTGTAGGCTTCCCAAGAACGTTATTTTTATAAATTTTCAATGTCATAGAAAATTGTAATTTTTTTATCTATTACTTGAGGTAAAAAAAATCATCTCTCTCACATGAAATTTTATGAATGTAAATTTGAGGATGTGATTCTTACATCGGGCCCACGTTGATGTGTTGTTTCATTAGTGTTACCCTCTTGTTATTTCTTAAAGAAGTAAAGAAAGATTGTGAGCATTGGTATTAGAATCATTTTCGTGTAGTAATTTTCCTTTTTAATACCCTTCTTGTATCCTTAAGATATCATACTAATTCTTATAGTTCATCGATCCACGAAAGGGGAAATAATAATTGTCGCTCTGGGCAGCTTGTTAGTTATGTTAAAATATTATATTTAAGGAGAATGGGATAGGGAATTCATTCCCCTCTCTTCAGATTTATGTATGGAAATCGTTGATTTAAACGACGTGAAGTATGCCTTGGAATAATGCCTCAAGAGTTCGTCACTCCTTCGAGATGTTATTGACATATTGTTGTTGGCTTTAGCTGTTATTTTTGTATTGTTATTAGTGTCATTTTGTACTTTGGACTTGGCTGGCCACGAGTACCACATTGATGACTTATCGATTGGCCATGAAGCTTTACTTGTGGACATAAATTGATATGCACTTGTGCAATTGGGATAGTACCATCGAGTTTTAAGTCACACCAACATACATTGCATCAAAAGGGTATGTTAAGGCTATCATTTCTTCTCGGCATGTTTTCTTAGAGCCTAAGTATGATAGAGATAATATATTTTTATCGAGCTACTTTTAGTCATAATTTTTGTGTTGTCCACTTGAGTAGGTATATTTATCCCTTGTCGGGACTCATATTCTATGGATAGCGATCTCATGTTAGATACGACTTAGAATTGCCTTATAGGTCGCTTACAACTTTCTCACATACCTCCGGATTACTTACTTATCTATTATTGCTTTTTAGATTGTCACGACCCAAAAATGGACGTGATGGCACTCGTCTTATCCCACCAAGACAAGTCAACCTCATACCCAGCCATTTTACAACAAAGTGCGGAAATAAAATAATATTTGAATTTTATTAGCAAATACTAATGCGGATAATAAGTCAATTCAGCGAAATCCCCAAAATCTGGTTGTCACGTGCACAAGCCTCTAATGTATTACAATAGATTTGAAAGAAAACGCAAGTCTCAAATGATATTGTCACTAAAGCAGAACAAAATCATAAATAGGAGTAAGAAGGTCTGCTGAGATGACAAACAGCTACCTTGCAAATCTCCACAGGAAGCCTCGGAAGAGAAAAGAAGGAATAGAAAGTATCACGAAAATCCGGGCTCGTAACCTACAAAACAAATTGTAGAAGCAAGGGGTGAGTACCAAACCACGCGGTACTCAGCAAGTAAACTTCTAAACACAAGCTAAGGGAATAGAATACGGGTACTCCTTACACCCCATCCGAACCTCCACAACTACAACCTGCATAAAATCAGCCCAACCTAACAGTTCACAATTTACCTAGCACATAATTCAATAACAACACTCCAACAATTACCGATCAGCAAGACACATGATCAAGTCCATAAATCGCAAGTTCAACAGAAAGGCACTCACAAGTTCACAAATGATAAAGATATGCAATGCAACGAAATGCAATGCCACGTACGATGATGCATGTCTGACCTAATGATACACACCCGCTGTCTCTCAGTCCGGGACCCATGGGGGACATATCTGTCCGTGCATCCGTCGCGGCGTGCGACACGACCCTCGATAGTACAATCTGTCGCGGCGTGCGACACGTCCCTCGATAATGAAATCCGTCGCGGCGTGCAACACGTCCCTCGATAATAGAATTCGTCGCGGCGTGCGACACGTCCCTCGAAATGGTACATCCTCTTTAATTTCTTATTCTTTCTCAATTCACACAACACTTGTCATCACATAACACTTGTCACAACCATGTCTCATAATCAATGCAAATAAATGTTCACACAATTAATGAAGAGATGACCATTTTCATAACAATGTACACTTCATAACAACACAATCGTGCTACAACATCAACAATGAATCAATGAGCCTTTTAAACCATTCTCAACACATCACACACCAATAATTAATCACATTGCCTTTTACTACCCCCTTTTTATCATTAAAATTATTCATTATGGACAAATCGACCCATCACCAAGTCCCATCACTTCCCAACACATACCACAAGGAAATACACGAATTCTATACGCTTAACAAGGGTTGAGAAATCCACTTGCCTCAAATAATCAAACAATCACTCCGGGACTTGAGCCTTTCCCTTTCGTTGAGCTTCCCAAATCAAAGCAATCTATCCAGATAAATAACCACAATAAGATTTTGAAACTAACAACACCCATATTATCATATGTCTAATCTATATCCAAAAACTCGCCCAAAACCATAATCATTTTCCTACATCTCAAGCCAAGTGTTAAGTCTTAATTTCTCCAAATAACCTAACTCTAATAATATTCATATAATGTAATACACCTAATATTTAATTACCTATTTCAGTATAACAAAACTTGAATTGTAGTGTGCTAATTATATAAAAATCTGAAATCGTAACAAAGTTATAAAACGGTACTTAAACACGAAACTAGGCAGAATGTCATTAGTGTTTATATGTTATAACATAGTATAACCCAATGATTACCCCTAATCATTAATCATTGCCATGTAACTTATACCGTATTCCAATTTCCAATTCATTAATAATACAGAATAATAGCAACATGCACTTTAATAATACAATATGACCATGTGTATATGTAATCAACAATTAGCAATTTGCATCAATCAAAATTGGGTACCTGCACTTCGTTGTTCGTCCAATGCACGATGCAGGTAGGTTTTCTACCTTTCTTTATTTTCTTTTCTAAATTAATTAAGTATAAAATAAACCAGCCCTACTACTTATTTTAATATATTTCTTACTTGGCCCATTATTATTAACTAACTTAATTATTAAAAATTTATCCGTTAATTAAATAGCCATAGTTATCGAATAGTTCAAAATTTTCAAAAATGACCTTTCGGGTCATTACAAGATTGTTGTGGCTGCTTCAGACACTTGGAATCTTACGTGCTTAGATGCAGATATAAATACATATACATAAGCCCTATGCGTTCAGATATATATACAAGAACTTGTGTGCTTATATACAGATATAAGATTCTTGTATGCTTAAATACAAATACAAGAGCTTTTTGTGCTCATATATAGATATATGAGTCTTGTGTGCTCGATTACTCAGATTTCTAGACTAGATATACTGATAGGTTGGTGATTTACCTACTTATCTATTCTTTAAGCTTACTAATTATGCTTTTTCGGGAAGAAAAGTGCACATTTACGATGTTTTAGCCTAGAAAGCCAAGTTATCTTGATTTTTAGGTGATCGGATTGAAACTAAATAAAATGTGTCAAAGGTACAGCTAGAAATGAACAAACAGATAGTTGCTGAAAATTTTTATTGATACGGATGAGTTGATGTGGTCACAAGTTGACATGTATTACCGCATCACCCAGTTCACAAATACGAGGCAGAATGAGTGCAAAAAAAGCTTCATATGCGGTGCACTAATGTGACTACAACTCCAGATGTGAAAACATATTTTACCTAGTCTTTATCTCAACTCAGACGTGTTAATTTGACCAAGTTACATGATACGGTGGAGTAAGCGATCACATCAGCTTATGCGCCACCACAATGTGTACACGGCCCTAACTTTATTCGATTTTTGTTATGTATATTTAGAAACTATACATACCTAATTTTAGGATTTATTTAGAGAATAATTTTTTGTCTAATTTTTAGTCTTGGAATGCCACTTTCACAAAAAATGAACGTTTCTATTGGATTTTGCATTGTGAACAAGAATTCGAGTATTGAAGTCAATCTTTTGATTCTTGATTCTAATTTTTAATCATTATAAGCATATTTTCTCAATCTTTTATTTTTATTTTTGCAATATATAAGGGTAACTAACCTCATAACTAGGGTTGAGGAACCCTACAAAGAGAGTAACAATGATAGGATAGCTTTGTTAGAAATTCTAAATGGTATTTCTTAACCTATGATTAGTTCTTTTGTTTTATATAGATTCTAATAAAAGGTCTGCACTAGAATTCGCATGTGTTCTAAATTTGTTTTAAAATAGAGGTTAATATTAGAAAAAAGAACTAAGCACAAGGATTTTGACTTGAGTTCCATCTAAAGACTTGAGACGTGACAAAGACAGCCAACTAGAGACATAGGTTGATAATTGTTTTTTAAAAAAAATTCAAGTGCCACAAGGATTTAGGATGACATTTTCTAGATGGTCTAGAAGGACTCTAGATGTACTTTAGAAATAAATCATTTTACACCTAAGATTAATTAACTAGAATTTTGTAAAGAAAATCGAATTAACGTTATGACCTGAAATAGAAATCCACAACATTAGCTTCGCATTCTCATTGATAAAATACAATCAAATCTTTAGTCGTTAAGCATACTAAACAAACTCTTTACAAATTTACTTTACGCACTATTTTTTAGAAATAAAGACCAAGTTTCCTGATTAAGCCAAAGTATAATTCTTGTCATATTCTCTGTGGTAGAGTTTTATATTTGACAGTGATCGCTTTATACCTTTTCAAAGGCGTATTTTGAGTGTATCAAATTTTGGTGTCGTCGCTGGAAAATACGATTTAGCTATTGTTTTTGGTGTAATTTTGACGTTTAGTCTTTATTCTTATATTACTTTCATTTGTTGTTGTTGTGTAATCTCAAGTGAACTTATTGCATACCCGATACTAGAAGTGAAGGAAAACTTTTACTTACGCTTGATCTTGAACTAGAAAGAACATTGAGAAACTGGAGAAAGCTACACAAATAACTATGTTGTGTAAGAGGTGAACACAGAACTCCAAAAGAAATTATAGTTGCACAAGCTACATCTCAACTACGAGTTGAACAAGAGGATTAGATAAACATAGGCAGAGTTGATTTTGCTGATGCTAGTAACCCACATTAGAAGAAGGCTTATCAAGGAGCATTCACCATCTCTTGCCAAATTGAAATGCTGAAATTCACCAAGGAATTATGTGACTTAGGTACAAGCATTAATTTGATACCGTTAGCTAGTTTTGAACAGTTGGGGCTTAGAGCACTAAAGTCTACTACGATGAGATTGTTGTCGGCAGATAAAACAGTCAAGAAGCCATTAAAGATTATATATGATGTGTTGGTGAACGAGACAAATTTTATCTTTTCGATCGACTTTGAGATCGTATATTTTGAAGTTCTCATTTCTTGGCACTTGAAAAGAAGTTGGTAAATGTAGAAAGTGGAAAGCTTCTCTCCCGAATCAATGATGAAGAAGTTATATTTAAATGTTTGCAAATAAATGAAGCAACCAGGGATATGAGTATAATTCATAGGATTGACACAATTGATGAGGAACTAGAAACAACATTTGAGGAGAGATTTGTTGTTGAGACTGTAGCAACAATGATCACGAACTTTCATGGAGACGATATTGATGACTTCGAAAAGATTGTACATTTCTTATATGGTCAAGGAGCTTGCAGGTAGGCTCCTAGACAATTAGATCTCAGTCTGAAGAATAAAGTTTCACCTCTAGCGAAATCATACATTGAAGAGACTCCAGTCCTAAAACTCAAGCCTCTCTCTTCTCACTTGAGGTATGAATACTTAGGAGTGAATAATACTTGATGAGTCAGGAATTTTCGATTCGTTTATATCTTTTTCTTATGATTTTGTGGCACTTAAGTAGAGAAAGTGTGTTTGTTTTATGTATTTTTGGCTTGGAAGAAGTTTGACGAAATAATGAATTTTGAAAGAAAAGAGTGCAAAAAGGAGTTGTAGACTGGCTGAAAATCACTCCCAGAAATCGTAAACGCGACCTTAGGGTCGCTTTTGCGATGGTCAACAAAAAGGTCAGAAGTCGCTTTAGCAATCACACGGGGCTCGCTTCAGAGATGAGGTCAAGACAGTCAATAATCGCTTTCGTGACCAATATGGCCGCTTTAGCGAAAGCCGACAAAAATGCGGGGATCGCTTTAGCGAAGGGTCATGCCACTTTTTTTAAGCTCACATTAGCTAAGGGTCAGGCCTCTTTTGTAAAGCTCGCATTAGCGATAGCTTGGTAGCTTTAGTGATCAACGATTATCTGATCAGGGGAAGTGAAGAAAGTTCACACGTTTTGGATCCCAATTCTCGCAAAAGCTTATGGAGAGCTGATGGAAAATTATCTTGGGACTTCTGAGAAATTTTTGAACAAGGAAGAACACTCCATAGCTTGGGCTAATAACCAAATGACCATTTTGAGGTTTACCTAAAAAATGTCATATATGGTCCCTGAACTATTAGAGTATGTCTAAAATAGTCCCTTAACAATATATTTATTGGATTTAGTCCTTTAACTATCCCAAATGTTATCAAGTTTGGTCTCTTAGTTATACACTTATCGATTTTAGTCTTTTTTTAAGTATTTGATGTGAGGACAAAATATATATATTCTTATCATCAACTGTCTCACATTTAGTATTTGTATTTTTCTTTTTTGAACATGAATTTTATGGATTGTGCTAAATAGTTTATTTTATTTGTAGGATCAAATTGGTATGAAGATGATGAAATTTGAAGCTAAAACGAATTAAAGATGGAAGATTGTAGAAGGAAATCAAGCAGGTAACTTAATGGATTAAAGTTAATATAATAATATATTTATATATATATAAAAGTGCAGCCGAAGAAGAATTCAATTGAAATAGGCCATATGCCCCGTGTCAAGTGTTGAACACTTGAAGACACCAACGAATTGTTGGAGTCGGCTAGTGTTTCACACAGAGTCCAGTTCCTTTAGGTTTTGGGTTCTCAATTTATTTTGGACTTAATTATTTTATTTAGGGTTTTCCATATCTATAAATAGTCCATAATAATAATTCTGGAGGGAGGAGGATACAATGTGGAAAATAACTTTTGATCTAGGATTTCATCTTTTCTTCTCTTTTATTTATTTTACATCTTTTCTTTGAATGATTGGTTGCAATTGTTCTATATCTATGTGGAGTTAAACTTCTCGTTCTAGGATTATATTAACTTACAAAGTGATTATTTAGTGAATATTAATTCGGCATATTTATTTATCATATTAGTTGTTCTTATATTCTTGTGATTACTATTTTGATGCTTAATCACCATTAGAATAAATTTATTGTCTTCTTTTGAACTCGGGAGAGGAATAGAGGGATAGAACGTGGAATTCAAGGAGCATGATGTTTTCTTGCATACCACTTTAATTGATTTGTGTCTAGGATAGGTATATACCTAGGTACCTTGCTTGGTTCAAATACGGGTAGACAACGTAATGCTCCATAGTTGGTTTAGTCTATCCCCGCTCAATGATATAGTTAGACTGTCAATTGTGGTAGACGGTTAGAGGTCGGGAGATCATGACCATATTATCAACCCCATGAATAAACAACTAGACAATCAAATAAGTTGATGAAATTGATGCTAAATATGATTGTTAGTTAAATCATAATCTTAGATCGATTCATTCATTAATTGTGTGAAAATCTATCTTTTCTTGGTTAATTGTTTCTTAGTTATTTTATCTTTATTTTTAGTTTAGGTAATATATATTCATCTTTGAAATCCTCCCCTTGAATAAATAATCAAAATTAGTATAATTTAGTAAATAGTTAATTGACAAGTCCTTGTGGGTTCGACATCCGATTTCTAAAAAGAATCACTTTATTACTTGCACAATCACGTATACTTGCGTGTGCATTTGGACGCAACAGTATTCAAAAACTTATCAGGTTTGGTCTCTGTATTTTTTTTATACAAATAGCTTAGATTTATATCAACGAAACTCATGCCTTCGTGAAATTAAATGTTTAACACATCTTTCCAATTGTTTCTCTCTCCCCGCTATTTTTTCTTCAAGTTACTCGTACAAAAAGAACTTAACCTCAACGATTCAAAATAAAATGTTCCCTTCTTTAGTGATTAACGATTCCTAATCAACATGAATTTTTAAAAATATTTTCATATAAAATAAATAAAAGATTTGATCTAATTACTCAAGTTTCTCTACGTAAAATAAAATGAACAGAATAATAAAATCAATCTATTTCAAAATACAACAAATCTAAAATGTTGCAAATCTACTATTTTATAAGTTTAACTTCTAAAAATTATACAAATTCCCTTCAATAAAATCGTTGGAGTACAAAATTTGGAATCAAAATATGTGAGTAAAGAACTTTTAATTTTATTCTCATTGCAAGAAATTTATTTCTATTAAATATAAATAAATCTCTCTCTACACCTTGCGGGTAATAGCTTTTTTACTTTTGATAATAAATTTTATTATTTTCAAGTCATTAGCAGCAATAATATACTTCATTTCATCCTCCATGGAATAAAATCATGACTTCTATCTTCTTTTCTCATGAATTTTATTTTGAATCATTGAGGTTAAGATTCTTTTTTTAAGAGTACTTTGAAGAAAAATTGTTGGTGTAATATACCACAAATACAATAAATTACAGTTGTAAATGAAATGAACAAAAAATGAATAAAAAAATCTTTAGGCTGAGGCGTGGATATCTCGCTCTCTTTAAGGAGATTCAAGCCCACTGCATCATAATCTACAACGATCCAGTAGTATCACTCTTGACTTGTCCCCTCCAGGATACAACAACCCAACAACGTCGTACAACTCAAACAACTCCGGATTAGTTGAAGAGTCCAAAGCTCTACATGAGACCTTCCTTCAACATATAATTACTCTCTTTTGTATAGTGAATATAGTTAAAGACTTCGAATATTATCATTGTCTCAACTCTCTCTTTCACTACACTAACTCATTATATATACAATATAACGCTTCTCATATTTGACTAACACTCTTTCTACTCTCCTCAACACAAAGTAAGACCACACTATTTATAAGTGAGGAATTCTTCCTTGCAATCAATAGGAAGATAATGGGATAGTTAATAAGGTAAGTGAATAGCCTATATGTTACATGAGTTACAAGAATAAAGAGTGACTAATGAGTTAGTGGTTATAGGAGTTTCATAGAAACTTATTACCACATTTTATCACCAACTAAATGAGAGTTAAAGGAAATGTAATGCCATCAATAACTAACGTATTGTTGCATATCAAAAGCCCACCAAGGGTCAGCAAATGAATGCCATTACTCTCAATAATCATTCTGCTAACATATGACCACCAAGAAGAATAGACAATTAAGCCTAATTAACGTATGCGACAATTTTAATAATAGAAAAATAATATTAAAATGTTCACACTAACAAAAAGTAGCAAGGGAAGAGAAATAACTTGAAAATGAATTAAAGATTTAATTTCTCAGAGGCGTGAATTTTGTTAATATAAACCTAAACTATTTGTATAAAAAATAGTCACAAATCAAACCTAATAAATTTTTGAATACTTAAAAGGATAAAACTAATAAGTGTATAGTTAAGGAACTAAAAATGGTAAGTATATAGTTAACAGATCAAACTTAATAACATTTTGAATAGTTAAATAACTAAATATGATAAACATCAAAGAACTATTGGCAATAGGTGATTCCGACTTATTGGTTCATCAGGTGCAAGGAGAATGGAATACTAAGAATGTCAAGATCTTTCCTTATTTGCATTGCATAAAAGAGTTAAGTAGAAGATTCACAAGGATTGAGTTCAAACATATCCCTCGAACTCAAAATGAGTTTGCCGATGCTTTGGCAACATTGTCCTCGATGATTCAGCATCCAGACAAGAATTACATCGACCCTATCAAAGTGGAGATACATGATCAACATGCTTACTGCTTTCATGTAGATGAGGAACTGGATGGAAAACCGTGGTACTATGACATCAGAAGGTTGATAGAAGCACAAGAATATCTTGAAAATTCCACAAGCAAGCAAAAACGGACTTTGAGGAGGATGGCCAATCATTTCTTCCTTAACGGAGAAATCCTATATAGGAGAACTTCGAATTTAGGATTGCTGAGGTGTGTCGACGCCGCAGAAGCGACAAGTCTTTTGGAAGAAATACATGCAGGAACATGTGAACCTCACATGAATGGGTTCACTTTGGCAAAAAAAGATTTTAAGAGCTGGATGTTTTTGGATGACCATGGAGAGAGATAGCATCTAGTACATGCAAAAGTGTCATCAGTGTCAAGTGCATGGAGATTTTATACGGGTTTCACCGAACGAGCTCAATGTGATGGGTTTCCCCTGGCCATTTACCTCTTGGGCATAGATGTTATTGGACCCATAGAGCCTCCCGCATCAAATAGACATCATTTCATCCTAGTAGCTATCGATTATTTCACGAAGTGGGTCGAAGCTTCGACATACAAGGCAGTGACTAAGAAGGTAGTGATAGACTTTGTTCGCAACAATATAGTTTGTCGTTTCAAAATTTCAGAATCAATCATAACAGATAATGCAGTCAATCTCAACAACGATCTTATAAGAGAAACTTTTGAAAGGTTCAAGATTGCTCATCGAAATTCCACAGTTTACCGGCCACGGATGAATGGAGCAGTGGAGGCCGCAAATAAGAATATCAAGAAAATTTTAAGAAAAATAGTGAACAGTCACATGCAATGGCATGAGAAGTTACCATATGCTTTGCTCGGCTATCGCACCACAATCAGAACATCCACTGGGGCAACTCCTTATATGTTGGTTTATGGTTCAGAGGCAGTAATACCTGCCGAGGTGGAAATACCATCTTTAAGGATTATCCAAAAGGTTGGTCTGGATGATGCGCAATGGATATGTAGCAGGCATGAACAATTGATGCTCATCGATGAAAAGAGGATGGATACAGTTTGTCACGGTCAACTCTATCAGATCAAAATGACCAAAGCATTCAACAAAAAAGTCAAATCTCGACAGTTCACACCGAGGCAGTTAGTATTGAAGAAGATCTTTCCTTACCAAGAAGAAGCCAGAGGGAAATTTGCACCAAATTGGCAAGGACCCTACATGGTTCATAAAATACTCTTTGGAGGAGCAGTAATCTTAGCAGAAATGGACAGCAGAGTGAGCACAAAGCCAATCAATTCAGACGCCATCAAGAAGTACTACATTTGAAGACCTCAAGATTAGTGCTTATTTCTTGTACTCTTGCATTTTTTGATGTAACAGAACTACGTCTAGACCTAACTTCCCACGATGGGGTACGTAGGCAACCCACATCGGATCCAGTCTCCCTTAGAAAACCCAAAAACATCATTTCCATGTATTTAGACCTACGCTCGACCTGACTTCCCTCGATGGGATACATAGGCAATCCTCGTCGGATTCGGTCCCTTCATATTTTTCACTTTCCTATTGTAATTGAACTACGTCCTAACCTGATTCCGCTTGGATACGTAGGCAGCCTGAGTCAGGCCCGGTCATTGCATTATGTTACTTTCTTATTGTACTTGAACTACGTCATGACCTGATTCCACTTGGATACATAGGCAGCTTGAGTCAAGCTCGGTCATTGCATTACATACTTTTAATTCTCCAACTTGTATTCGAATTGCATTACGATCTGATTCCTATTTTAGGGATACGTAGGCAGCCTGAGTCAGGCTCGATCAATGCACTGCATAATTTCCATTCATTTTATACCCTTAGGGAACACTTCCTCATAGTTAGCGTAACCTCAGAATATGAAAAATCTCGATCATCATAGTGTTTGCAAAAAAGCTAGGGAAGCTTCATTAGAAGGGTAAAAGCTACAAGAAGACTATGTTAGATATAGTCAACAAAATGAAAAGCTCAATGAATTTCGAAACATGTCATAATCTAAAAGCGACAAAGGATTACTATATATATACCTAATATATACGTAATATACTTATTTACTAAGAACAAGCAAATGCTTTTCAAAAAGATTTTTCTACTCTTCCACCTGCCAAGTGTCCAGGGTTAGAAACTATGCACGGGCTAAGAAGGTGCCAAAGGATTTCAGTGATGAGGCTTCAGTCCGCGAGTTGATACAAATCAACACCCCCTCCCAAACTAAAAAATTTCTTTGAGTGCAGGAACACAGGAATCAAGAAAGATAACATCAAGTCTCGGGGAATGACCATAGACGCCATTCGACTTCTCACAATCATGAGCCAAACTATTCTTTCCCTACTTTATTTCTTGGAAGTACTTCAACTTGAATATTATGTCTAAAATATTTCATTTAAATCTTTGTAGGTACGCTCAAGATTCGGATCAAAATACTGAAGAAAAGGGGCCCCTCTATAGGACAAATAGGATAGTTAACTTTCTGTCAAAATAACTCCACCAATTGGAGCTTGTAATATGACCTCATCAACAACTCCGCCAATCGGAGAACAACGTTTAACTACGTCGAAAAAACTCCACCAATTGGAGGTTGTACAAAGCAAACATCGTCAAACTCCGCCAATCAGAGGTTGTACATAGCAAACGTCATTCAAACTCCATCAATTGGAGGCCGTACATAACAAACATCACCAAACTCCGCCAATTAGAGGTTGTACATAGCAGACGTCATCTGAACTCTGCTAATCGGAGCTTGTATATAAGTAAAATAAGCAACATTCCGCCAATTAAAGACTACGTCATAGAGACATCATTGAAGCTCCACCGACCGAGGGCATGCACGCACAACAACACCGTCATACACCAACAATTAAATGTTACATTACAAGCTTTACCTCGCCAGATAAGGGCATTATATTACAAGCCACCTCGCCAGATGAAGACGTTACATTACAACCGCCCCGCTAGTCGGAGGTCTACATTACAAGCTTTACATAGCCAGATGAAGGCTTTCACATTACAACCGCCTCGCCAGTCGGAGGCTTTACATTACAAGTTTTGCCTCGCCAGACGAAGGCTTTACATTATAAGTTTTGCCTCGCCAGAGAAAGGCTTTACATTACAAGTTTAACCCCGCCAGTCGGAGGCCTCTACATACAAGTTACTTTACCTACATCACATTCACAACACAAAATAGAGACATCAGCAATCGTTTGAACATCTACACTCTACTCTTTACATTATTATTTCAATTTATAATTTTTGAACCGCAACAGGTACTTTTCACCCTTTTACTTGTTTTGCAGGACAACACATTACAACGAGAAACTCCCTCTAAGCAGTAAACTAGGGCAAGTTAGTGGAATGTCAAGCATCACTAGCTACGTCAAGGATTCACTTTCAAAACTCAACTCGACTCGATTTTTAGAAGTTTGGATTTAAATTTTACTTATATCTCTTTCACGTCTCAGAATCATTATAACTCGACATTGGGATAATTTTTGAAAATTCATCTCTCTACCATAAGTTTTCAGTAGAAATTGCTGCGGAGCATTTCTCGTTGTTTTTAAGAACTACATCCGACGTGATTCTCATATCTCGAGGTATGCAGGTAGCCTCGGCTTGAGGTTGAGCTTATTCCCTCTATTCGTGCTAATCTCTTCGTACCTCGTCACCCAAAAGATTTCAGTATTACCATAATTTGATACTTGGCAAATTTTAATCAAAATTTGCTATGTTTCTATACTCTCGAACTACATATGGCCTGATTTCTCATGAAACCTGAGATATGTAGGCAGCTCAGAAGCCAGAGTTCGGCCATAGCGCTTTTAAACATTTTTCATGTCAAGTTGTTGCTCAAAGTATATTTTGATGGTCGGCCAAAATTGAATTGTGTCAATATTTCTTTGTCCACGCCTTCTTTACTCTCCTCCATGGACAAAATAAGGGGCAAACTGTTGACATCCAATTTTGGCTCTTCATATTCAATTAATTAAGCTTCTGTAAATAGTAATAATAATAATAGTAAAAAATATATATATACATATAACAAAACTTTTGCAAGAATATGAAAAAAAAATTTAAATTTCTCTTAAACATATTTTCATTCCATTTGACAAATCTATTTTATAAGTATTGTTTCTTATAAAAAATTAAATATATATAAATATTACTACTTACTTTCTTATTTTTAAATTTACGTCAAATAAATGTCGTTCTTAAGAATTAAATCGATTTTTGTTTAAATATAATTTCTATTATTTCAAATAAATATTTTTGATATATTATTCAAAGTTAGGAAGCTTAATTAATTAATGAGTAACTAATTCATACCAATTTTATTTTTAGAATGACCAATTTTGTAAAAGAAACTAATCTTGCAAAGTAATTATATTTAATTTAATAAATTATGACTATTTAATAAAGAAGGAATTATAATTTAAATGGGTTGATTTGAATAAAAAAACTTGGCAATCCATGTCTCCCAACTTCAACCAATCGGTGCGTGCAACGTAGGAAGCACATGGATTGTGCTTCTTTAGCCTTAATCTCGACCATCTGATTAAATCTAATGACTCTAATTAATCCAACCTTTTACCATATTTATATATATATATATATAAACTTTTTTAAAACTCTTGTTTTATATCAGCTGTCCGATCAAACGATCGGACGGTCCAAAATAAATAAGACTTTTCCTCCTTGTTTTCCAACACCCATCAGCTCACCCATCTTCTCCAAATACATGCCTCTCAACTTTTTCCCTTTCCCAGGCGTCTCCCCTTTCCCATGTCCCTTCACTCCTTCTCAGAACGGCCATGGACCGCCGAAAAATGTCAATTTTCGGCGGTCTCTCACTTTACATTTTTCGGCGGTCTCTCACTTTACCCCTCCATCAATCACTCACCCCCTTCAAATCGACCTAAAAAGTTGATTCTTAAGAGATTTTCTTTCCCTTCATCATTATTCCTTCCGTTTTTCTCAAATTTGGCTTTCCTAGAATTCAAATTTTGAATTCTTGAGGCCAGGCTAGTGGAATGAAGTCACAATTTGGCTATAAAAGGAGCTCTTTGGTTCTCATTGAAGGGCATCAAAAAAGAGATCCAAAGCAATCATCAAAAAGGAATCCAAGAAAACATCCAAAAAAGAGAACGAGAGTAATCAAGAAAAATCGAAAAATCATCCAAGAAAATATCTAGCTCTATTGATCTGCCTTGGTCTTTTTCTGTTTTTGTTTTGCTTTCAAGTTTGAGTCCGGAAAAGGAGTTCGAAGTTGGAATCTTTGACGACGAGCCTCAGTTTGCTGCCCGACAAAAGGTGAAACCTTCAACCTCTTTTCACTTTTATTTCAATATATTTGTTTGTGTGCTGTAAACTATGTGATATATGTAGTCTCGAATAGATTTTACTAATAGTGAGTTGCAAACGTAATTCGAGATTGTGAACGCTAAGAAGAACTAAAACCTTAAAGTCAGTATCTTGTTTTGTTAACTATTTTAGCTCAAAACTTTCCCGTTGTTTGTATGGATCAAGTAACAGTGAAAAGGAGTCCATTGACTTTCATACAATATGAACTAGTAATATATTCTTGTGTTGTTTGTTTAGGTTTCTCTCGAAGTATTGAAGTATAAAGTGTGTCATTTAGAATCAATGTTGGGATTAGTCAAGTGGACAGCCCTGTTATGGCAAAATTCAATGTTAGTTCGAACTCTCTTCTATTCTTTCAAGTAACAATCGCCCATATATAGATATGATGTATTTGTAAAAGATGGTCTCTTAAGTCGAGCAATCCTAATTTTTTTAATCGAATCTGTTGTTATCTGTTTATCTTCTCAAATCTTGATTGTGTCTTAATAGTCATCTCGCCTTCTCAAGGTCAAAAGAAATAGTTGTGGTTTTTTTGAAAAATCATTGTTTTGTACATAAGTTCTAGGAATCTAACTCCGATTTAAAACGTTAGTTATAACAGATTTAACATAACTTTCTTAAAATAAGTATATAAATTCTCTTGTCCACTTGTTTAAATAGCTTTAAGAAACATCATAAATCTATATTGAATATTGTTTAAAGTTTCTTTCTTTCCTGTTAAAGGTCTTTTTAGAGGCAAAATAATAAAAGTCTGAATCCCTTTGTGTAATTAGACTACTTTAGACCCAATAAATAAATTTTTTTCTCTGCTTTAAAACCTTATTTTTAGTCAAAGCTGTCCACAATAGACAGAATACTCTACAATACGTTCCCTGCTTCTTTCATTCATTTCGAGACTTCAAACAGACGTCAATTCATTAACAAGGTGTTATACACCATCTCGATTTTGAGTACAATGGATACCCTTGCTTTGTTACTTGATAATATGAAATTATTCCAATGTATAATATCTAATCTCACATTAAGTTCTTATTTGTAATCTCCTATGTCTAGCTGTGAAAAGTTGTTTAAAGTTTTCAGCCATTATACAATGATCAAGTAGTCATGTGTAAAATTAAAATCAGCTTCTTTTTGCCAATACATATTAACTGCCACTTGAATTTATTTATTAAATTGATCTGAGATTACGTCCTATCTAGGGTAATAAGTTTGATGTATCTTTGACTAGTTACACATGAAGTTTCTTTGTTATCTATGTATTAACAGGTTAGACAATGGAATGCTTCACTTTATCTAGTAGATATGTATTAGACGATTTGGGTTTATCTTCATGCGTTGAAATTTGTCGAATTATGTCATATTTTTTTCTAAATTCATTTTAGTCATTTGCTGAAAAATAGTGAATTGAAACTCTAAAAGTTTGAGTTTAAAGAGACCACATTCATATGTGTTCATAGCTTGCTTTCTTTTGTTACATTCTGGTGATACTATCTTAGTTGATCAGCCGATATCATGAATCACCCAAATTGAGAATAAATGTCTAATATCCTATCATATTTGTTTCTTGTTTAGACCATGAACTACTCGATAAAAGAAGAATAATATCATTAGCTAGATAACAAGTATGCTGGTAGTTAGGATGTACTGTTGGCACTTAATTTTTATATTTAATAAGTTATAAAAAACTAAAGTGTAGATTTGTTTGGGTGGCTAATTGTCCGGCAACTTTATTCACATGGTGTAAGCAATCCTTTTATCCAAAACGAGAATGACTAACCTATATTGGATTAGTTAGGATCTTTGTTTAATTTTAGAAAATGGTAAAAGTATTTGTATCACTTCAAGTTCACATACTTTGTTGATTGATCTTTCGCCTCAATTATTTACTAGATATTAAGTCTTTCTAATCCTTTTTCTTTCTTATGTTTCATGTAAAACCGGAGGGCTGGAGTTTCTACTTTGCAACTCATTTTTGACCCAAAATATTGTGTCAATAGCTATTAGGATCATCGCAAAGCTTGAACTCTCGTAAATTAGGAGTTCAATGTTTCTTAGCCTCCCTTTTATGTCTTTGATTATATTGCTTTGATATACTAACTAATTCTTACATATGTTTGCATAACTCTTAAGTTTTGATATATTAGATTGCTCGTATTTTATTTTGAAGATTATTTATGTGGACTAATATTATTTGTTAATGGATTGAAAATTATGTTATGAATCTTTTGACAACACCTTAAGAACAAAATGATAGAAAATATTTTTTCAAAATAAGTTAACGCCTTAAGTTTATTTATCCGTATTCATTTAGGCCTTTCAAGTTGAGGAAAAGAAAAACCCATCGTTTTGGTGTCCCAAATAAATTTGAAACTAGTTTAAAGGCTAAAATAATTGCCTTTAGAAATATATAAGGCTAAAATAATTAACTTTAGAAATATTTTTAAGAAAATGAATAGGGAGGTAGGCCCTATATTTTATTAACAAAATTAATGTAACTATAGAATAAGTCCCAAAAGCTAGGCCTATTTTATATTCTTAAAATTCTCCTTCATAAAAAATTATATTTATTATTATCACTATTGCTATTTTTTCAAACCAAATATTGCTAAAATATTTTAATATGTTATTTCAAGATTTTAGATATGCCAACAGGTTCAAAAATACAAGGTACATACATATGTCATGCACATAAAGGTATAAAATTTATATTTTTAATATTTAGTTTTCTCTATACATGACCTATTATTTTATTATACATACCATATTTTTTTTCTCATATCTACTATCCATTTTACGAATGTTATTTACTTTTTTTGTGACTTATAAATTCCTACACTTTAATATATATATATATATATATATATATATCGTCATTTTTGTCTCTACATATAAATAAAATAATAAACGTTCATATGTCTTGAATAATATACATGTACATATTTTACTTTATAATATATCTAGCTAAGATCACAAATTTTATATAATATTTTAACATTTTGTATTATTATTATTATTATTTATTTTATTTTTTTATTTTCAGGAAACTCTATTTTATATATTTTCATTCAAATTATATATTACAAATATTACTATATATTTATACCCCGTCCATTATTTTATTTCTTTTACCTCTGAATTCTATATATTTTAATAAAGTAATAAATTATCATATTATTTAAACTCAATAGCTTGGCGACTCCGCTGGGGAATTTACTTAGATTTTAACCTTAAAAAACTCAATTTAGTATAAGATTTGTGATTACTTGTTTATTTTCAACTTATTATTTGTTTTACATAAATGATATATTGTTTTGATTGAAAAGTCACTAGTCAAATCCAAACTTGTGTTTCTTATTTGTTTTGAAAAACTACTTGTTACTACTTTCCCTACACTGTCATTTGCACTTTTTATTGAGTCATTGACCGTACACAAACACACAATGAACACGCGAGGGGTGTCCTGCACTCCTTCGAAACTTTCTTGGATTCCTTAGTTTTAGAGTTTGTGCAATAAAGATAGTGCGCATTCTCGCAATTATTCAGTTTCACTCTCAATCATCTAGGAAAAAATCCTACTCTAGAAATATATCATGTTGCATAGCCTTAGGCAAGACAATATAATGTATTGTCATTGTGTTTAGAAAACTATCCACATGTCAATGAGTTTCTTCTTTAAAAATTCGACGACATACATTTTGTGTGAAATTGATATGAATGATTCGAACTAAAACACATAACGAATTTGGAGCAAATAAACTTATCATACCCTTTTCCTTTCTTTCAGATGAATATCAACCAAAACTTGCCAGATATCCAAATGATTGTTTCAGCCCCACAAAACCTACAGAATTGATGGCGAAACATTCATTGAATACATGGAGCTAAGGTTTGAAGTCACTTGGATGCATTGTTGTCACTTCTGGGGATACGAGGCAATAAAGTCTTCATTACTTTGCTAAGGAGTTGTGGGATCCAAGCACGGTGACCTTTAAATTTTCAGATTTCGAGATCACTCCTACATTGGAAGAGTTTAGTAGTTTTACTGAATTACCAATCAAAGGAAGGTTGCCGATAATCCCATCAGTCGTATGTCAAGGTAATTTTCTAAGGCTCATAGGATTGCATATCTTTCCATCTTTAAGGTATGTAGAGAATGGAAAGGTCAAGCTGGACTACTTTTTTCAAAGGTTTGGGCGTCTTGAAGGCTATGAGGAACATCAACAAAAATTTGCATGCACCCGTGAAGAATGGGTACATTTGAGACCAAGGGTCTTCGTGATAGCCTTCTCGGGGATCATGGTCTTCTAGATGAGGTTTCATTCTATAGATATCAATATTTTACCAATGGTTATGAGCCTTTTTGACAATCCACAAAGATATTCATTGGTACACATAATTCTCACTAAGGTATTTCAGTCATTGTCAGCCTGCACGAGAGGGCATAACTATTTCGGAGGATGCAATCTGCTGTTACAGATCTGGGCGATAGAACACTTATATCGTCATGATCCACAGATGGATTACTGCATAGATGCCTGTGACAGGATTAAAAGCCACGAGGATCATCTCAGATATTGGTTGGGTGCATCGATAGGAGAGGAAGAGTGGCACACATTTTTGACCAACCTTACGGGAGAGGCTATCCAGTGGAAATTTACTTGAATAGGGGGATTGACATTTGCAAGGACTCGATACTCATACTTTATCGAGTTGATCGGGCTAGGAGGCATTCAACCATATGCACCAGTTCGAGTTATGCGCCAATTTGGGGTAGTCCAAGACATTCCGCTGTGGACGATCATGGCATTACATGAGAATGCTTTTACTTCAGTCTCACCAGGGCGGATAAGAAATTTGCAATCCGAATGGGATTATATGGTTGATTTAAACATGAGAGATGAAAGCTGGTGTACGTCAGAGTATTACGTTTGCTGTGAGTCATATGACTCAACCAAGGATACAGGGGACCATGGGTTTTGTAGACAACCATTGGGTTGATTGGGTTAGAGAATCAGTGCTTCCTCGCATGGAACTCACTACGCCCATGTACAATTAGGTAGTTCCAGGCTCTATCAACCATTTAATCCAGGTGGTTGAAGAAGAAGAGGAAGAGGATCCTAAAGAGGACCCAGAAGAAGACCTAGAAGAGGATCCTGAAGAGAACCCAGAAGAAGACTTAGAAGAGGATCTTCAAGACCCAGATGAGGATCCCGAAGAGGGTTCAGAAGAAGAGGTGGGAGAAGACCATAGGGAAGTTTCTGAAACAGGCTCCAACATCTATGATCCAAGAGATGGAGGAGTGGTAAATATTTCACCCGAGTATTAGCCTGAAAAATCTCCAGAATACTACCCAGGGCCATATTATGATATGGATGATGACGATGACGATGCTCCGACTTGGCCTTAGATTGTCCTACTTCTTCGTACTTTTTCATATCTCCTCAAAGTGCCTTATGCCCTATCCCTCTTGTATGCCTTATGGCCACCCATGTACTTTCATTTCTTAGGCTTCTGACCGCCTAACTCGTTGCAATAGCCAGGCTGCCTTTGATCAATGAAACTATGTTTTCTCCAAATCCAAAATGTGTTTAAATGGATCATTTATCATCAAACTATTTGCAACGTAGGCCTACCTCGGGCAAAAAAGAGGCTCCATATTAGGACACATTTTGAATGTCGCTAACTTAGCGTATATATGTGTTACATCTTTCAATCTCCCGAACTAACATGGTTTCCCTTTTTCTTTTCTTTTCTTTTTGTTCATCATTTATTTTCAAAGTACGTTGATTTGTGTCGACTTGCAAACTAGCTAACTCACGATACAACCTTCGATCGAAAGGAAAAATGACTAATAGAGACGAGTTCAATGCTACCGTAAACATAATGGTACCTATTGAGAACCCCGAAGGCTCTCAAAATATAACAGACATTCAAGATGACGATAAAATGGCTCATATGGCACAAGAACTCGAAATCTTGAAGGAAGAATTACGTCAAGTGCGAGACTTGGCCAAACTGTCAGCTACCACTTCCCCAACTTTCAAGATGCCTATTTACTTTCCAAAGGCATACTTGCCTTCTTCTGACTTACCGAATCAGCCAGAACAAACTCAGCATGCTCCCGCTCACGGTTGAGTCCCACCAGCTTCTCCAACCACAGTCAGGACTGTTCCTGACCTTTCTACTCGCGACCCTACCATACGTACAATGCAGCAGATACTTGGGGAACACATTGCCGCTCCCTATGAGCCACCCGTTCCACCTGTATATGTTGTTTGAGCTCCTGCCTTCACAATGCCATCTATGGTTAATGTCCCATATTAGGTCGATCAATACGTGGAAATAGAGAAAGATGCTCGTTTGAAAGAGGATGCATCGATAAACACTCAACTGCATGGTCTAAGAAAGGCGTTGAAAAGCTTACAAGTCACTAAGGGGACGGAGAGCCTTGATTATGATGACTTGTGCATCCATCCAGACATTGATATGCCGGTGGGGTACAAGCCACCGAAGTTTGACATGTTTGATGGATAAGGTGATCCTCCCGCACATTTAAGGGCATATTGTGACAAGTTAGTCGGTGTAGGGAGAAAGAGAAGCTAAGGATGAAGTTGTTCATTCGAAGTATGTCCGGAGAAGCATTGACCTGGTATACGCTCCAGGACCCTCGCAAATGGTGTGATTGGCAGGAAATGGCTGAGGATTTCATGACCCGTTTTAGATTCAATACCGAAATCACAGAGGACAGATTCTCATTGGCCAACATACAGAAGAAGCCATCTGAGAACTACCAGGAGTGTGCACAATGTTGGAGAACTGAAGCTGCCAGGGTCTAACCACCACTGGATGAGAGTGAGCTCTTGAAATACTTTATTCGAGCTCAAGAAAGTATCTACTTTTACAAAATGATGTCAATGATGGGCCAGAAGTTTGTAGAATTGGTCAAAATGGGAGATTAATAGAGGAAGGCGTCGAATTTGGGAAAATTCAGTCCATGATCTCATTGCAAGTTGCAAGTAGGGCCATACAATCGGGTTCCATTGGCGGCATCAAGAAGAAAAGGGATGATGTTTCAGCTGTCACTTACCAACATGGAGGGCCATCCCACCGATACCCCAACAACCCCTCAGATTGTTGCACATACTCCTCCATACATTCCATACCTAGTATACAATACTCAACCACACTATAATCCACCCCGAGCATCAGCATACCAAAATCCACCAAGACTATATGTCCCTTTCCAAGCACCAATCCACCAAAATAGACCAGCATATGCACCAAGACTACGACAAAATCTCGAAGCTAGAAATACTCGCACCTACACACCTATTGCCGAACCTATGCCCAATGGAGTGATGCAACCAGCTGAAGGAAAACTTCCCAATCCAATCCCTTGTAATTTCGATGGAAACAAGCGATGCGCTTACCACTCGGGAATCCAAGGAAACGACACGGAAGATTGTTATGGTTTGAAGAACTAGATCGAGTCACTGATTAAGAAAGGAGTAATCAAATGCACTCCAGCACCACCCAATATAAACAACAACCCCTTGCCAAATCATGAGAACCGGGAAGTCAACATGGTTACTCTAGATGAAGAATACGAGGGCCCTAACTATCCAAACATAGATGAAGCAGATGCCATGACATCTTCAGCACAACATGTTATCACTGTTCAACTAAGGGAGCCTCTGACTGTCCAAACATATCTTCCAAGAGTAGTAGTGACCACTGCAATCTCTAGAAAGTTCGAGTATGACACTAAAGCAGTCCCATGGGAATATCAAGCAGGCACCAAGGGTAAGGTGATTGACATTGCCGTGGCTCATAGAATGACTAGGTCGGGAAGGTGTTACCCTCTGAAGGATCCAAAATTGAGGAGTTCTTGGGAAAGAACAGAATCTGAAGAAGAATGTTACCGATGCTGAAGCCACATAATTTTGGAAGAAGATGCAGCCTAAAGACTATTCAGTTGAGGAGCAGCTGAAGAAAACGCCAGCCCACATTTCCATTTTGTCTCTGCTTATGAGTTTTGAAGCTCAAATGAATGCTTTGATGGAAGTGTTAAACAGAGTGAACATTCCAAAAGAGACCACAAGTGCAAACTTAGCGTCAACAATTGGACGAATAGTGGAAGCTAACAAGATCTCTTTCCATGATGATGAGCTGCCTGCGGAAGGGGTTAGACACAACAAAACACTTCACATCACGGTCAAATGTTGTGATAAGATTGTGACTTGAGTTCTAATTGCTGGCGGTTTTGGATGCAACATCTTCCCTTTCACCACCTTGATAGTTTTAGGTGTAAATATGGGAGAGATAAGGGAAAGTCACGTGAAAGTTATAGCTTTCGATGGAGCACAAAGAAGTGTCATCGGAGAGATCTATCTCACGTTGCAAGTAGGGTCGGCTGAATTCCCCATCCTATTTCAAGTGATGGATGTGTCATCCAACTACAACCTGTTGTTGGGAAGACCATGGATTCACATGGCCAGAGAGGTTCCTTCCACTCTTCATCAGTGTGTAAAGTTTGAGTGGGGTCGTACAGAAGTTACCATTCACGGGGAGCTCAGTCACCCCATTCATTCTGTTAATTCTATTCCAATCACTGACGAGTTAGATGGAGCCACTTTTCACACTGTGGAAATTATGCAAGCTGTAAGGGTCAATGAGGAAGTAGAGCCGAATGATACAAAATTGTCAAGTGCAACAAAAATGGTTGCGTCAGAGATGTTGAAGTATGGGTATCAACCTTAGAATGGACTTGGACCCAAGTCCAATGGCATAGTTGAGCCAATCCAGTTGAAGCATCAGAGAGACATCACCGGACTCGGATATAAGCCTACATCGGGAGAAGTCCACCACAGGTCAAGCAAGACAGTTTTTGTACCAGAACAAGCTTCGATTCCAGATCAAACAGTCGATGATGACATCATAGAAGGAATAGGCAATTTATTCGTGGCCATGGTTGGAGAAGAGGAAGCGATAAATCTCAGCAAATTGACCATTCATGATGCCGAACCTGGAGAAATTTTACAGAACTGGAACATCAGTCCATCCCCGTTTCGACAAGAGTCCTGGTAGTATGAAAAAGTAGTTTTAGTTCTTAAAATTTGCATGATCAAATTGAGGCTTGAATCATGCCTAATCTTTTGTTGCTTGCCTATTCTAAAAGCTAGAATGCTTTGAAATAAAAAGTGTTTATTTTTCTTAAAAAATTATCTCATTATTTTAAATATCTATTTATTTTTCTTACTTTTTGCACTTTTCAGCGCTTATATTAATAAAAATCCTCGTTCAACGATTATGACGTGTAACGAATCTACCGAGCAAGGTATAAGCGATGAACAAGATCACGAAGAGTATGATGAAAGCATGCTGCCTGAAAACCTACCACATGAAATCGAGCAAGTTGGAAGTCAGAAAAAACCCAATATGGATGAAATAGAGGTTGTCAACTTAGGAGATGAAGAAATCGTGAAGGAAACACGAGTCAGCATATATTTGGAGGCAGAAAGAAAGCAAGAGTTAATAGAGTTGCTTAAGCAGTATGTTGACGTATTTTCTTGGTCTTACGATGACATGCCAAGATTAAGCACTGATATTGTCTCGCACAAATTACCAACTGATCCTACTTGTCTACCCATTAAACAAAAGACAAGAAAGTTCAAGCTGGATTTGAGTTTAAGGATCAAGGAGGAGGTAACTAAGCAAATTGAGGCGAACGTTGTGAGGGTTACAAATTACCCCACATGGTTAGCCAACATTGTGCCCATGCCGAAAAAGGATGGGAAAATCAGAATATGTGTGGACTATCGAGATCTCAATAGAGCCAATCCTAAAGATGATTTCCCTCTTCCAAATATTCATAAACTCATCGATAATTGTGCAAAACATGAGTTGCAATCATTTTTCAATTGTTTTGCAGGATATCACCAGATCCTGATGGATGAAGATGATGCAGAAAAGACATCATTTATCACTCCATGGGGGGTGTATTGCTATAGAGTGATGCCATTTGGTCTAAAAAATGCTGGAACAACCTACATGAGGGCCATGACTACCCTTTTTCACGATATGATCCACAAAAAGATTGAAGTATACATGGATGATGTTGTTATCAAATCCAAGAGAAGTTCAGACCACCTGGATGACTTACGAAAGTTCTTGAAGAGGTTGTGAAAGTATAATCTAAAGTTGAATCCAGCAAAGTGTGCATTTGGAGTACCCGCTGGAAAACTATTGAGATTTATCGTTAGCAGGACAAGCAAAGAGTTGGATCCATCAAAGATAAAGGCGAACCAAGAGCTATCTCCCCCCAAGACCAGGAAGGAAGTGATGAGTTTCTTGGGAAGACTGAATTACATCAGTCGGTTCATAGCTCAATTCACAAGGATCTATGAACCTATATTTAAATTACTAAAAAAGGATGCTGCCACGAAATGGATAGAGGAATGCCAAAAGGCTTTCGATGGAATCAAAGAATACTTGTCCAACCTACCAGTATTGGTCCCACCGGAACTTGGAAAGCCTTTGTTATTATATCTATCTGTCATAGATAATGTATTTGGATGTGTATTGGGGCAACATGATGATACATGCAGAAGAGAGCAAGCCAATTACTATTTGAGCAAGAAGTTCACACCGTACGAGGAAAGATACACCTTGTTGGAATGAACATGTTGCGCTTTGACTTGGATCGCGCAAAAATTTAGGCATTATATGTCTGCATACACCACGTACTTGATCTCAAGAATAGACCCACTCAAGTACATCTTTCAGAAGCCAATGCCTACAGGTAAACTGGCAAAGTGGCAAATTTTGTTTAGCGAGTTCGATATTGTGTACGTGACACAGAAGGCCATCAAAGGACAAGCCTTGGCTGATCATCTCTCAGAAAACCCAGTGGACCAAGATTACAAGCCACTCACGACCTACTTCCCCGATGAAGAAGTTCTGTTTGTAGGAGAAGACATATCAAAGTCGTATGATGGATGGAGGATGTTCTTTGATAGAGCATCAAACTCTATAGGAGTCGGAATAGGAGCAGTCTTAGAGCCCGTTTGGATTAGCTTAAAAAAATAGCTTTTAAGTCAAAAATAAAAAGTCAAACTGAAATGACTTATCTATAATACCTTAAAAGCATGAACTCCCTATGTTGAATGTTAAATTACTATAATACCCTCAACTAAAAACACCAAATTTAGTATATATTCTATTAATATATTATGTTATATTATATTTATGTATTTATTTGTTCTATATTATATTAAAAGCTAACACCTTTTCACATTGATCGGTAGTGACTTCTCCGAAGGTTTGTAATTTTTTTAAAAAGAGTTGTGACTTTTTCCATGAGTTATAATATTTTCGAATGGTTATGACTTTTCTAAAGGGTTGTGACTTATTTGATAAGGCACGATAAGCACCTTTCCATACTATCATTTATTGTCTATAAATAGAGGGGTTTTCTTACATTTTTAAACTACAAATTTTGTAAGTTTTCTATTCTTCTTCATCATAAAACAATGAAGATTGCGAGAATTGTACAGTTATGCAATTAATATTTTTTTTTTGGGTAAATTAGACAGATCAACAAAAATTGATGCAACAAGGAGAATGGAATAACTCAACTTCAAACGAGAAGGCTATCTAGATAGTTAATATATAATCATTTTCATTGCCATAAATATTCTTTTGCAACAACTTCTACTTTACAAGAAGTTCAATGATTTAATGTTGCACAAAATAAAACTTGGTGTTCAAGCTGTAAAAAGTCTCAAACTGTTGGATAAGAAGGATTTGATCAAAAAACTTGTTTGAAGATTCCAAACTAGATTTAATAAGTACTCCTCTGTTTTCAATTTATTTTTTGTACTTTTATTTTTATTCAGTTTAATATAGAATGTTCTTTTTACCGGGAGGGGGTGGGGGTGGGGGTGGGCATGTTTAAGACCACAAAGATAAACAACATTTTTATATATTCTACATATCCTTAAATTAAAAGTTTTAAAAAATTTCATATCAAATTAAATTAGACAAATCAATATCTATCTTTTTATCTACACTACTTTAAAAGTATGAACTACCTAACTTAAATGTTAAATTGTTATAATCAACCCCCCCCCAAAACTTAAAATATCAAATTTAGTATATCTTCTATATTTTATATTGTATTATATTATATTATATTATATTATATTATATTTATTTATTTATATTATATTATATCATATTAAAAGACCACACATTTTCACATTAAAGGGTTGTGACATTTTCAAAGAGTTATAACTTTTCTAATTAGTTGTGACTTTTTCAAAGGGTTGTGACTTTTTCAAAGGATTGCGACTTTTCCCAAGAGTTGTGACTTTTCCGAAGGGTAGTGACTCTGCCAAATAGTTATGACATTTTCGATGAGTTGTGCCCTATTTGAAGGGTTGTGACTTTTCTTAAAGGGTAGTGATTTTTTTTATAAGACAAATAAGAATTTTTTCATACACTACCCTTTTTTGGCTATAAAAAGAGGGGTTTCCTCACATTTTTAAAATACAATTTTTTAAAGTTTACTATTGTTCTTCTTCTTCACCTTAAAATACTCAATTAGGTAAATCTTCTTATTTTATATTATATTTATTTATATTATATTATATAAAAAAGGCCTTTTCACATTGAATCGTTACAACTTTTGCAAAGAGTTGTGACTTTTCGATGAGTTGTGACCTTCACAAAGGGTTGTAACTTTTTTTAAAAGGGTTGTGACTTTAATGATAAGGTGAAATAAGCACATGCTCATACTATACCCATTGTTAACTATAAATGGAGGGGTTTCCTCACATTTTTAAAGTACGATTTTTGATGTTTTCTGTTCTTCTTTTCTTAAAAACTCAATTGTGATTTACAGACGTTGAGGATCACAAAGTTCAGTGGTATTTGAACACTCCTTAACATGCTCCAACTAAAAACATCTAATTTAGTATATCATCTATATTTTATATCAATATTTTTTTATATTATATTATATTAAAAGTAAGAACTCCAACAATACAATAATAACTAAGTAATGCACTATAGGGGAAGGAGGAGAAAATATATTTAAGAGGTGTAACCAAGAGATTTTAAGAGTACTATGTTATTTTTACCTATTACAATTAATTTTAAAATGACAAAAAATTCAAAAAAAAAGAAAAAGATTAATTTAATTGAAGGACATAGAGAAGTGCTAGATCACCTTATCTATATCTAGCTTTATATTTTAAATGGTTATAGGTGTTTTTCGGAACAACTCTCAGTAGTAATCACAAGAAAGTTTACATCGATTTTTCATAGGAACTTATACTTCATCATTTCATTTATAATTCATTATTTAGTTTTTTATTAAATAATATTGACAGTATTTTGAAAAATAATGTAATACATAGTTTGATATTCACATGCAACGCACGTGCATTAAAATTAGTAAGTCAAAAAATAAAAACTAGAGATACCTACTTTTGGTTTCTGACTTACTTGAAGTCATTTTAAACTTATTTGAAGTCATTTTTGACATTGACAAACACTTCTTAATTTATTTTAAGTCATTTTGATTTATTTTAAATTATTTTTAAGATTTGCCAAACGCTTACAGAAATCAAAATTGAGTATATTTGATTAACTTTTAAACCAATCCAAAAAGCTTCTAGTCCAATAGTTCAACACCATTTATGACATCTTCTGGAGGTTTATTATCAGTCAAAACCTTTCACGGAGATACATAGGTCCAAAGAGTAAATAAAAACAATCTTACAGTAAGTTTGAAACGAATCGACCGTTTCCAAGTACTCAAAAATGGAGGTTGCAGAATTGGAGACGACACTGAAGACATTTGAATCTGCTTTGTCCCAAATTAAATGGCGCCTCAAACTTTCATCCAAGCGTCGCCTTGAAACAGGTTACTCATTCTATCACTCTCTTGTTTTTACTCTTGCGATTGTATGATGGAAAGGAAGTGAAAGATTATTTTCTTTATGGGTTGGTTCCAATTGAAATTTAATTCAGTTTAGGTTTTTGGCAAATGCATTTGAACTTTTTTCTTTCTGTCAAAAGGAGGAATATAATATTGAATTGTGTATCTATCTGAGCCCTATTTATAGACAACTATATACAATCCGATTCCAAGTTGGTACATACAAGTAATAATATCAAGTTTGTTACAAATGTAAATAGTACGGGGACCAATGAGGGAGTTGGTGAAAATATCTATAAGCTAATTAATCAATCGACTTCACAAAATTTTGTAACAATATCTCCAAAGAGTATCTTTTCTCTAATAAAGTGATAGTTAATCTCAATATGCTTAGTCCTCTTGTGAAATATCAGATTTGATGCAATTGAAGGGCTGCTGGGTTGTCACACATAAGTTCCATTTCTGTCTGATTTCTCCAAATTCTAGTTCTTTGAGCATTTGTTTGGTCCAAATTAGCTCACAAGTTGTTATAACCTGTGCTTGATATTCTACTTCTACACTAGATCGAGCAATCACATTTTGTTTGTTAATCTTCCAAATCACCAAATTAACTCCTACTAAAACACAATATCTAGATGTAAAACGTTTATCGAAAGATGATCATGTCCTATCATCGTTTGTATATCCAACGATCTATTTATGGCCTTGATCCTCGAAGAGTAGTACTTTACCTAGAGTTGACATTATATACCACAAAATGCGAACAACTGCATTCCAATGATCATCACAGGGAATATCCACAAACTAACTTACAACACTCATAAGAAAAGAAATATCATTGTGAGATAAGTCAATTTACCAACCACCCACCTATATCTTCCAGGATCCCTAAGTAGCTCCCCCTGTCTAGCAGGAATTTAGCTTTTGGATCCATAGGAGTGTCAATAAGTCTACATCCCATCATTCTTGTCTTCTCAAAAATGTCTAAGGCATACTTGCTTTATGAAATAAAAATACTTGATCTGGATTGAGCAACCTCAATACCTAGAAAATACTTCAGTCTATCAAGGTCTTTAGTATGGAAATGCTGAAAGAGGTGTTACTTTAAATCAATGATACCATCTTGGACATTGCCGATGATAACGATATCGTCAACATAAATCACCAAATAAATACACAGATTTGGAGAAGAATGCCCATAAAAGTTAAAACACAGAGTGATCAACTTTACTACGAGTCATGTCTAACTCCTGAATTAGTGTGTCTGTGCCGAACTTCTCAAGCTTGGCTCGAGGAGACTGTATAAGACCATAAAGTGATCGACAAAATTGACATATAGGGCTACTAGCCTCCCCATGAGCAACAAAATCAGGTGGTTTCTCCCTATAAACTTCTTCCTCTAGGTCGCCGTGCAAAAAACATTCTTAATGTCCAACTGATGAAAAAGCCAATGACAAACAATATCCATGGATAGGAAAAGGCGGAAAAATGTTATTTAAGCCACAAGAGAGAAAGTATCATTGTAATCAAACCCAATATAAAATAATAAGAGCATAGCACGTGGTGTATGAGTTATGCTCACAAGTCACAGGTTCAAACTCGCCTAGTATTCAAGTGGAGAAGGATAGAAGAGCAGAGCCGTTATACTAGTTTAAAACCGTGCGCCACTGGCTCTCGAATATTTCTTGATTATAGAAAAAATAATATATTGTTTTCTTTTTATTTACTCGGCTGTTGTTTTTTTTTTTTTTGAAACTGTTACTCGGCTGTTGTTTTTAAGTTGGAATTGTGAGCTTTCAGAATTTTACCAATGTACAAGTTGTCAATTGTTAGTATCAATGGAATATGAATGCTTTAGGAGTGTTTTCATCTTTAGTTGCATGAGTAGATACTCTTAATCAGAATTTGGACAGACATTTTGGCGTTGTGCACTGAGATGAGGCAAGTTGTAATGGTGGACTATGGAGGGAAGATGCCTGAACTGCAAGAACGGCTTGGTGCATTCCTTAAGCATTGCAAAGAGGTTAGCAAGTTCAAATTATAGTGATATATGCTGACTTTCTGTCCCTTGAAGGGATTGAAAACTAAAAAGAATTGATTTCCTCACTCCCTTATAGTTTTCCTAGTTCATATTTCTTTGGCATGTTTGCTATATTTTATTTATTTTGTCAATGTTGTGGTTAATTGTAATCAATTGTGGAAGATGCAGTCTCCAAGGAAAATATTTTGGCCAAAAGGGGAATATTGGCTTCCTTAACTTCTATAACAATGAAACATAGGAAGTGATCCCGAACACTATTACGATCCATATCCCAGAAAGCCGTGATGACACCTAACCTAATTTATTTCATCAGGGGAATAATGCAACACGATTACACCCAATATGAAAGACATTAACATAAATAAGGGCATCAAATACCATGTAATCTAATATAACCTTCCTGGTGTCACAAGTGACGAGCTACTAGGAATAGGAAATAAGACTTTGATATGAATAATACATCATCTGCTTGAAATAAAAAACAGAAGTAAAGGACTCTAAGCTACCATGAACTAGCTGACAACTCGACACTGGAACGCTTGTAGATCTTCAAAGCTCTCACGAATTACGCTACAACACAATCTATATCTTCACACAAAGTGCAACAAGTGTAGTATGAAGCACATAAAACAACTCAATTAAATATGCACAACAAAAGCATATACAAATAGGTACAAATATAACATATAATAGAATGCACTATCTCTACTATCCAAGTTCAATGCATCGAATGCACCAAATCAACATATATAATGATATACACAACTTAGCATTTATATGAAATCCGTGAATATGAATCAATAATCTAATATGCATGAACAAAACTCAAGCTTTACTCAACACCAGCACTCCATCACAGATCAATCCTGTGTGTACACTGCTCGGGTGTTTCGGGTGATGCAGCTACTCATGAGGGACGAATTCATATCCACATGCCGCACGAACAACTCACGTGCCATAACATAACCTGCATGGACAACTCACATTCTATATCATAAACCTGCATGAACAACCTCCCGTGCCATAGCCTCATCCAGATGTGGAAGCAGATGTGCAAATTAGAATGCATATGTACAGTGCATGACTATCAGCTAAACATGTAATCTGACATACATATGGCTCATATTGTTAAACTAGCATAAATACAGTGCCTATAACATTATACTAACATTATAAAAATGCTTAAAGTAGTCATGGCACATGAAAGAACATAGCAAGCATGTATATCAACATCAACCTATACCCTGCACAACATTTATAATCTCGGTGTTCGCATATATACGCGTCACCTAATATATATGGTACCTTGATACATAGTATATGTAAAATAGTACTCCCTCTGTCCAAATTCAAGTGTCTTACTTTCCTTTTTGATCTGTCCAAAAAAAGTGTCTCTTTCTATATTTAGTAGGTTTTCCAATTCCAACATTCTACATGGCAAGTTTAAAGGACTACACACATCTTTAATTTTGAGACCACAAGATTCAAAATCTCCCTTTGTTTCTTAAACTCCGTACCCGGTCAAACTAAGACACTTAAATTGGGACGAAGGTAGTAACAATTTGGGGAAATTTCTCCATTGAGGTCAAAGTCTTAAACTTATTTCAGTCCTAGGAAACTTTAACCTTCCAAATAGCTTTACCGCATTCGGATTCCATCAGACGGCTCCAATCTATTTTTAAAGATCATGCAACGATGTCAAATATAGCCGCAGAGGTGTATTTCATAATTAAAGTCACGAGGAAAATCAAATAAACCCCAAACCTTATGGTCAAACCTTGAAATAAATTATGTGCACTGGGTACCAATAACCCTGTGAGTCAAATCTATAATTAAATTTCCAGTTCCCGTTCGTTTCGATGTTCAAACAATCAATTAAGTGTTCTTAGGGCCTGTGTCTCAAATCCCTAATTTTACCCGTCAAAGTCCATGTTTTAATGGTTATTCTTCAAGTATAAACATGATAAAGACTTCAATATATATATATATATATATATATATATAAATATGTATATTTATTTATTTATTTATTTTGGACTTTTGTGTAGGAAACTGAAGTACCACATGATAAAAATATGTTATCTGCTATTGCTTTCAGGACTGCTCAATATTTAAGCCTTTGCATGTCATGGTTATAGAAGATATGATATACTTGGTTCACGCAAGAGCATTTGCGGAGTTTGTTAAGTCTAGTTTGAACTTGGAGACAAGACTGATCTTTGTAGACCTTGAACATGATCCTCCAAAGGTAGCTCCTTTATTGTCTTCTATAGCATTGAACCATTTTGTTCTTATGTCCTTTCCTTCTCATGTTTCTTTACCAAGATTGATAGAGTTACTACAGATGATAACACAAGCAGAAGAAAGCTGTGTGGCTGCAGAACTTGTATTGGCACAAAAGACATTTTCGTCTGTCTTTTCTGAAAATGGAATAAAGATTGATCACTTGGAACATCAGAAACCAGAAGTTAGAGCAAACACCGACTCATCTTTATATAAGCCAACTTCTTCACTGTCTTCGGATGTAATTGATCTCAGTGAATGCATTAAAGATAGTCATGTTACAGTCCCAACTCTAAATGGGTAACTCCCTTATCTAAATAGCATGTTTATATTACACTTGATGAGAATATTTATTGCTTTTATGGGTTTCAAACATCTATGTAATCATTTAAACATTGTGTTCAGATATCATGTGTAGGAGTGATTTCATTAGGAATATGATTAGGATTTTGATGTGTAATTATACATTACAAAGATTGTACATATTGTAATTACTATAAATCCCAACCAAGCTTGAGGGAAATAATCAAGTTTGTGAAAATCTCAATCTCTTTGTGGTGTCATAACCAGGGAGCTGGTCTCCAAAGAGTCTAAAAGTTGTTAGAAAGTGGCTTGAGTCTCACTAGGGAAAACTACTTCACTGTCAGAGCCTCATCTCTCATTCCTAGGACCTTCCAAGGCCGAGACCTCTCTAGGAAGGTTGCAAGGTCTCAGGCTCTCAGCAATCGTTTCCCTTAAAATTTACTACTGAAATCCTTGTAATGCCTCTCCACTCGCTAGAGTCTAACACACCCGCCTGAAAGGGACCCATTACGCAGCGACCTTTTTTGTCTGATCTTCTGCTTTGAATGTTGTTTCGAGGTACTTACCAACTGCTACCAGTAACAAGCGATTCGCTTGGAGCTAGTGAGTCTGCCAGGTCCATATAGTCCACTTATCGGGTTGCTTTCACTAACGAAATTAAAGTTGTGGTGCTCGAAATTACAGTTTTTTTTACTCCCTCAATTGGTCTGTACTTTTGGGGCATTAATATCTTCTTTTTCAGTCCTAGAATCATCAAGTTTTTTCAACATGACAGAGAAAGGTGTCACTTCAAACATAGGTGACATCAAACCCATATTTTCCTCCATTTCAAGTTCTCCCACTATTACCGTTGTGAATCAGGAAGGTAATTACAATTACTTATCCGGGTCTACTTCAACTGAGTTATGGTTTATGGGTCACTGATGTGATGATCACTTAGAGGGTGTTTGGATTGGCTTAAAAGTTGGTCAAACCTACTTTTAAGTTAGTTTTTGACTTATGGCAGTGTTTGGCAAATATAAAAATAACTTAAAATAAGTCAAAAATGACTTAAAATAAGTTGGGGAGTGTTTGACAAAGTTAAAAATAACTTAAAGTAAGTTAAAAATGACTTTAAAAAGTTAAAAACCAAAAGTAGGCCTCTACCTACTTTTTATTTTTTGACTTAAAAGTCATTTCAGTTTGACTTTTTATTTTTTAACTTAAAAGCTTCTTTTCTAAGCCAATCCAAACGGGCACTTAGTTAAGAGTTTTAGTGAAGTTACTTTTACTTAAAGAACTAAGTGGAACAGAGTCGATCGACAATTATGTAGTCTTCTGTGGATTTCTTTGCATCCAGTGTTACTTAACTTTATATGATAATATTTCTTATAAAGATGAATATTCTTCTTATTTATTGAAGATCCTACAGAAAAGAATCTAATTTGGCCTCAAAAGGTCAAACGTGACATTCAACTTATAACAGAAGGAAGTATGCAGTAATTTTTAAGTTCGTTATCTCATTTATTGTATAGTCTTTATGTGACCGATAGTATCTCTCCTAATTTATACTTCGAGTGCATCATGAATTGTGAAACCCTTGACTATTTCACTACACAAACTATACTGCTGTGAAAATAATGTGAAGGAGGATTGTTTCTCTACAAAATTTTAAGCTGGCTACAAAATTGTGATATTTGAAGTTCAATTTGGAAAAAGAAGGAACTACGTCAAAGATTGTTTCAGGAGGTTCCCTCGTACCAGATGTGTGCAGAATGGTTCTAGATCTAAAGAAGATATTTTTCACTTGAAAAACTGTAATTTTGAAGGTCTGAATGTGTGTTCTAACCCTTTGCCAGCTTATGACTGGTAGATATGGCCTATGAGATATGTGGCCAACTGATCAGGTATCTAAAGTGACTTGACTTGATAAGTAGTGTGTTTCTCCAGCCTCTAAGGCTTTCGATCTAGTGGTAAGAGTGCAATGCGTGATGTGTCGGTTAGTCTCATATCAGGGTTTGAATCATACTGTAAACAAAAGCTTGATATTAAAGTGGAGAACGGTGGAGGGATGAACCCATTATCCATCGAGTTCCAAAACCATGCGTGGCTTCGAGGATTTCTTGGTTATATAGAAAGAGTATTGTGTTTCACTGTTTAGCAGCAAGCCTATTAGATGCAACCTGTCCTGTTCCTAAATTGGGCAATTTTCTTTTGGATATTTAAAGTTGACTGTCTAGCATGCAAATCTTCCGAGTAACAGGTAGTAATTTTTACTTATTTTCCTAAAAACCATGTGCCACGGATCTAATGATTTTCATGTATTCAATTACAATCTTGCTGCAGATGGCTGCTTGGTTATCCTATAGTTTACCTATTTGGGATGGCTCATATTGAAAATGCCATATATAACCTCTCTACCAAGTCTCTGAATCTTTTCCAAGTCCTTGTTTGCAGGTTTGTTGATTTCTTTATCCACATTTCATGATAATTTTCGTCATCAAATTTTAACTGTTTAAACCAGAATTATAGAGGATCCTATCACCGATCGCAACTAGTTTGGGATTGAGGCTTCAGTGTTGATTGAAGTTAGTAACTGCAACTTGTTTTGGAGGGATGCATTTTATATTTGGAATGACCTGAAAGAATTGATTGTTAACTTTTATGACCCTCTGGCCATCTTTCCTGCATCAATTTGACAACATCAGTGTCAAACCTTTGGTCTTCTGAATTCTTATGATTGTTTAGGTTTCATTAGATTTAGAAAGGCTTAGCAGTTTTCTGATTCTCAACTTCAAAATTTTACAGGAGTGCCAGATGCAATAGAGGATCTCAGGCTCATAAAGAGGAACTAATGAGGTAGGGTTCTCAATTGTGTGATGCTAGAAAAACATCTCTTTCTTTCCATCGTCTATAACTTTTCCTTTGATGCAAGTGCCCATCTTGATGTTTCCTCCTTTTTCTCAGTTCTGTGTTCTTGACAAGTGAGAACTTACCAAAAACTTTTTCGCCCTCTTTTTTCCCCTTTTTATTGTTCTTGGGAAAAGTACTTCTCAGATTGCAGCAACAATGTAATAACACAGGAGCATGTTTCTCTATTTGGTATGGTTAAGACAAAATGGACGCCACCTTCATTTTAAATAATTTTTTTTGTTTTTTTAAAAGAAGTTCCTATATTTTTCCGAAGGTGCATACCGATACAGTTCAGCATTTGTTTTCTGAATCGCCTTATGTCTGAGTAAGTCAGCTGCGTAAAGCCATTCCACACTAACTGCATCATAGTATGATACATTCCTATTGATAGCTGTCTATTTTTCCTTTCTTATTGTTCCTCTTTTGGAGGAGTGAGGTGGAGTTACGCTCTAAATCTGCATGTTTGAACCTTATTTTGTTTCTTTCAGTTTTAGTCCCAATATTGAATGGTAGCTGAAACGAGATGCTATGTATCCACTGCAAAAACAAAAGTGACATTACTGCTGCTTTTCCTTCTCTTCTTGATTTTATGCTTTGTGCAATTTTTGACCAGTGATGCAGCCATTGTGCTTTAAGGGACAACTTTAATCATCTGGATACCTCAAATATTCACCAAATGAAATGAAGTGACCTCTCAATATCCTGAATACCACCTAAAATATGACCTTTGCATCTTCCAAGTTATAAAAGACCGGTTTCTGACCTTACTAGTTTACACCTGATTCAAGTAGTGAAGTAATGAAGCCACATAAGTTTCTTTCAGGTATGCTTCTAAGAGTTTATGTTTGGATAGAGGCTTCCCTCTTTTGTCATTTGGCGCTCTCTTCCTACTCCATACCTTGTGGTTATGTTTGACTAGAGGCTTCCTACTCTTGGCCTATTTCACCTTTTAAATTTCTATCTTCATACCTACATTGCTGCTTTAGATGTCTTTAAAAATTGTCATAAGTGCTAAGCAGATCATTGTTTTCATCCGAGTATCAATCAAATGTAGTTTCTATACTTCACACTGTTGATTTCATTTCATACATTGAACATTTGGAATTGACCCCAACTCATTCTTTTGGTCTTGGTTTGTACTTAGCGTTAGTTTTTGTTTTCTTACAGTGCTAAACTTTTTCTGTGTCAGTTTCTCTGTGCCATATGACTTGAGCTTGGAGGGAATGAATGAACCATGGGTAGAGACATTTTTGACTCGCATAAAGGCCAGGCAAGAAAGATGCAACCAAATTTGGACATCCCTACAAATGGAGGTTAACGCTTGTTATCCACAAGCAATTGCGTTATAGTAAGTTGCTTTGTGCGTAGCCTTTAGTTATCTGATTTAAACAGAATTGCATAATGTTTTTACTAGCCATTTTCCATCAAACATGATATCAGAAGAATATCAGCTGGAAGTTGCAGTTGGTCTTTCAAGTTATCTTATTTAATATCTACATTATAAACCAAACGTTTTTGGCTTCTTTTGTGCAATGACTAGTTGCTCCATCTATAATTCTTTGATTGGTAAGCTGATAAAGAAATTGTGAAATGGTATCAGTTTTATATTTTATCTTATTGGAAAAGAATTCTGCTTCAACTCCTTCAATGGTCTTCTTCTGTGGTGCTGATTTTATTTTGTGCTATAAAATGAAAGTATCGGCCGCATATGTATTTAGCCTAAAATACATGTTCTCCAAAGAGTCATTGACCTATGGCTGCACCAAATAAGGCCTCAATCTAACTTTACCAATTCATTGAAGGGCCAGTGATTCTACTGCTCTATCTCTCTCTCCCTTCGTTATCCTTCTTAAGGGAAAAGGGCCAAAATTACCCCAGAACTGTTTAAAATCAGTCACATTTACCCCTTGTTACATTTTTTGATAATAAATGCCTCTGTCATAACATTTTTGGTTCAAAAATACCCTCCAACTATCCAATTGGACCAAAAATACCCTTCCTTCTGATGGTTGTTCCAAAACAAGGTGTTCCACTTTGTTTTCAAAAGTTGTTTTCTTATGGCTGGAGGTGGGGTGTTCGTGTAGGTTGGGTCAGTTTTTGGTTAAAATCAAAACCAAATCATTTTAGTAAGTTTTAAAATTGTTCAAACTAAAATAGATTTTTTATCGATTTTGGTTTTGATTATTTGGTTTTTAACTATACATAAATATACTCTTTTCTTTTTTCTACTATTATTTCTTGACATAAACAAATAAATAAAATGATATAAATGTAGTATCATTTTATTAAAATATTTTTATAACAAGTCAAATATATTTAGCTTTGTCGTGTTTTAATTAGAATTGGAGGTTTTCAATGTAATGGACTAACTATATAATAATTTTGTGCAAGTTAGAACACTACAGAAAATTAAATTCTTGAAACTTATCTTCTTTATGGCACAAGAAATATTGACTAATTCTTATGAAAAAAAAATGTAATTTAAATTTGGTGAATTTCATGGTAATTTGATCTAGTAAAATTTTTTTTACAAATAAGTTAGAGCCTAAAATGAACCTGTAAATAAATTTATATTTCAAAAAAATTAAATAATCATTAGTACAAATAAATCAAACTTAAACACAAACCAGACATGCTTGAATTGAAAGCACAATTATAAAGCAAAATAGAAAATTTTGATGAGAAAATATAAGATATTTTAAATTGCTCCTAATATATATATACTAATTAAGTGTACATATAAAATGAACAAATTCCTTAATACTCTCTGAGCCAAGCCCAAATACGTTATTTTGAAAAACTACAAGTTTAAGTTAAAATCAAAATTCATAGATAGAGTTCAGTTGTTGATCAAGCTAACAAACAATTACGTCCAGTCACTAAGATTGAATAAATAATATGAATCACTCATTAAGATTGAATGAATAATCAGAAAAAATAAACCAATTCATCGAACCAAATATCAACTTCAACGTTCATGCCAAAGATACCCTAACTATAGAAATAAATTAGTCAACCATGATAATAGCAGTCTCACAAATCATCGAAAAAACAAACATACATAAAAATCAACATATGAAAAGAAATAAAAGGAATTCTATAACAAATTCCAAGCTCCAATGAGTAGGGCTATTCAAAACCGAACCGAAAAAAAGTTATTGGTTTATCAGTAATGAGTTATTGGTTTAGCGGTTTTGATTTTTTTTGTTATCGGGTTATCGGTTCTTAACGGTTTGAGGTTTTTTCTTAACGGGTTAACTGATAACCCGATAGTAAATTAAATAATTATATTTTTATCATTTTGTATATAAAGTCCTTGACTTAGAGTTTAGTTTCCTACTTTTATTTTTGGATGTCTTAAACTCTTCGGTATTCTACAATGTAAAAGTGTTTAGTTTTAGCAAGATGTTATTTGTGAACTCATGTGCATGTTTCATTTGATTTGTCATTTTGTTTCTAAGTGATTTTTAATGACTTTTTTTTGTGTCAAATCTTAACGATTAAACCGATAACCGAACCGATAACTATCAATAACCGATAAGTCAATATCTTAATGGTTCTTTAACGGTTTAGCATCTCTACAAACCGATAACCAATAAGTCAAACCGATAAACTTCAAAATCGAACCGAACCGACCGATACGTAACCCTACCAATGAGTTCAATTTTATAATATCACTCGATATTATAAAAGAGATATGTCTTGATTAATAATTAACTTGATGATATTATTAAATACGAAAAACACTTAAATAGAAAACTAATATATTCAAAAATCATATACGAGCATTCAAAATCACTTTCAACTAAATTAAGAAAAACTACCAAGACTATAAAACGATAAAAAAAAATTGCTTTAATTAAATCGTTTGAAAGTGTTAGAGGACAACAAATTAATATTTTTATATTATAAGATAAAATAATATGCTATGGAAAGAATTTAGCTAAGATAAAACATATAAAGTATTCCTCTTAGATATTTTCAATTTTAGAAAAAATATTTTTCTATTTATTTTCATACGTCTCTTAAATATTAAAGTTAAACCTCATAAAATTTGTCAAAAGTATCAATATGAACACTTTATTGTGTGTTTAGTTGCTCAATTGAAATAAAAACATAGTTCGAATGTTTGATTAAAATTTATTGCCAAATTTTAAGAGTTGCCAACCTATTTCGTCCATACATCATATTGCTGTATCCTCTAACATCTCTTTAAATTATTCTATCTCAATCATATCTATCAATTTATTTGATTTAACTTTACGTTCATAGTTTCATTGCAAAATTTGATAAACTATTTTTTTAAAATTCCAGCAAGTACATGCATAATGGTTGAACTTTTAATTTTTTTTGGTTAAAATTATTTTTGGAAAGTAATCGTGTATATATAATATAAAAACTGTTTGACCAAATTTTTAAACATGCTTATTGGTGAGCAATATGTGTGTATCCTTCTAGGTATGTGAATTTTATTATTGGGTATCCTTTCACCCATTGAGTCCTAAAGAAAGCACTATGTTTTCATATATTTAATTATATAGAAATTTAGGGTTCTAATGATCAATATTGGTTTAAATGTATTAGAATTCCTCTTCGTTACTAGTCTATAAATACATGTTTTCCCTCTAAATTTTAATATGTTTGCTTAAGTATATTTTCATGAACCCTCAGAACAAGGAAATTTAATACCTTTGGACTTGTGTCTTTTAAATTGCATGTTTTAATCAAAATACAGAAGTTTTCATGATTTACTTTATACTCAGTTTTTTAGTCCATATGCATTAGATGCTTTCTGATAAAGTATCTATTATTTAAGTATCAGTTTTCAGTATTCATGAGCTATTCAGTTTTTCAGTATTATTAGTATTATCGAATTATCAGTATTATTCAGTTTATCAACGTAAATTCCATTAGGAGTGTTCCTTGGGACCTAGTGGACATAGGGATGAAGACTTATCATTAGTGTCAGCTAAGACCTTTAGTAGCAATCCCTAAGTCCCAGACTACATGCCACCGTAGGTTATAGGTGTCACCCGTTAGTGGCTTGACTCCTTAGGCCTTTTTGGACTATTAAATTTTGGATCTGCGCAATCAGTGTCTCTTACCCTGGCAAGGTAGGGTTTAACATTGTAATGACCCTGAAGGTCAATTTTGATAATTTTTGTAAAATGAATGTTTTGCCCCTCCCGAGAGTTGCCACGGGTCATGTTTGAAATGCTTCCGAAGTTGGTTGTGTGAAAGTTTGAGTTAAAATAAAGTTTTTGAAAAGTTTTGAATTTTGAAGGCTTAAGTTGTCAATTTGCGGTTTTAGATGTCATTCGGAGTTTCGGGACTCGGATGTGAATTCTGTCGATTCCATCAGTTTCGGAATGTGGATTTTGGCCTAGAAGAGTTGACGGGGTCAGCTTTGGGGCTGTTTTGAGGATTTGAGGTCCTAAGTTGGAAAATTATGGAAATTTGATCATACGGTTGACTTTAGTCAACATTCAGAGATCGATTCTGACAACTCCGTTGGATTTGGGGGATGATTTTAGGCCTAGGGGTGGCCTTGGTTGATTTTTAGAGGGTCCCGAGCTTGTTTTGAGTTGTTGAGGCATGAGTTAGTTTTGAGATGCTTCATCGGGTTCCGGGTCAAGGAGACCTCGAATCCAAAATTCGATGGTTCCATTGAGTCCGGAACGTCGAGTTTAGTGGGGCTGCATATCTGGTTTGTGTGCACGGGGTTCCGAACGAATCTCGAGAGTCCATTCAGAAATTTGAGAGTTGGCTAATTTTGCTGATATCTGGTGCCAGCTATTTAAGCCTCCGCATTCGCGGAGGGTTGTGCTCGCGTTCACGGAGGGTAAGGGTTTGGTCTCCGCATTCGCGGAGGCTGTTGAGTGTTGGTCTCCGCGTTCGCGGAGTAGGGCCTGGTTGGTCTCCGCGTTCGCAGAGGGTTAGTTTGTGCGTGACAGTGTAAAAGTCGGGATTTCGGCCATTTTCATGATTTTGGAGCTTCTTGGGCGATTTTTGAAGGAGAAATTCTTGGGAATCAGTGTGGGTAAGTGTTTTTAACCCTTCGCTTTGATTACCCAATGTTTATATCATGATTTTGAATTGGAATTTGGGATTTTAAGTGTGTTTTTAGGGGTTTTGATGGAACTCCGAAAATTTGAGAAAAATTGATGATTGTGAGCAGATTTGAGCTCCATTTTCCAAATGGTTTTCACCATTGAGTTCCTATGATATTGAGGATGAGTTTTATGAAAGAAACTTCGAATTCTAGTTCCGTTTTCGAAATCGGAGTTTGGGGTTGTTTCATCCTTTTCTTCTGAATTTTGTGTTCTTGGTTTTGATAGGCCCAGATTGTGATTGGGTTTTTGTTTGTGAATAGATTGTGTTGATTTGGATTGCTCACGGAAGGGAAAAGCTCCGATTGTTGGTTGATTCCGATTCGTTTAAGGTAAGTGAACTCTTAAAACCTTGTAAATCTCTTAGAATTTCGATTTCCTTACTTGATTGCGCTGGGGAGGTATGGGATTGAGGTATTGGATGAGTTCTTGCATAAATCAATCTAATAATAACCGACGGGGTTAATAAAATGACTTGTGTGCTTTGTGAAAGGCCAATATGTGATTGGGCCATAGACTTGTTATTGTTGAAAGATTGATGTGTTGCCATGATAGTCTCGATGTGATTATGATTGTGTTGAACCTGCATTTTGCTCATTTTTTATTACGGGACTAGACTTGACACTTTGGCTAAACGATAGACCCTTCTTGCGATGAAAGGGGTAGAGAAATGGAGACTAGGCAATTGACATCATTGATATATATATATTGAGGATATTGAGATGTTGACTGTTGTTGTTGATATGTTGATGATAGTGTGACGTGATTTATCTTGATATGAATTGCGTTGTGATTGTGAACACTATCCTTCCCCTCATTATTTGTGTGAACATCCTTGTGTGCATTGGTTCTGAGACACTATGATGAGACTCTTGATGATATATGGTCCATGTGAGGCCAGTGATCATTATGCCGAGGTTTCTGTCGGCAAAATGAGATGCCTAGGTTTCTGCCGGTGATATGTGATGCCGAGATTTCTGCCGGCGATGAGGTGCTGAGGTCTTTTTCGGCGGATACATGGTCCACGTGTGGCCCCTATGGGTGCCGGTTTGAGATTCAGCGGATGTATATCATAGGACAGACATGCATTCATGACATGACATTGTATTGCATTGTATTGTATGATCCTTGCTAATGTGATGCTATGTAGTGCCTTTTGATTTTGAGATGACCTGTTGATATTTGAGTTGAAGTTCCTTGTTGATTTGTTAGTGGACTGTTATTGAACTGTTGTGGACCGTTTTTGGGTATATCATTGATTTGTTGAGGATCTATTGTTGATTTGTATCAGTTGATCTATGACTTGAGAATCTGTAGGTTGGGCTGAATTTCTGTGCACGTTGTAGTTATTGGAGGTTCGGTTGGAAGTCGGGGTTTAGTGATTCTCTTAGCTTTGCTTCGTTAAATTTGTTGATTTGCTGAGTACCGTGTTGTTTGGTACTCACCCTTGCTTCTACACTTGTGTAGGACCCGAGCCAGGACCTTGATCTAGCTTCTCTTCCCCTCTCCGAGGCTCGTTGAGGATACTTGAGAGGTAGCTGTTGATGCCGGTAATCCCTCTCTCGGCCTTTTTATCTATGTTTGTTCTATTTGAGACACAGACATTGAGACTTGAAGTTTGTTTCGAATTCTATAGTAGAGGCTTGTACATGTGACAACCAGTCTTGGGTTTGGTTTAATAGATGAAGTTTTTCGCCTTTCAGTTATTTCTTTCGCTATTTCTGTTATTTCTTATGCTTGTTGGGTTTAGGCTGACTTGTCCTGGTGGGATATGACAAGTGTCATCACACCCAGTTTTGTGTTGTGATAAATGGTATCAGAGCCCAGGTTTTCATAAGTCTCACGTGTACAAGCCAAGTCTAAGTAGAGTCTCGAGGATCAGTACGGAGACATCTGCACTTATCTTCTAGAGGTTATGAAGACTGTTAGGAAAACTTCTTTCATTTCATTCTCTCTTATTATGCATGGTTCTATCGCTTGTGTTGAGTGTCGCGTGCTATTTTTGGCAGATGCCGAGGACCAGAGCTTCAGTTTTGAGCGATGGAGGGGAGGCAGTCCCCGAGGCAGTAGTTGAGGCCCCAGTCAGAGGTCGAGGTAGAGCTCGAGTTGGGGGTCGTGCTAGTGGAGTAGTGTGTGGTAGAGGTCGTGCTCGAGGAGCGACACCATCTAGAGGTCGTGGTCGAGAGGCTTCTCAAGAGCCATAGGTTGAGGTTGGTCAGGATCAGGCCCCTCCTGGTTTCTCAGCACCGTTCTTTCAGGAGACCTTATTGAGGATGTTGGGAGTGATGGAGAGTTTTACTCTGGGTGTTGCAGGCATGCCTTAGGGTTCACAGACCAAAGCAGGGGCATAGACCCCAGAGCAGCAGTAGGTTCCTGTAGTTCAGGATCAGGTGGGTCAGCCACCTTTGGTTCCAGTGCCGGTTATTGGTGCACAGGAGGATTCGGATATGGTTTTGACGGTAGAGGACTAGAAGTGTTATGAGAGGTTTCAGAAGATGAGACCACCCCTGTTTCAGGGTGGTAAGAGTGATGATGCTCATGAGTTTCTGATTTTGTGCCGCGAGATGCTTGGGGCAGTGAGAATGGTAGATGCTAGGGGTGTCCGTTTTGTTGCTCTTCAGCTCCGTGGGCTAGCTAGAGAGTGGAGGAGGTCTTGGGCGGAGTCCTTGCCGGTAGGGTCTCCTCCGGTTGAGTGGGATGCTTTCGCCAGTGCTTTTCGTGATCGTTTCATACCTTGGAGTGTGCGTGAGGAGAGCAAGCTGAGATTTGAGAGCTTGACTCAGGGAAGCATATCGGTTGCTAGGTATGAGGCACGTTTCTGTCAATTGTCTCGTCATGCCGCATCTGCGATCCCAGATAAGGAGGAGAGGGTCTGCAGGTTTGTGACGGGTTTGAACTTCTCCCTCAGATCGTATGTGTTTAGATCATCCCGTGAGGGTGCTTCCTTCAAGTCCATCGTGAGTATTACCGGGAGGCAGAGTTGACGGTTCGAGAGGAGTTTGGAGACTCCAAGAGGGCTCGTTCTAGTGGCCAGTTTTCTGGTGCCTCGTCTGGAGGCAAGGGTTCTCAGAGAGGTGGTACTTCCTTTCAGCGTCAGAGGCCGGTTTATGCTTCCATGCCAGCGGTCGAGGGGGGACATATGTCCCGTTGTTCTCATGGTTCTGGCTAGGGTGGCCGTGGTACTTCATCGGGATCATCTCAGCAGATCACTGTTCCAAGGTCTTGTTTTACTTGTGGGGATCCGGGTCATATGATACGATAGTGTCCTCTTCAGACTCATTCAGGGCCCCAGCGTACTTATTCTGCAGCTCCAGAGAGAGATTCAATGCCTCCGGCTAGAGGTCGGGGCAAGGGTCAGTTAGCTGGTAGGGGTGGTAGAGTGGAGCTGTGACTCAGCGTGGCGGCAAAGGTTCAGCTCAGACGGGTGGTGGTAGAAAGGCTTACTGTTATGCTTTTTTGGGTAGACCCGAGGTTGAGTCTTCTTATGCAGTCATCACAAGTATTATTCTAGTTTGCCATCGACCTACTTCTGTGTTGTTTGATCCAGGGTCTACTTTCTCCTATGTGTCTACCTACTTTGCATCGGAGTTTGATTTGGTATGTGATCGTATGCTTGTGCCTATGCATGTTTCTACACCTTGGGTGAGCCCTTAGTGGTGGATCGAGTGTATCGATCCTGTCCTGTTTCTTTGGCTGGGTACGACACTTGGGTAGACTTGATTATTCTAGGGATGGTAGATTTTGATGTGATTTTGGGGATGGATTGGCTTTCTCCTTATCATGTGATTCTGGATTGTCATGCTAAGACAGTCACCCTAGCGATACTTGATGTTCCGAGGGTTGAGTGGAAGGGTACAAGTGGTTCTTACCCTAGTAAGGTGATTTCCTACATCCGAGCCCATAGATTGATTGACAGAGGGTGTTGGTCTCATTTGGCATTTATTCGGGATACTAGTGTTGAGCCACCTCCCATGGAGTCCATTCCTGTGGTTCAGGAGTTTGCTGATGTGTTCCCTACTGATCTTCCTGGTGTTCCTCCGGATAGGGACATTGATTTTGCTATTGACTTGGAGCTGGGCACTAAGCCCATCTCTATAGCCCCGTATCGTATGGCTCCAGCCGAGTTGAAGGAGTTGAAAGATCAGCTGCAGGATTTGTTGAGTAAGGGGTTTATAGACAGATGGCTCTATGAGGATGTGCATTGATTATAGACAGTTGAACAAGGTAACTGTCAAGAACAAGTATCCTCTTCCTCGCATTGATGATTTATTTGATCAGCTTCAGGGTACGACGTTGTTCTCTAAGATTGATTTGAGGTCCGGCTATCACCAGCTGAAGATTAGGCCATCTGATATTCCTAAGACAGCTTTCCGGATTCGTTATGGCCACTATGAGTTATTGGTGATGTCGTTCGGGTTGACTAATGCCCCTGTAACATTTATGGAGTTGATGAACGGAGTGTTTCGTCCGTATTTGGACTCCTTCGTGATTGTGTTCATTGATGATATCCTGATATATTCCCGAACTTCGGAGGGTCACGTCCGTCATCTGAGATCGGTACTTTAGACCTTGAGGGAGCACAAGTTGTACGCCAAGTTCTCTAAGTGTGAGTTTTGGCTCGAGTCTGTGGCTTTCTTGGGACACATGGTGTCCAAGGAGGGTGTTCGGGTTGATCCAGCCAAGATCGAGGCAGTGAAGGGTTGGACGAGGCCTACTACTCCTTCTGAGATTCGGAGTTTCGTAAGGCTAGCAGGCTAATATCGGTGATTTGTGCAGGGTTTCTCCAACATTGCAGCGCCATTGACTGGATTGACTCAGAAGATTGTGGATTTTCATTGGTCCGATGAGTGTGAGGCGAGCTTTCAAAAGCTCAAGGCTTTGTTGACTTCTGCTCCTGTATTGAGCTTGCCTGGGGAGGGTGTGGGTTTTACTGTATATTGCGATGCCTCCGGAGTTGGTTTGGGAGGTGTGTTGATGCAAAAGGGGAAAGTTATTGCCTATGCTTCTAGACAGTTGAAGGCTCACGAGAAGAACTACCTTACTCATGATTTAGAGCTGTCCATGGTGGTGTTTGTGCTTAAGTTGTGGCGGCATTACTTGTATGGGGTTCATTGTGAGGTCTTCAGCGATCATCGGAGTCTTCAGTACATTTTCAGTCAAAGGGATCTGAACTTGAGGCAGCGCAGGTGGCTTGAGTTACTGAAAGACTATGACATGACTATTCTGTACCATCATTGGAAGGCCAATGTGGTGGCCGATGCTTTGAGTAGGAAGGCTCCTAGTATGGGGAGTCTCGCTGCGATTAGTGTTAATATGAGGCCCTTAGCTAGAGATGTTCAGAGGTTAACCAACAGTTTTGTCAGATTGCAGGTTTCGGAGAAGAGCGATGGATTGATTGCATTCATTGAGGCCCGCTCTTCCTTAGTTGAGCATATTCGTGAGCACCAGTTCGAGGATGAGAAGATGTGTCTCATTTGAGATAAGGTGAGGAGAGGTGAAGCCAAGGATGCTACACTTGATTCCGATGGAGTTTTGAGGATCGGAGGTCGGATTTGTGCGCCCAAGGTGGGCAAGTTTATTAGACTGATTCTAGAGGAGGCTCATTGCTCTAGATATTCTATCCATCCGGGGACAGCGAAGATGTATCATGATCTGAGTCAGCACTACTGGTGGTGTGGTATGAAAAGAGATATTGCGGACTTAGTGTCTAAATGTTTGACTTGTCAACAAGTCAAGTATGAACACCAGCAGCCAGGAGGCGTGTCCTAGAGGATGCCCATTCCTACTTGGAAGTGGGAGCGGATCACTATGGACTTTGTTGTGGGTTTGCCTACCACCGTGGGTGGTTATGATTCTATTTGGGTGGTTGTTGATGGGCTGACTAAATCCGCTCATTTCATTCCAATTCGGGTGAAATATACAATGGAGAAGTTAGCCCAGCTCTATAACAGCGGAGAAAGTCCCGCGTTCGCGGAGTAGGGCCTGGTTGGTCTCCGCGTTCGCGGAGGGTTAAGTTGTGCCTGAGAGTGTAAAAGTTGGGATTTCAGCCATTTTCACCATTTTCATGATTTTGGAGCTTCTTGGGCGATTTTTGAAGGAGAAATTCTTGGAAATCAATGTGGGTAAGTGTTTTTAACCCTTTGCTTTGATTACCCAATGTTTATATCATGATTTTGAATTGGAATTTGGGATTTTAAGTGTGTTTTTGGGGTTTTGATGGAACTCCAAAAATTTGAGAAAAATTGATGATTGTGAGCAGATTTGAGTTCCATTTTCCAAATGGTTTTCACCATTGAGTTCCTATGATATTGATGATGAGTTTTATGAAAGAAATTCCAGATTCTAGTTCCGTTTTTGAAATCGGAGTTTAGGGTTGTTTCATCATCTTCTTCCGAATTTCGTGTTCTTGGTCTTGATAGGCCCGGATTGTGATTGAGTTTTCGTTTGTGAATAGATTGTGTTGATTTGGGTTGCTCACGGAAGGGAAAAGCTCTGATTGTTGGTTGATTCTGATTCGCTTAAGGCAAGTGAACTCTTAAAATCTTGTAAATCTCTTAGAATCTCGATTTCCTTACTTGATTGCGCTGGGGAGTAATGGGATTGAGGTATTGGGTGAGTTCTTGCATGAATCAATCTAATAATAACCGGCGGGGTTAATAAAATGGCTTGTGTGCTATGTGAAAGGCCAATATGTGATTGGGCCATAGACTTGATATTGTTGAAAGATTGATGTGTTGCCATGATAGTCTCGATTTTATTGCTCATTGTTGATTATGGGGCTAGACTTGAGAGTTTGGCTAAACGATTGACCCTTCTTGCGATGAAAGGAGTAGAGAAATGGAGACTAGGCAATTGACATCATTGATATATATATATATATATATATTGAGGATATTGAGATGTTGACTGTTGTTGATATGTTGATGATAGTGTGACGTGATTTATCTTGATAAGAATTGTGTTGTGATTGTGAACACTATCCTTCTCTCATTGTTTGTGTGAACATGCTTGGTTCTGAGACACTATGATGAGACTCTTGATGATATATGGTCCATGCGAGGCTAGTGATGATTATGTCAAGGTTTATGCCGGCGATATGAGATGCTGAGGTTTCTGCCGGTGATATGTGATGCCGAGGTTTCTGCCGGTGATATGAGGTGTCGAGGTCTTTTCCGGTGGATACATGGTACACGTGTAGCCCCCATGGGTTCCGGTCTGAGATTCAACAGATGTGTATCATAGGACAAACATGCATTCATGACATGGCATTGTATTGCATTGTATTGTCTGATCCTTGCTATTGTGGTGCTATGTATTGCCTTTTGATTTTGAGATGACTTGTTGATATTTGAGTTGAACTTCCTTGTTGATTTGTTAGTGGACTGTTATTGAACTGCTGTGGACCGTTTTTGGGTATATCATTGATTTGTTGAGGATCTATTGTTGATTTGTATCAGTTGATCTATAACTTGAGAATCTGTTAGGTTGGGCTGAATTTCTGTGCACGTTGTAGTTATTGGGGGTTCGGTTGGAAGTCGGGGTTTCGTGATTCTCTTAGCTTTGCTTCATATTATTTGTTGATTTGTTGAGTACCGTGTTGTTTGGTACTCACCCTTACTTCTACACTTGTTAGGACCCGAGCCAGGACCGCGATCTAGCTTCTCTTCCCCTCTCTGAGGCTCGTTGAGTATACTTGAGAGGTAGCTGTTGATGCTGGCAATCCCTCTCTCGGCCTTTTTATTTATGTTTGTTCTATTTGAGACACAGACATTGAGACTTGAAGTTTGTTTCGAATTCTGTAATAGAGGCTTGTACATGTGACAACCAGTCTTGGGTTTGGTTTAATAGATAAAGTCTTTCGTCTTTCAGTTATTTCTATCGCTATTTCTGTTATTTCTTCCGCTTGATGGGTTTAGGCTGACTTGTCCTGGTGGGATAAGACAAGTGCCATCACACTCAATTTTGGATCGTGACAAACATTTGGATCCATAGGAGTGTCAATGAGTCTACATCACATCACTCCCGTCTCCTCATGAATGTCTAAGGCATACTTGCGTTGAGAAATAGTAATACCTGATTTTGAGCAACCACAATACCTAGAAAATACTTCAGTCTGCCAAGGTCTTTTGTCTGAAAATGCTTAAAGAGACGTTGTTTCAAATCAATGATACTATCTTGATCATTGCAGTAATAACAATATCATCAACGTAAACAACTAAATAAATACACCGATTTGGTGCAGAACAATGATAAAACACAGAGTGCTCAGCTTCACTACGAGTCATGCCAAACTTTTGAATTACTGTGCTAAACTTTCCAAACCAAGCTTGAGAAGACTATTTCAGACCATAGAGTGACTTACGTAATCGACATACAAGGCTACTAGACTCCCCTTGAGTAAGAAAACCTAGTAGTTTCTCCATATAGACTTCTTCCACAAGATCACCATGCAAGAAAGTATTTTTATTGTCCAACTGATGAAAAGAACAATGACGAACAACATACATAGATAGAAAAAGGTGAACATATGTTATTTTAGTCACGAGAGAGAACTTATCACTATAATCGAGCTCAAATATCTGAGTATACCCTTTGGCAACAAGACGAGCCTTCAGCCGATCAACCTGACCGTCTGGACCAATCTTGACTGTATAAACCCAACGACAACCAACAATGGATTTACCAGCAAGAAGGGAGACAAATCTCACAAGTACCACTCATATATAAAACAGACATCTCATCAATCATAGCGCGCGTCCATCCAGAAGCTGAACCAAGACTCAATGGTTCGCCTATCGGCTAGGAAATTGGAAATGACGAAGGATTATCGCTAGATGAGACTCAACACTCCCCTTCTATACTATGAGAAAGTGCTTCACTTGCAGAATTATTCCTATTCTAACAACCATTAATATCAGTATTATCAGATTATCAGCATAAATTCAGTTGAGAGAGTTACTTAGCACCCAACGAATTTTAGGTATAAAGGTTCACGGTCAGCATTCGTTGAGACTTTTAGTAGCAATTCCTAAGTTCTAGAATTACATGCCACCATAGGTCTATGTAGCCCTTGTAGGCCCATATTATCAGCTTAATGGTACCATGTTAGATCATATCAGCCTCTATACCCTAGCAAGGGATATTGAACCCTTTTTGATGAGGATTATGCATCGAACTTCATGTTTAGCTCACATGATTATGTGTCGATTTTAGTATCTCCTATAGTCCAGTCTCTAAGATATTGCATGACCATATGTTCAGTTATTTCAGTTTAGTACTTATCAGTTGCATGTTTTACTACTTGGTCACTACATCAATTCATGTATTTCAATTTCATATTTAGTTTAGCATCTCATGTTCATCATGTTCAGCTTTACATATTATCATGTATATTTCACATACTCAGTACATTCAAAGTATTGATCACATACCTTTTTTGCCTACATTTTTCATGTAATGTAGATTCAGGTACTTACTATGAGGATCCTAGATAGTCGTATTGCAGCTTCCAGTGGTTAGGTGATGAGTTTTCTTATTTCGAGGACTCAAGTCAGTTTATAATTCTAGTATGTTATTTCTATTCACATGTGTTGATTGAGGGGGACATTGGTCATGTCCCAGCTACCGATAATCAATATTAGTATAGGCTTCATAGATAGTCAGTTAGAGTTGTTGTATTCAGTCTATTCTATTCCAGATTACAGTTTTTGTATACAAAATTTTGTTTAAAAATATATTGAACTAGTATTCCATGATTATGCTTCCGCTCAGCCATTTTAGTTCTTTTACATGTTCATATTTAGTTGCTCATGATTTATGCTAGGATCAAGTGTTAGCTTGGGGTCACTTGTGACTCTAAGCACCGTATTACGAGTAGGGGTAGTCTCGAGTCGTGACACAAATTAAGTTGTATAAATAATTATAAATTCCCTTTTATAACTGACAACTCAAATAGTAATTATTTTTTTGAATTTCATTAGCAAATTATAAAGTTTTGTCATCACGCTCTTTATGAGATTCGACTTCAATCTTATTCGATCACTATATTTTGACAACGAACACTTTACTTCCATTTGATGGTGTAATCTGAGCAACATCAACCACTCTAGAAAAAATCAATTTGCTTTGAGAGATACAAGACATAAAGTGGATCCACAAACTTGGGGGAACTCGAAACAAAATATGGAGAACAATGTCATTGTAATATCCTTTTTAGGTATAGTCCAAATAGAGGAGCAAAGCATGAACTTAGTGGCATCTACATATCTACAATCCTATCTAGCTTTAACAACAGAAGAGAATGAGAAGGTCATTATTCTAAGCCCCCACATCAACAACTCAATACTAGGGAAGAAAAAAGACTCCCACATTAGCAAACTAAATGAGATAGTGACATGTAGTAGAATTAAGGAGGTGACATAGGAGAACAATGAAGAGGACAAAGAGAAGGAGAATGATTCATTACATAAGGCAAAAAATAGTCTAGATAAAAAAAACCAGTAACTTGTAGGGGTTGTTACAAGAAGAGGGGCTACAAAAATCAATAATAACTAATAAAAGTATTCATATGAAATATAATATTTGTTAAAACTCAAAAAGCCTTTCATAGGCTCTAAATGATCAACAAACATAACATAGATGTGGAAGTGGTGTTGGATACAAAACAAAAAATTAGTTTGATGTTATTCTTTCATAATCAAATTAAATATTATTTCACTACACTTGTATATGTTAAATGTTTTTTACAAAATGAAAGACTAGCTCTTTGAGACAGTATTTATTAACATGTTATTAATATGGACAATACTTGGATAGTTGGAGTAGATAAATGTTATTTTAAATGAAGAAGAAAATCTAATGAATTGCTAGTGCAATATCAAGAATGTGAATATTTTGCCTTTTTGCATTAATTTTAGTCATCTAGAGAAAGTCATATTCAAGGATAGTCTATATTACATGTTGGAATGGTAGAGCAGATTTTGACTGCACTTTCAAAATACTTGATCTAATAGTGGCAAAGGAGAATTGGAAGACTACCAAGTATAGTTAAATCATTGTTTATGAGAACAAAACTGTCAAATAAAAATTTGTTATGAGATGTACTATTTAACATGCAACAACACTTATACGCATCAAGCCGACAAGGTTTCCTATATGATTGGTTCAAGGTCAAGAACCAAATAATGAGTTTAGTAGAAATTTGGACATGCGATTTCATCTCACGATTTCACCAAATAATTTTCCAAAAAGCTTGATTTAGAAATTTCATGTCATGATTTCACATTTTTCAAATATCAAAATTGACCCACAAATTTATATTTTGTAAAAAAGAAATCGTCCTTTTATATCTATCAGTCATTTATTTCATATATAACAAAATTTATAGTTGATATCATTACTCTTACCAACATCCATTTCGCGAAATATGAACATGATGATATAGTTACTAATGATATTGACCAACAAACGACTCAAAATAATAGTTTTATGATAGTGTATTATACTTTTGTTATGAACTTTTGCTTATTTGGTTAGATTGTATAAAAAATTGAAACAATTTTGATAGTTTTCATAACTCATGAGTTTTTATGTTTATAAGTAAAAATACAACTTCAAAATCTAAATTACATGTACAAACAAAACTTCAATTTCATGTCAGCGGCTCAGCTAATCCTTAAAATGCTGGTTTGTGGTGAGGTTATTTTTTAAACACTTTTGTAAATTATTGTACCACTCCAAATAGTTGTTGTTTTATATCTTACTATTCCCTTTATCTCAATTTATATGACTTACTTTCTTTTTTGGTCCGTCTAAAAAAGAATGACATATTTCTATATTAAGTACTCCCCCCGTCCCATTTTATGTGGCACTATTTCCTTTTTAGTCCGTCCCAAAAAGAATGTCACCTTACTATAATTAGAAACAATTTAATTTTAAAATACCATTTTTACCCTTAATGAAATGATTTTCAACCACACAAATATTTAAGGATTGTTTTAGACCACAAATTTCTAAAGTCTTCTTTTTTTTCTTAAACACTGAGCCAAGTCAAATGGTGCCACATAAAATGGGATGGAGGGAGTAACAATTTAACTTTAAAATGTCAATTTTACCTTTAATGAAATGATTTATAGCTACACAAATTTCTATCATTCATTTTAGACCACAAGTTTTAAAAATCTTTCTTTCTTTCTTAAACTCTGTACCGAGTCAAACTACCTCACATAAAATGGGACAGAGGGAGTATATTATAAGAAATAGTTAACCAGCTCAAGCAAGCAGGTCAACATGCTGCTAGCTGCTTGAGGGTGCTTTTGTAATTTTAGTATTTTTAGCATTTTCCATTGGCTTGATTTGTACATTTATCAAAATTAATTTGCTATTTTAATTGTAGGGACAATTTTATCCTTTGTGGCCCAGACTATTTTTGTGAGGAATCACTTTGTTGTCCGCATAAATGATTGCCAAGTGTTGCTAACATGGACCTTCTTTTGTAAATCAAATTAAAGTTAATTGAATAAAGATTCAGCTTTAGTAGTAGTTGAAAATTTTCTATTAATTGTTTTAGTAATTCATATAAAAAATCTCATTATTTATTTTTATTTTTTTATTTGTCTTACTTTTTAAATTTTTTTATCATATATTTAAATTACTATAAATTACAATAATTAATAATTTAAAATATCCAAATGTATATTAAAAAATATTGTGTAAAAAAGTACTATAGATCACAATAATTAACAATTTATAACATTTACAAAATATATAAAAAAATTTGACTGACTCTCAAAATTCTATCATTGTTACATAAATTGCGATAGGGGAATAACATATATCATTTTATAATAACGTAAAAAATACTATAAATTATAATAAATAATAATTTAAAATACTTAAAAATTAAATTAATGTTATGAAATAAAGAAAATGTTAAACTTAAATTGCAAGAGGAGAGAGAGAAGGAATAAGTAAAGTAGAAAGTAGAAGTAAATTTTTTGTTTTCTCTATATTTGATATCCTGCAATGCATACCCTTTATAGGGAAAATATTACTTGGAGAAGTAATGTTGCTACAATAAAAGGTGGGTCCCATGACATCCACCTATTTACAACACTACCCCTTGGATGTTCATGTACAAAAGAATATATATATAAAATACTCATTGTTTGCTGCCTCATTAAAAACCTTACCAGGAAAATCCAGTGGGATAAAACCTTCGTTAAGCGAAAAAGAGTGCAGCGCATATTTTACTCCTCCTGATGAAACATCACTTAATATCTCAAAGATGACGCATTCCAATCTTGTATCTCAGCTTTTCAAAGATTGAAGTTGGTAATGCCTTGGTGAACATGTATGCTAAATTATCAATGGAACGAACTTGTTGAACATCTATTTCACCCTTCTTTTGAAGATCATGAGTAAAAAAGAATTTTGGTGAAATATGCTTTGTTCTATCTCCTTTGATGTATCCTCCTCTTAGTTGAGCTATACACGCAGTATTGTCTTCATATAATGTTGTTGGGATGTCTCCTTTTAAGGGAAAACCACATGTTTCTTGGATGTGTTGACTTATTGATCTCAACCACACGCATTCTCGACTTGCTTCATGGATGGCTATTATATCTGCATGATTTGAAGAAGGAGCAACCATAGTTTGTTTTATTGAACGCCATGATATAGTTATACCTCCATATGTAAATAAATAACCTATCTGAGATCAACCTTTATGTGGGTCAGACAAATATCCTGCATCTGCATAGCCAATTAATTGTGAATCGGATTCCTTTGAATAAAATAGTCCCAAATCAATGGTCCCTTGAAGGTATCTAAATATATGTTTAATACCATTCCAGTGTTTTCGTGTTGGCGAAGAACTAAATCTTGCTAATAAATTTATAGAAAAAGATATATCTGGTCGAGAATTACTAGCAAGGTACATCAATGCACCAATTGCACTAAGATATGGTATTTCATAACCAACAAGTTCTTCGTCATTTTCATTAGGTCGAAATGGATCTTTATTAATATCAAGTGATCTCACAATCATCGGGGTACTTAATGGATGTGCTTTATCCATGTAAAATCTCTTTAAAATATTTTTAGTATATGTTGATTGATGAATAAATACTCCATTTGTAAAATGCTCAATTTGTAGACCAAGACAAAATTTTGTCTTTCCAAGGTCTTTCATTTCAAATTCCTTTTTCAAACACTCTAGTGCCTTTGAAAGCTCTTCGCGAGTTCCAATGATATTCAAGTCATCAACATATACAGCTAAAATGACAAATTCAGATCCAGACCTTTTAATAAATATACAAGGACAAATTGGGTCATTCTTATACCCTTCTTTTAATAGATATTCGCTAAGGCGATTATACCACATGCGTCCTGATTGTTTCAATCCGTATAAAGATTTTTGAAGTTTTATTGAACAACTTTCTCGGGAATCTTTATATATTTCAGGCATTTTTAATCCATCAGGAATTTTCATAAAAATGTCGTTGTCTAGTGAGCCATATAAATAGGTTGTAACGACATCCATCAGATCCATGTCAAGTTTTTCATGAACTGCCAAATTTATAAGATACCTGAAAGTGATTGTATCCACCACAGGAGAATATGTCTCCATATAATCAATACCAAGTCTTTGTAAAAATCCTTATGCCACAAGTCGTGCTATATATCTTACGACTTCATTTTTCTCATTTCGTTTTCGCACAAAGACCCATTTGTACCCCACTGAATTTATACCTTCAGGTGTTCGGATTATCGGTTTGAAAACTTCACGTTTTTCAAGCGAAGCTAATTCAACTTGAATTGCATCTTTCCATTTTGGCCATTCATTTCTCTGTCTACATTCCTCAACAGATTTTGGTTCAAGATCTTCATTTTGTTGCATTATTTCTATAGCAACATTACAAGAAAAAATATTGTCAACAATTATATCATTTCAGTTCTATATTTTTCTTGATGAGACATAGTTTATTGAGATTTCTTCATTATTTTTAGGTGCCTGAACCTCTTCCAAGATTTCATCAATTATTATGTCTCTTTTCTCTTCTTGAGCAGGTTCTTTCATATTGTGACCATCTTGATCATTTGCTCCTTTTCTTTTTCGAGGATTTTTATCTTTAGAACCGATCGGTCTACCACATTTTAAACGTTCTTTAGACTCATTTGCATTAATTAATTTTCCTATCGGGACATCAACTCGAATTGGAGCATTAGCAGCTGGAATCTGTGATTAAGGAACTCTTCATAGGTCAGTGAATGCATCTGGCAGTTGATTTGCAATATTTTGCAAATGAATTATCTTTTGAACTTTCAGTTCACATTTATTTGTCCGAGGATCTAAATGAGATAGTGATAATGCATTTCAATCTATCTCCTTTTTCAGCTGCTTATTTTCTCCCCCTAATATTGGGTATGTTGATTCATCAAAATGACAATTGCCGTAAATAAATCTCCAGTCATAGGTTCCAAATATTTTATAATAGAAGGAGATTCATACCTAACATATATCCCCAATCTTCTTTGGGGACCCATCTTTGTACGTTGTGGTGGAGCAATTGAAACATATACCGCACATCCAAATATCCTAAGATGAGAAATGTTCGGCTCCTGACCAAAAGCCAGTTGTAATGGGGAGACTTTATGATAACTTGTGGGTCTAATCCGCACAAGACTTGCTGCATGCAAAATAGCATGACCCCATAATGAAATGTGAAGTTTTGTTCTCATAAGCATTGGTCTAGCAATTAATTGGAGGCGTTTAATCAATGATTCTGCTAGACCATTTTGAGTATGAACATGAGCAACAAAATGCTCAATGGTTATCCCAGTTGATATACAATAATCATTAAAAGCTTGGGATGTAAATTCACCAGTATTATCGAGACGAATTGTCTTAATTGCATAATTTGGAAATTGTGCTCTTAACTTTATTATTTGAGAAAGTAATCTCGCAAACGCCATATTGCGAGTTGATAATAAACACACATGTGACCATCTTGTAGATGCATCTACTAAAACCATATAATATTTAAATGGTCCACATGATGGGTGAATGGGCCCACATATATCATCCTGTATACGTTTCAGAAATGCTGGAGATTCAGTTCTCACTTTGATTACTGATGGTCTAATAATCAACTTGCATTGGGAACATGCAGCACAAGAGAATTCTTTAAATTGAAGAATCTTTTGGTTCTTCAAAGAGTGTCCATGTGAACTCTCAATTATTTTGTGCATCATATTAGAACTGGGATGGCCCAACCGGTCATGCCAAATAATAAAATCATCTGATTTAGTAAATCTTTGATTTACTATGGCATGTGTTTCAACCATGCTAATACTTGTGTAGTATAAGCCGAATGAAAGAGCGGGTAACTTTTCAAGTATAAACCTTTTACCCGACTTTATTGTAGTAATATAAAGATATTCATTCTTTTCATCATTTGTAGTCTCAATATGATAGTCATTTTGACGAATGTCTTTGAAACTTAATAAATTTCTTTGAGACTTACTAAAATATAATGCTTCATCATTTATCAATTTTGTTCCTCCGGTAAGTACTAAGTTAGCCTTTCCCGAGCCTTAAATTAATTTTGTACTATCGGATATTGTATTAACATTAGCTTCCTTCATAATCAAAGAAGAGAAATATTTCTTATCTCTTAAAATATTGTGTGTTGTGGCACTATCTATAAGACATATATCATCATAATTGATTTTGGATCCAATTGATGACTCAGGAATTTTCATATTCTTCATAAAAATAAAAGATATATTTTAAGAATGTGAGAAACTAAAATTATAAGAAATTTTAAAAGGCTACACTAAAAATGTAGAAATTAGCAAGATATAATGCTTTAGGAAATATATTTAAGAAGAATAACATAATTGCAAACATAAAAGAAAACAATAATTATTTTTTATAATCTTATCCCCTAGTAAGATGATTAGTTCTTCAGTCAATACTATCATAAAAGTTTTCAGCTTTCAAATGAGTAATATTTGGGAGGCCTTCAAAGTCATCATCTTTATAAGTAAGATTTGCCTCAATATCATCATATTTATTTGAGGGAGCTGCTTTATCATCATCATCTCGAAAGGTCAAGTGTGCCTCCACATTATTATCTTTTCTTTTGAGAGAGGCTTGATAAAGCTTTACAAAATGATTGGGCGCACGACAATCACATGTCCAATGACCTTTCATACCACATCGATGGCAATTATTGGCTCTACCTCAAGAAGGATTATTTTGAGAAACTTTATTGTTCTCATGTTTATTTTCACCATAATGACGATAATTATTTCGTCTTTTACCACGTCCTCGCCCACGTCCACGACCATGATCACGACCACGGCCACGATAATTATTTTGTCTTGATTCAGACTCATTATGTGTTGCTACAACATTCGCTTCAGGAAATGGAGCAGACCCAGTGGGACGGGATTCATGATTTCTCATTAATAAAGTATTATTCTGCTCAGCCACAAAGTAGGCATGTAATTAATTCAGAATATTTCTTAAACCCTTTTTCACGATACTGTTGTTGTAACAACACATTTGAAGCATGAAAAGTGGAAAAGGTTTTCTCAAGTAAGTCATCATCAGTGATAGTATCTCCACATAATTTTAATATGGAACTTACTTTATGAATAGCAGAATTATACTTAGTTACAGTTTTAAAATCTTGAAACTGAAGGTGTATCCACTCATATCGAGCTTTCGGTAATACTGTAAGCTTTAGGTGGTCATATCGATCCTTTAAATTAATCCATAATTCTAGCGGATCTTTCACAATTCAGTTTTTAATCCTTCATGAAGATGATGGCGAAGAAAAATCATGGCTTTCGCTTTATCTTGACTTGATGTTTTATTTCCTTGTTTAATAGTATCTCCAAGACCTTTAGCGTCAAGGTGGATTTCAGCATCAAGAACCCATGACAAGTAATTCTTTCCGGTAATATCAAGTGCCACAAATTCAAGCTTTGATAAATTTGACATGATGAAAATTAAAGAAAAAGGATGAATCAGAAATGACAAAGATAACTAGTACTAAATTTCTGAAGCAAATAAATTTAAGTAGATCCTTAAGATATACTCATATAAAACAAGTTGATTATTAATTAATGTAATCATAAAAATAAGATATACTCATATAAAACAATAGTCCTTGTTGTAAGGTACATAAAATTAGTTATATAAATGAAAATTTAAGTAGTATCATAAGATGTTCAAGAAATATACTATGGTGACATTATTATTATTATTATTTATATATTATTTAAATATAAGAATAGCTAGAAGAAAATTGTATACATATATTAAATAAAGATTATCAAGTTAACTAACTAGAAATTAAATAGATAAGTAAGAACTAAAATAGGACAAACTCACTAAAGCCCCCCCAACCTATACCCGAAATCCCAACTACACATTCCAACTTCACGGGTGTCCTATTACCCCTTTGAACATTTTATTTCTATATTTACTACACACCCCAGTGCTGAGCTGTCATACGAGGTGAGAACACCTCCTCTAGGCGCGTGAGAAGAGGAAAAAACGTTAGAAAAAGGAATAAAATTGGAATGGTCATCTTCCCAAAATTAAATAAACCATTGTTCCTTCTTCCCCACCATTAATCCTTATTTCTTCATCAATATTTTGACGATTTTCTTTTGGGCTTAGCTAGGGTTTAGTTGTTTATGTTCATTTCAACTTTAAATCTTGAAGTTAGGGTTTGTAATCTGCTCTAATTTCTTATTTAGGTTCTTTGAATTTTCTCTAAATTCGTCAAAAATGGCAAATGAAAACTTGAATAAGCTTTGTATGGATGAAATTTCCATTTCAATGGCAGAAAAATTTTAGCCAAAGAAAAGGAAATACATATATTTATAAAAGAGATTAAAAATAAAGTTCTAATATGTGTAGGAAATACATATATTTATAAAAGAGATTAAAAATAAAAATTATGTTGGTATTGTAAAATTTTTGATTACAAATGGAACTTGAAATTTCCATTTCAATGGCAGAAAAATTTTAGCCAAAGAAAAGGAAAAAAGAAGAAGAAGAAATGGGCTGAAAAAGAATAGAAAAAAAATATAAAAGGGAAATAAAATAAAGAAAAGGAATAATAATATTTTTATATAAAATAATTGCAGAATAAAGAATTTTTTTTTAAAAAAGTTAATATTACGTGGCAGGGCGCGTGCAATTCACTTTTTTATATAAATCTGGGTGTGCGTTTTTAAGGGGGTATATATTATACTTTTAAAATGTTCAGGGGGGTAATAGGACTCCCATAAAGAATAAGTGTGTAGTTGAGAATTGAGTAATAGATTAGGGGGGTTTTAGACCATTTTCTCAACTAAAATATATAAAGAATGTATTCATTACCTGAGATAGAATTTGGAGCTTCATGCTGATAACGTGTTATGAAATAAAGAAAATGTTAAACTTAAATTGCAAGAGGAGAGAGAGAAGGAATAAGTAAAGTAGAAAGTAGAAGTAATTTTTTTTTGTTTTTTCTATATTTGACTTGGAGAAGTAATGTTACTAAAATAAAAGCTGGGTCCCATGACATCCACTTATTTACCACAATTAAAAAAATGTTTGACCTTTTAAGTTTTATACTTGTTACATAAATTGAAAAAAAATAACATGTGTTGTACCCATGCTAGCACGAGCTCCTAATATCTAGTCTCAAATATAAAATCAACAATTAGCGTCCAATTTGGTGACCCAAGGGGAAAGTGGAGAGAGCAAAAGACGCATAAAGAAGTTGTAGAGTTGCAGGTTGTGGCACCATCAATTCTACTCCTAAAACAAACTTCACTTCCATTGAAAGCAAAAAAGAAAGAGTTTTGAGAGCAGCAATGGTATGGTAACCATGAGGAGCGATAGAGAGGAAGATCGAAATGCTACTGTTGATTCAAGATTCAATCAAACTCTCAGAAATGTAATCATTATTCTTACTCAGATCTATATAATTCTCTAAAACCCATCACTTACATTTCCCATATTCGGCCATTTTAAATGTACCATTTTGAGGTAATTCAACTCAATTGGATTTGGGGAGTGTATGATCAGTGACTGAGTATGTCTATTTTGTGATCTCAATGCTGGATTTGTCATTGATTTTTTCATTTCTCCCTCTTTTATTATTTTTTTGGTGGTTTATGGAGGTTAGAGTTGAGAAATTTTAGGTTGCAAAGCTTGTTATATTTCCTATGTGAGTATTATGTTTGTTTTTGCTCAGTTTGATGAATTTTTGTGTTACTAGTAGGACAAATATCAACAGGAAGTGAAGAGCTCAATACATTTGTTTGTAAGTTGATATGCTAGAAAAAACATAAAAGTTAGATTCCCAAGTCAATCCTATTTCATCGTCTTTTGGAGTGTTTCAAATTTTCGACACTTTGAGCAAAACTTAGGTTTTATTTGATCAAAATGGAGTTGGGTGAGGAGACGTCTTTTTGCAGCTGAGGCGTCCTTACAGTATGGTAGACTTGAACCTTTGATCACTGGTAGTCTGTGTTGTTTTTTTGATTTGTCTGTTGGTCTTTACATTGGGAAATGCATGTAGTATTTTTTTTAAATTTTTTGTGGATTGTAAAGGTTAAAGTTTGGATTTAGGTTGTCAAACTTCCTAGCTCCCCAAAAACTCTAGTTACTTTTACTTATTTGTTGTGGCAGTGATGTGTGAAATATGGACTTTTGGGGTTTTTGAAGTTAATAGTCTCAATGTACAGTGATACATTTAACAAAAAGAGTCCAATCTCTCCATTTCTGGTTTCTCTTTAGTTTTTAATAGTTTGCTTTAGACATTAGAAGTGTTGGGCTGTTTTATCCTTGAGCATAATAGAAATGCTACTGACAAAAGCCAAACTTAGCCCTTGAATATGAGCCACATTGCACATATTTGTTGATTGTTGTCTTTTTATTGGATATTACCATTTTAATGACTTCTTTGGTTAACACGTGCCAACTGGAAGAGAAAACCATCTGAAATATTATCCTTATAGATTAAAGAGAAAACCATCTGAAATAACAATGTTTTGTATTTAACAGTCAGGGATGTTGGTTATCAAAAATATTTAACAACCAAGGATGTTGATTACTTGGTCTTATTCTTTTCAATTCAGAACACCTTCTTTTTTGCTATTACTTTTGATAAGCAAGTCATAAAAACTATGATGTGGTGCAGGTTGCTAAAGGGGTGCAGTTTTCCTGGCAAAGTACTGATTACACGGAAGTCTGACCCACTGGATAGCTCAACTATGAGATCTCCATATAATCATGGAAGTCTAAGAGATAGTGAGACGGGACCAAGCCAACAGGCAGATGGATCTTTTGAGGTACGAGCAGTGCTGATATCCAGTGTATGTGGTTATGTGATATATCTATTGTTTAAATTCATCTGCATAAATTAAGCTCTTTTCCTTGACTATTAGGATGAACTGCAAAGTAGAAGCATTCTGAATGCTACATCTGCTAGCCAGACAAAATCATCAACGTCAAATTCAGAACACACATCCAATGAAGTACAGAAGCCATCAATTGGCTCAAGAGCTACTGATTCTGCTAGGCTAATGAAGTTCACAAAAGAATTATCTGCGACAACTGTCATTCTAGGTACCAAGATATATATTTTTGGATAAGTAAGATTGAGTTGATATTTACATGGTTATATAAGCATAATATGATTCTTTTCTTTGCATAATTTAGCACATAGTGCTTAGAGCTTATTATTTGTGATCGTATGGGTGCCATGATCCTAGAAGGATGACTTAATGAGTATCATTTACATGCATTTACTCCTGAACTTTTCACTATATAATTTTTTTGAGAAATTGGGGAAGAGTTTCCTTTCTCACCAAGAAAGGCAGTCCATTTAAGGTGATAAACCGTGCTGATCCCCCCTTCATTTGTTTTCAAGTATGCTCTAAGTCTGACAGGCCTTGACATAGGTTTAACAATTTATAAATATGGTTGCAAATGCATTGAAGATACTTGGTTATAAACTTTCCTGATCCACCAAACATCTGTAATACAATACATTGCTTACCTAAGATGGAAAACCTCAAAGCAAGTGATATAGACTCTCCGGCAACAGATAAGCTTATGGATTAACACAAATGTGATAACTAATTCGAAGGAACATTTATGCAGTGAAGATGCAGGGAACTCTAATAACGCCACTCATATTGTTTCTAGACCTAAATAAAAAATGAGAACATGAGAAAGCCAAAAATGCGCTCAGAGATTTTTGGAGAAGCATCTTGATGATGTTGTGTGAGAGTTGCAATTCTGGTTGACCTACAATAGTCTTTGAGAGGATAATTTCCATATATCCCCATGATCTTTCTGCAATTGGGTTTAAAGTTCAACGTAGGGGATGTACTTCTTAAATCAGTATGCTTCCTTTGTACCTGAAAATGAATAGATGCAGGAAAATGTTCGTGTTCACGCACCTTGTTGGAATGGGGGAGTGGAATTTGGGTGATGCAATTCAAATATGAAGAAGATTGAAAGCTTGAGCTGCTCAGAACTTTATTATCAGTTGATTAAGTAAAAGTCCAGGAGAAAATCCATCATGCAATGCTTAACAACAATAGCAAGCTGTCAAAAGTTACAAAATAATATAAAAAACTGATCTTGATAAAGGTTTCACTTGACCTTTACAACTTCAATAAGAACATTATTATGGGGCACTTTCTAAGAGACTTACCCACTAGGAAAGGTAAGAGCTGCAGGAAACTAGTATGAAACTTACCAAAAGTAATTTATGGTCTATCAAAAATTACAACAATGACTTATGAGCGTAAAGTACCTGTTAATGCAATGTTTTGATTAAGTGCTCACTAATGTTGATATCCTTGAAATTCCTTTTTTTGAGAAAGTAACATTTGTGTATATTTAGTCAAAACAACATCAAGGTTGTGCTGAGATCATAGTTACAAGGGCAAAAATGAAAGAATATGCTCCAGTATTCTAACAAAAATCTAGGATATCTATGATTGAAGCAATGTTTTCTATGTAGTTTTGTTTACACCAAAAGCAAAAAAGCTTGATGTTTTGTACTGTATTGCATTTGTCTTCAAAACATGTGGAATCCCGTTCTTTCCAAATTGTACACCATTTGCAAGCTTGGACATTCCTCCATCTATCTCTATTTAAAGTTACAGCTCATGTGATACAACCCAAGGATAATCACATCCCAAAAGCTAGCTATTGAGGTGTAAGAGCCCATGCCCCACATTACTACATTGCTATACTGATGTGGGACTCCAAGTCTCATATTTTGCAATGGACCATAACAAACCACCACACTCTGCATCAGTCGTCCTCGGTGACTCCACATTGGGTAGCTTTCACTCTACCATAAGTAGGTAACTCTTGTCCAGATACTCATTTTTGAGTTAGGTACCCATGCGCTTGTGTGCGCAAGGCATTGCTCGGCTCGGGTGAACACTGCAATATTACCATCATCATCCACGGAACAATGGGCACAAACAGTGGTGGATGTCTCTAATATGATTGACATGACCCAGGGAATCACACCCCAAATGCTAGTTATTGAGTTGGAAAAGCCCATGCTATATAAACCCCACATCAGTATATCGCTATATCGATGTGGGACTCAAGTCCTGTACCGTGCCATGAACCATGACAAACCATCACACTCCGCATATGTCGTCCTCGATGGCTCCATACTGGGTAGCTTTCACTCTACCACAAGTAGGTAGCTGTTTTCCATGTAGCCATTTTCGAGTTAGGTGCTTTGTGCGTCGCTGTTCGCTAGACATTGCTAAGGGACTTGAGTCCCACATCGGTATAGCAATATACTGTTATGGAACTTATATAGTTTTGGGCTCTTCCACCTCAATAGCTAGATTTTGAGTTGTGATTCTCCCTGGGTTGTATCAATGGCATTAGAGCCATCCACCACCCTCCGTGCCCACCATGCCATGGATGGTGATGTCGGTATTGCAGTATTCAGCCAGAGCTAGCAATGTTTAGCGCAAAGCCAACCATAGGAGCTTGACTCGAAAATGGCTACTTGGAAAAGAGTTACCTACTTGTGGTAGAACAAAAGCTACCCAATGTGGACCCGTCGTCATGTGGAGCGTGGTGGTTGGTTATGGTCCATTGCAAGTTATGCAACTTCAGTCCGACATTGGTATAGCAATGTACTGATGTTGGATTTATCTAGCCTTGGGTTCTTCCACCTGATTACGGATGGGAGCGTGGTGATTTGTTATGGTCCATTGCAAGGTATGAAACTTGAGTCCGACATCGGTATACCAAAGTATTGATGTGGGGTTTATATAGCCTTGGGTTCTTCTACCTCAATATCTAACTTTTGGGGTGTGATTCTCCTTGGGTTGTCTCATCGTGCCTCTTCCAAGCTAAACAAAGACTTCAATAATCTTTCTTGGAATTGTCTAAAGAATGCCTCTGAGACTAATGAAAATCTTCCATAGCATGTCTGTTATCCTACAAGCGTCAGAGACTCATTACTTGGATGTGGCCAGCATATCCTTAATGCTGTAAAATACAAGTTACCATTTTCAGAAGAAAAAGAACTAAGGTTGTCATGAGTCAAAACCACTTCTATGGTTAACGTCCAGGTGAAACACATGCAACCTGAATAGATATCTTCACTTTCCAAATGTGCTTCCATGGCTAATTGATCATCTGTTGGTTGTCCTGGTCAACAACTTGTATGTTGAGCTTACCCTGAAGAGTCCTTTACTATCTTCCTGCCACCATAGTCTGTCAGCACTCTCCTGTGTCCCTTTGAACTCTTTAATTTTTTTGTAAAATTCTACTAGTGTATCCATTTCCCAATCATTTAGATTCCTTCTTAACTGACATTCCAACCCTGAGGAGATCATGCTTCATCTACCGACTTCTCTTGTTGCAAGTTCAAAGCATAAATGCATACAAAGTGTTCTTTGAGGCTTAGAATTACTTAACCATTTATCCTCCCAAAATGATGTCATCCACCCATTAAACACCATGATAGTAGTGTGATCCCTCAGTAGTGGCCAGAATGTTCTTATAGATCTCCATATACTCACTTCATAAGGAGAAAGAAATTCCTCTGACATCCACCTTATCTTCACCATATGTAGCTCTGATTATGCCTCCCCCGTAAGCCTAGTAAGCCTGAGTTCCTGAGGGTATCTCCAAAGCCATTTCATTTTGAGTGCACTACTCTGCAACTTTAAATTCCCAGTGCCTAAACTACCCTGCCTCTCTCCATGCAACACATTCCTCCACTTGACTAGATGAAACCCCCTCTTTTCTCCTTATGGCCCTGCCATAAGAAATCTCTCTTAAGCTTGTTACTCCTCTGAATAACCCCAGCTGAAATGGGGAAAAGGAACATCATGTAAGTTGTCAGTGCACATCAAATACTGAGTCTATAAGGGTGATCTTGCCCCTAGAGATAAGTACTGAGCATTGCACTTTGCCAATTTCTTTACACACTTCTCAATCACAAAATTCCAGATCTTCTTGGGGTTTGATTTGGCTCCCAAGGGCATTCCTAAATACGTAGTTGGTAGAGGAGACCTACTTCTCCTCCCAATACCGAAGTCAACAATTCCATATCAGGCACTACTAGGGGTGGCAAAATAAATTTATGGTTATCCATTCAACCCAACCCATTTTAAATGGGTTGGTTATCCAATCTTAAAAGTGGATCAAATATGGATCAACCCATACTATCCATCATAGAATATGGATAACTCATGGGTATCCACCAATTGCACTCCCCTTAAGTATGTAAGGGTGTAGGAACCTCTAAAAAGTACACTTATTAAGGGTGTGTCTGGTATGAAGAAATATATTTTTGAAAAATATTTTTCAAAATCTCTAATGTTTTGATTGATTTTAATGTTTTGGAAATTATTTTTCAAATGGACTTATTTTCCTGTAATTTTTTTAAAAATAACTTCCATACATAAAGTAAGGATTTTTTTTTTCAAAACTTCCCTTAATCTCAAGGCTTTATGAATTTTCACCTAGCTAAGCCCTTTAATGTGAGACTAAAAAGACAGTTATGCATGTATCACAATAATAACGACTGTTTCTGGCTTGCTCTTCCATGGGTTTTGCTAATTTTTCCTTCTTGATGTGGGGGTAATCGGTAAGCGTTGTTAGCGGAATTTCATTTGGAATGGATTCAATCAACAGGTTCCTTCAGTTTAATAATTTTTTATCCTCATCCCTTAAATGAGATAAGAATGGACTCAGTTGATCAAGGATAACCCAGTGCACTCCGCAATCACAAGAAACATGCACAATATATCTTGAGCCACTGTAAAATTTACAAAAGATGATTCACTGATCTATTTCTTTCTGACACGTGAAAGAACAACTAGCCATTTTCCATTATTTTTATGGAATCATATGATGACTGCTTTATATTAGTTGGTTAAACCATCTCGGATTTATCTATTATTGTTTTGGTGTCTGATTTAGGTACTTAACTTTGTTTTGTGAAATTACTTACCTCTAGGAGACTAATGTTTTCACTTTTCGGTTTTGAACTTTGTTATGTGAAATTACATGGAGGGAAGGTTTTTCTAACTCTCTATTAAACAGAAAAGTTCATTTCTAAACCATCAGGGCTCATTTAAACAATCTTTTTAGCCTAGATCAATATGTACATAAAGTCAAATTTGGTCATCGACATTAGCTGCTTCTCTTCTGAACAGGATGATTAATTCAAGTCTGTTAAACAGTCCATGCATCGAGGAGTATCATCAGACCATGCACCTTTGATGCTTCAATGTCGTGAATGGGGAAAATCTAACTCCTACATCAAGTTTGATAAGTTGTGGTGGTTAGAGGTTGATGGCTTCACTTATATGAGGAAACATTGGTGGATTTCCTTTGACATTTCTGGAACACCTTATTTCATATTGGCAAGGAAATTGAAATCCGTAAGTTAATAAATACTTCTGGAAAAGCTGGCCAGCTTGGAAAGTATATTGAGGACTAGAATTTTAGATGAGAGGAGCTCTTATCCGGAGCGGATATCCACAAGGACAACAACATACCCAGTGTAGTCCCATAAAGTGGGGTCTTGGAGTGCGAAGGATAGAGTGTACGCAGACCTTATCCTTACCTCGGAGGTAGAGAGGTTGTTTCCGATGGACCCGTGGCTCAAGGAACAGATATCCACAAGGAATTGCAGGATGTTGCCAAATTTGAAAAAATTAAATGGAGCCAAAGATATAGGGTATTATGACTTAACCAGGGAGACAAAAATATCAAGTTCTTTCTAAAGAAGGCCAACTAACATTGGAGATACAACACCATTGATAAACTTGAAGTCAATGTGACTTTTATTGAAAATCTGGATGCCATCAACAGAGAAATCTTGGCCTTCTCTCAGATCCTATACTCTGAAACTGAAGAGTGGATGCTGTATTTCTCATTGGGTGATTGTTCTAAGGTTAACAGGAAGACAACAACTGGATACAAAGGCCTTTTGAAGAGTCGAAGTCCTAGATATAATCAAACAATGTGCAGACAATAAAGTACCAGGTCCAGATGGATACACAACACAATGCTTTTTATCAGAGATGCTGGTCTTTTCTCAAAGAAGACTTTATGAAGCATCAGAGGTTTCTATAACCAGCATACATCCGAATAAAGCTTCAATGCAACATACATGCTTTGATTCCCAAAAAGAATGAGCCTCTTGAATTGAGGGATTTTAGGCCATTAGCTTGACAGGAAGTTTCTGTAAAATCATATCTAAATTGTTGACCTAAAGATTGAAGAGCGTCATGGACCAGCTGGTTGCTAAATCTCTGATGGCCTTCATCAGAAGGAGATAAATTATGGATGTTGTTCTCATTGCCAACGAATGGATGAATTCAAGAAAAAAAGATCAGAACAGTGTTCTTTGTAAACTTGACATTATAAAAGCTTTCAACCATGTGATTTGAGGTTTCCTTATTAACAATTGTAACAAAATGGGATTTGGAAGGATATGGATTTACTGGATTCATTTTTGCATCAGTACTGTCAGATATTCAGTAATCATCAATGAGTCCCTAGAGGGTTTCTTTTCAGCTCAAAGAGGTCTTTGATAGGGTCATCCCTTTTATCCATTCCACTTTATTTTAATAATGGAAGGGTTTATCAGAATGCTTAATATTGCTAACTACAATGGTTGGATCAAAGTTTTCAAGGTGGGAGATGGCATAGAAGTCTCACATTTACTCTATGTAGATGATTCCCTCATTCTATGTGATGCAGCTATCCATTAGATCAAATTCCGGAGATCGGTTTTGATTTTTTTAAGAGAAACTTTCACATATAACCACTCAAAATATTTTAATTATGCTCCATAGCTATAGTTTGATAATTACAATTCGTAGCTACATGTTATAGAGAGGAGAGTGGCGAGCGAGACTGGGAGAGAGAGGAGAGAGAGGAGAGAGGCGAGCGAGAGAGGGCACAGAGTGGAGAGAGGCGAGCTAGAGAGGGCAGAGAGTGGAGAGAGGCGAATTGTATATGTATATCTGTCAAAATAATGTATAAATGTAACTGATATACATATGTATTTGTATATCTGCCGAGCGAGACCGGGAGAGGGAGGAGAGACGCGAGCGAGACTGGGAGAGAGTGGAGAGAGGCGAGTGAGAGAGGGCAGAGAGTGGAGAGAGGCGAATTGTATATGTATATATGTCGAATTATACATATGTATATATGTCAAAATAATTGTATATATGTATATGTATCAAGTATTGTATTTGTATATCTACATATAATTTGAATTCGTATACAATTGAATCGTGTTAAAATATTTGTATTGTATATCCCGTCTCTCTCGCTTTATACAAACACAAATTATACATTTGTGTTTGTATAAAGCGAGAGAGAGAGATAGACAAAAGAGAACTGGGCAGGGCAAAATCCAATCTCTCTCGCTTTCTAATTCTGTTAATTTAATCTTCCTTTATTTTGTATAAATTTTGTTTAATTGTTATCATTACAATTTCGGAGGATTACCGCTGATCCCGTGTTGGTATCAGAGCCATGTTGGCAGTATAAGTACCTAGCATGAGCAGCTAAGTACATATACTGTCTGGGGCATTACAATGAAATGCTTGGCTATAAGATAGAGAAGAGTAGCACAAGCATCTTCCTTAGTAATTTCAGTAGGGACTTCAACATTCCCTTCCATTTTAATAACTATCTCTGCAGAATGGGCATCATAGATAATCTGCTTGGTTTCATCGGTGAAATAATTATCCCACCAATGTTTTAGCATTCCTGTAAATCTTGCAACAATCATAGAAGCTGCTTCTTTATCAGTAGCATTTCTTATTTTATAAGCGGTAATAACAACACCCATTTCATGGAGTTTGTTGTAAATTTGATGCTCTGCTAGGCCATCAATATTCCATTCAGTTATGCTGCTTCCTTCGTGAGAGGAAGTAGAGAGAGAAGCATTCTCCTCATATTGGAGGTCTGGGAAAGAAGGTCTTTTATGATAGTTTTTTCTGTTATGATATCTATCATTGGAAAGTCTTTGGACAAGATTATTTTCTTCCTGGATAGTAGCAACTTTCTTTCCGTCCTTTTCGGATATTTTGAAGTTTGCTAGCTTCTCATTAATCTTATCCAGAATATTGCCAGAAATATCAAAAGTACTTTTGAGCTTTGGATAATTTTCTCTGGAAAATTCATTGATTTTGAAGACTGGATTTGAGTCTATTTTCTGACTATCTTGGGAAGAGGATATAAGAATAGGCCTTCCTGAAAAAGAGGCTTTTTATTTGGAGTCTTCAATTTGTCTAGAAACAATATGAAGAATTTGGTTGGTATAGTTATTTTGTTCCACGATTCTATCCAGATCAGTGTTGGATAGCAAAGCTGTGGATTTTCCACTGGTAGTGGTTTTAAAAGGTGGGGCTTTTATGATGGTACCTGCAATAGGGATGTTGATTCCTTCAAGAGGAGGAGTAACAGCTTCAACTACTTTGTTGGTAGTAGTATACCATTTGTTGATTATGACCTTGAGAGAATCTTTTTGATTATCAACTTTTCCAGTCATTTCAAACCATTTGAAGAAGTCAATTTCACATCTGATCATCTTCATATCTGTTATCCAAGAATTCCTAAAATTCTCTCTTTCCTGGAGAGAATATGTGGCAACATACCATTCCCTATTGGTTTGGTTGTTAGGATGAGTCCAGGATTCTTGGAGAATCTGCGGGTTAGGAGTGAAGTTTTCTCCTGATCTGATCGTGGTTATCCATTCAGGTTTGGTTTTTTTCTGATCTGGAGGGGGTTCCATATCACTAGCAGTAGGACTAGTAGGGAGATTTTGGTAATAAACTTTAGGAACATCTCCAGAAAAATCTACTACTGTGATTTTCCCTTTGTTATTGTTTCTCTGAACAATTTTTTCTTCATCTTCATCCTCCGGGGTTTTTGATGAAGAAGGCGGATTGGGAGCCGGCCTAGAAGGGATAGACGAACAAGAAGCTCTTCTGAGAGAGGTGGTTCTTGATATAGAATCATCAAGGAATTTAAGGTCTATAGAACCATCAGGGTATTGAATTACCCTTTCGATGCGAGATCTCTCTGAGTGAGAAGAAGAAGGTTGGGTGATTGCATCAAAATGCCATTCATTATTGGAAAGAATGTCATTCCAATTGATGAGTCTAGGGACGAATATGGAACTATGCTCATGATTGGCCTCCATGAGCATGGTGACACCCTTTTGGCTCTCAATTCGAGCCTTTGGTGTTAGAGTAGTAGTCATAAGCTGATAATATACTCTGTAGATAATCGCTATCTCCCGAGTATTGTCTTTGCTATTCAAATTTTTTATTTTGACATTAAGTGTCAAAGAATCCATGACATTAGGATCATTAATGTCTATTGAAAAGTTTGGATAACAATTGAAATATACCGGACCATCGGCAAGGTTACTCTGAAGGACACCTAAAAGGAAATCATCGAAATTGAGAAATCTGTCATCTCTAAGGAGGACACAAATAGGAATATCTAAGCCTTTCCTAAAAAGAGGTTTAACAGCAATCTGAACTAAACCAATATGCAAATAATTGAATTTATTTTTATAACGATTAATATCATTAGCATTTAACAAGCGAATAATTTCTAAAGAATTATTAATAGCAACAGTTGATTCACAAGTCTTGATATTAAGATTCGTGAATAAGTTAAATTTACCTATGTGATAAATAGCTTTAAACGGTTCTTCTGGAATATTCCAGTTTTGAAGATCATTTTCTAATTTAGCAATCTTAGTTGCTTGAGAAGATAAATTAACACTATTTAAAACATGCTGATTATTTCCATGAGGAAAAAAATATTGTCTTAAGGACTTACAGAACAATATTTATCAAGATATGAACAAATATTTAAAGCATGAACAAACAAGAATAATAAAATAATTTGCAAAGAGATATCAAAGATCTAGATCTAGTTTCTAAGGAAGGTTCTCTTGGCTTTACATCTGTTCTTTCTCTAGAGTAATCTTGGCTACGGGATCACCATACAAGGTCTAAACGCTCTCCTAGCTAACGACCTATCAAATTCGGCTAGCCAACGTATGAACCGGGTATTATTCGGTTATCTCACACACTTAGAGAAGAATGAACACCTCACACCAGTTATAGAAAATAGATTAAGAACAAGATATTAAAGGAGAAAACCTTAAGTCCTTCAACCCTAAGAAATCCTAAACCCTAAACCCTTAGCCCTAAGAAACCCTAAACCCCAAGAAACCATTAGAAAACCTTAAAAACCCCTAAACATAAAAAACCCTTGAAACCCTAAAAAACTCTCAAAAACCCCTAAACCTAAAAAAACTTTAAAAGCCCTAAGCCCTAAACCCAAAAAATCCTAAAGAAAATCCTAAACCTTAAAAAATCCTAAACCTAAATCCTAAAAAATCCCATAAAACCCTAAATCCTAAGAAACCCTAAGCCCTAAGAAACCCTAAATCCTAAAAAGTCCTAAAACCTTTAAAAACCCAAAACCTAAAAATTCCTAAAAAAATATTAAATCGAAAAAACCCTAAAAAACCTTTAAAAACTCTCAATTAAAATAACTCTAAGACCTAAACCCTAAACCCTAAAAAACCCTAAAAAATTCCTAAACTTAAAACCCTAAACCATAAGAAAACGTAAACCCAAAACCATAAGAAAACGTAAACCCAAAACCATAAGCCCTAAGAAACCCTATAAACCCTAAACCCTAAGAAACTGTAAACCCCTAGACCCTAAGAAACCCTAAATCCTAAGAAACCCTAAACCCTAAAAAACCCTAAAAACTCTATAAATAAAAACTTTTAAACCCCTAAACCTAAATAACCCTAAAAAATCCTAAACTATCTAGCTTTGATTTCCAAATTAAATTTATTAAAGGAGAAAATAACTCTTTACCAGATTTTCTAACAAGAGAATTTTTACAGGGAAAAAATGAGGCATTTCAAGCCCAACACTCCTCCGAAAGGGGGAAACACTCAAAAGCCCCAATTGGCTAAACATTTAGCCTTCCTTAATTATCTCCGGCAAAAACTTCACAAAGACCGGAATTTCCTTTCCAAAACAGGTATACTCTGCTAGCAGACTATCCAAAGCTGCCAGCACCAGTACCTTCACCTCCTTCCAAATTAATTGGCTTAAGACCTACTAAACCATTTGTCCAAGAGGTATCCTCCAGTTCTTCGGTACAAACGAAGGATAGTTACGCCATGATGGCACCGAAATCCTTTGCTCAAGCTGTTAATCCTGAATTAACACCGGCTAAACAGAATATTCTTCCCAAAGAAGAAAAGTTTGAATTTGTAATTACACTAGTGCTACCATTGATAGCAGTAGATAAACATTATGAGAATTTTTGAGTTGAAAATCTCATTAAACCATGTTACACTGATAACAACTTCGTGGATACTGATAAATCATACAAAACAAGAAAGTATTATGAGGCCATCCTCATAGATACTGAGTCTATGGAAATTGAGCACACTCGGGATGATCAAAATCAAAGTTTTGTTAAATATTCCCGATTCACCATTAAGAAGATTTTATCACCTTTTGGGGGTATGCAGATTATTTACATACTCCTATTGCGTTATCTATGCCACATAGGCCACAGACTTATAATTGGCATGACTACAAAGCTGCTTGGTTTAATTTTTTATACCTAAGACCAAGACATACTTGGTTTGTTAAATATTGTCCGAACATGGTAATAGCCATAATTCCAAGATGGTTTTATGAATGGCGGAACCTATTCGGAGGAAACATGCAAGTACTTCCCCAGTAATTCCTCAGTAGGTTTGAAGAATTTCAGAAGAAAGATGGAATTTCTACCTTATCAGAGCATATCAAAATGTGCAAGTTCTTTATCCACAAAAGGATTTCGTATATTATCACTTGGAATTTCACCAAGGTTGACATTGATAGGATCAAATACTTATCTAAAGAAGTAATGGTAAAAGGATGGACTCCTAAACAGGCTAATCCAAAACCAACGAAAGGAACTCCCAGTTCTAGCAAAGTTACTCCCTCCAAGGCAGAATTAAAAGCCAAGCTCAAGCTGGCCTTGGATAATTTAGAACACTATAGTGAAAACCAAATTATGCAACTTATCAACGATGCAGCTTCCTCTGGAGAAAGCAGCAATGGAGACATGTGCGATCTCAAAGGAATTGCACAGTCTTATGTGGACCCCGATTACGAATAATAGAGGCGGCCCTTGAGAAAAGTAGAGGCCAAAGGTCAGAATTACTTTTCCAAAGGACACTTTACTATTCCTAAAAGGAATCTCTGACTTTAACTTTATTAAAGTAACTTTAACTTTATTAAAGGAAAAGTCTTATCAAAAGACAGACCAAGAGTTGTCGACCCATTTGTATTTGTAAAAGAGTACCCTTATTCTATAAAAGAGACTTCATTTTCTCTTAGCAAGGCATCCGTTTTTTCACCATTTAGAATACTGAAAAATCAATATTTTCAGAAGAATATTAAATTCAATATTTAACCTCCCTCTCTCATGATTCCGTCGTAATGTTCATATAAATAAAACTTTGTAAGTTTTATACTTCTCTTTTGTCTAAATCTTCTTTTATATTTTATAAATTTTGTTAAATTGTTATCAATACAATTTCGGAGGATTATCGCCGATTCGTTATTGGTATCAGATCCATGTTGGCAGTATACGTACCTAGCATGAGCAGCTAAGTACATATACTGTCTGGGGCATGATAAGTACTTAGCTGCTCATGCTAGGTACGTATACTGACAACATGGCTCTGATATCAATAACGGATCGGCGGTAATCCTCTGAAGTTGTACCGATAACAAATTAACAAGATTTACCAAATGTAAAAAAGAAGATTTAAACAAAAGAGAAATATAAAACTTACAAAGGTTTTATTAATACAAACATTATGTTGGCAGTATACGTACCTAGCATGAGCAGCTAAGTACATATACTGTCTGGGGCATGACAAAATTTATATTAATTTATGAACTGATTATTTAAAGTTTTGATTAAACTCTTTTAATATTTTAATATGATAATTGATATTATGTTCTTAATCTTGTTTCTATAACTTGTGTGAGGTGTTCATTCTTCTCTAAGTGTTTGAGGTAACCGAATAATACCCGGTTCATACGTTGGCTAGCCGAATTGAATAGGTCGTCAAGCTAGGAGAGCGTTTAGACCTTGTATGGTGATCCCGTAGCCAAGATAACTCTAGAGAAAGAACAAATGTAAAACCAAAAGAACCTTCCTTAGAAACTAAGATATAGATCTTTAATATCTCTTTGCATATTATCATATTATTATTGTTTGATCATTCTTGAATTATCTGTTTATATTTAATATGATTTTGTCTATAAGTCCTTAAGACAGTATCGTTTAAAAATGGAAACCAACCAGCATATTTTAAACAGTGTTAACATATCTTCTCAAGCAACTAAGATTGCTAAACTTGAAAATGATCTTCAAAACTGGAATATACCAGAAGAACCTTTTAAAGCTATTTATCATTTAGGTAAATTTAATTTATTTGTTAATCACAATATTAAAACTTGTGAATCAACTGTTGCTATTAATAATTCTCTTGAAATTATTCGTTTATTGAATGCTAACGATATTAATCGTTATAAAAATAAATTTAATTATTTGCATATTGGTTTAGTGCAAGTTGCTGTTAAGCCCCTGTTCAGGAAAGGCTTAGATATTCCTATTTGTGTCCTCCTTAGAGATGATAGATTTCTTAATTTTGATGATTCGCTGTTAGGAGTTCTTCAAAGTAATCAAGCCGATGGCCCGGTTTACTTTAATTGTTATCCTAACTTTTCAATAGACATTAATGATCCTAATGTCATGGATTCTTTGACACTTAATGTCAAAACAAAAAATCTAAATAGCAAAGCCAATACTCAAGAGATAGCGATTATCTACAGAGTATATTATCGGCTTATGTCTACTACTCTTGCACCAAAGGCTCGAATTGAGAGCCAAAAGGGTGTAACCATGCTCATGGAGGCCAATCATGAGCATAGTTCGATATTCGTTCCTAGATTGATCAATTGGAATGACATTCTGTCTAACGACGAATGGCATTTTGATGCTATCACTCAACCTTTTTCCTCTCACTCAGAGAGATCTCGCATTGAAAGGGTAATTCAATATCCTGATGGTTCAATAGATCTTAAATTCCTTGAGAATTCTTTATCTAGAACTACTTCTAGAAGAGCGTCTTGTTCGTCTGTCCCATCAAGGATGGCTCCTCATTCGCCATCTGCTCCTTCGAGGACTGCTCCTCACCCGCCTTCTTCTTCAAAAACCCCGGAGGATGAAGAAGATGAAGAAAAACTTGTTCGTAGAAACAACGACAAGGGAAAAGTTTCTGGTGTGGATTTTTCGAGAAATGTACCTAAGGTTTATTATCAAGAAATCCCTGGTAGTCCTACAGCCAGTGAAATGGAACCTCCTCCAAATCCAAAGGATTTTATACCTGATCATTTAAAAATGCTCAAATCTGAAAAGAATTTTATTCCTGATCCTCAGATTTTGCAAAAATCTTGGACTCATCCTGATAACCAAATCAACAGAGATTGGTATAAGAATATTTACACTCTCAAGGAAAGAGAATTTTGCAAACTCTTGGATGATAGATATGAAAAGAATTGGTTGCGAAATAGACTTCTTTAAGTGGTTTGAGATGACAGGAAAAATTGAAAATCAGAAGGATTCTCTTAAAGTCATAATCAACAAATGGTATACCACTTCAAATAAAGTTATTGAAGATATCACTCCCCCTCTTGAAGGAATAAATATCCCTATTCAAGGAACTATTATAAAAGCTTCTCCTTTTAAAATCCTCTCCTCAGAAAAACCTTCTGTCATTGCTACTAATCTTGATATCAACAAGATTATAGAACAGAATAATTACACTAATCAAATTCTTCATGTCGTTTCTAGACAAATTGAAGATTCCAAAGAAAGAGCCTCTTTTTCAGGAAGGCCTGTCCCTCTATCTTCTACCAACAGCAGTCAGAAAATAGACCCAAACCCTATATTCAAAATCAATGAATTTTCCAGAGAAAATTATCCTAAGCTCAAAAATACCTTTGATATTTCTGACAATATTTTGGATAAAATTAATGAGAAACTAGCCAATTTCTCTATATCTGATAAAAGAGCTGCTTTTAGAACTTCTACCAGTACCAGTGGTAAAATACTTTCCACTATCAAGGAAAATATTGTCCAAAAACTCTCCAATGATAGATTTCATAACCGAAAAAACTATCATAAAAGACCTTCTTTCCCTGATGTCCAGTATGAAGAAAATGCTTTCCTTTCTACCTCCTCTCATGAAGGAAATAGCATAACCGAATGGAATATTGATGGTTTAGCAGAACATCAGATTTACAACAAACTCCATGAAATGGGAATAGCTATTACAGCTTATAAAATAAGAAACTCTTCTGACAGAGAAGCTTCTTCTATGATTGTTGCAGGATTCACTGGAATGTTAAAACATTGGTGGGATAATTATGTTTCTGAAGAAACTAAAGGAATTATCTACAATACTCAAGCTACTGAAATTGTTATTAAAATGGAAGAAACTAATGAAGTTCCTACAGAAGTTGTCAAAGAAGATGCTTGTGCTACACTTCTATATCATATAGCAAAGCATTTTATAGGAGAACCTAAGTTGTTTCAAGACAGAAGTCTTCAAATCCTCAACAATATCAATTGTCCTTCTTTAGATGATTTTACCTGGTATAAATATAATTTTATGCAAAAGGTAATGATCAGACCAGATTGTCATCTAGACTTTTGGAAGGAAAGATTTGTAAGTGGACTTCCACCACTCTTTGCTGACAAAGTTAGAACCAAAATCCAAGATAGAAATGATGGAAAAATTCCTTATGATCAAATGACTTACGGAGATCTTATTAGTGTTATAAACACTGTTGGATTAGAACTTTGTACGGACATTAAGTTGAAACATCAACTTAAAAAGGAAAAATCTTCAACAAGAAGAGAATTAGGAAGTTTTTGTCAAGACTTCGGTTTTGTTTCTCTAACACCTCCTTCAAGAAAAATCAGAAAGGAGAACAGGGAAAACAAGAAAACTCATCGTAGTAAGTCTAGAAGGACTACTGAAAAAGATTACAAAAAATCTTCCAAAAAGAGAAGAAAGCATAAAGGATTTAGGAAATCCAAAGAGGATGTATGTTGGACATGTGGAAAATCTGGCCATAGAGCTAGTGAATGCAGATCTGGTAAACAGAAGAAGATCAACAGTCTAGAAATAGACGAAGCAACCAAAGAAAAGCTTTTTTCTATTCTTGAAGAACCTTTGTCCGATTCTTCAAATAATTCTGATGAATATAGCGACGAAGAAAATATCAACGTCGATTATGATTCAGATTCTAGCCAATCGGGAAAAAACTGTAACTGCACAGAGGCTTTCTGTGTTTGTGATGATATTCCTCAAGTCAGAGTCCTTAGCAATGACTCTAAAGAAGCTCTCTTTGACATTATTGAACATATTAATAATGAAGAAGCCAGAAAAAATTATCTTATAGAACTTAAGAATATTATTCTCAACCAAAAGGAAAAGCCCAAAGCTCGTACTATGGTTGAACCTTTCAGCATGAAGCAAATCATGAATAGGTTTGAAAGAAATGCCGAACCTACTATTTCTGATCTTCATCATGAAGTCAATACTCTTAAAGAGGAAATCAAAGACATTAAAATCAGACTTGGGAAAGTCGAAACTGATGTCATTGCTGATAAAATCCTCAAAGAGATTGCCAAACAGAATCTAGATGAAGAAACAGAAGATATCCCTGAAAAGGATAATTTAGATTATCCTCCTTTCAATATTGATCTTTCTGCCACACCTACTCCTAATATCGCGACTACCTCTTGTCCAGGTATCGATGTTATTACTTCTGTTAGACCTCAGAGTCATCATATTCCTATTAAGATTGTTGTCAAGAAAAATTTCGTTATTAATAAAATTGCTTTACTTGACAGTGGTGCAGATAGAAATTGCATTGTTAATGGTATTGTTCCTACTAAGTACTTAGAAAAAAGTACTTCCAAATTATATTCTGCTACTGGTGAGTTACTCAAAATTAATTATAAGCTTTCTAAAGCTCATATTTGTAACAATAATGTTTGTTTAACAAATGGTTTCATTATTACTGAAGATATTAATGAAGATATTATTCTTGGAATACCTTTTATCACTCAGTTAAAACCTTTTGTCACAAACCTAAATGGTATTACTACTTCCATTCTGGGAAAAGAATTACATTTTCCTTTTGTTAAAACTCTTTCCCAAGATGAAAGTAATTTTATCAGAGAAAAAACGGTTTTCCGAATAAACTCTTTATCTCAGCATGTTAATTTTCTCAAAGAAGAAATTAAAATTAAAAAAATAGAGCAAATTTTAAAAACCCCGGAGATGGTTACTAAAATATCCAATCTTCACAAAAAATTTGAAGATGAAATTTGCTCTGATTTTCCTAATGCTTTTTGGGAAAGAAAAAAGCATATTGTTGATTTACCTTACATTGAAGGTTTTAATGAACAAGCTATTACAACTAAGGCTAGACCTATTCAAATGAATCATGAATTACTTGATTATTGTAAAAAAGAAATTGATAATTTGTTGAAAAATAAAATTATTAATGTTTCTAAATCTCCTTGGAGTTGCTCTGCTTTCTATGTCAACAATAGTGCTGAAAAAGAAAGAGGAGCACCTAGACTTGTTATAAATTATAAACCTTTGAATGCTGTTTTAAAATGGATTAGGTATCCAATACCTAACAAAAGAGATTTGTTAAAACGAACTTATAAGGCTAATATTTACAGTAAGTTTGATATGAAGTCTGGTTTTTGGCAAATTCAAATTGCTAACAAAGATAAATATAAGACAGCTTTCAATGTCCCATTTGGACAATATGAATGGAATGTCATGCCTTTTGGACTCAAGAATGCTCCTTCTGAATTCCAAAATATCATGAATAACATTTTCAATGATTATAGTTACATGTCTATTGTTTATATTGATGATGTGCTTATCTTTTCTGATGATATTGATTCACACTTTAAGCATCTTAATACTTTCTTTAAGATTGTCAAGAACAATGGTTTAGTAGTTAGTGCCAAAAAGATTAAGCTCTTCCAGACCTCTATAAGGTTTCTTGGTCATGACCTTTATCAAGGTAGCTACAAACCTATATGTAGAGCCATTGAGTTCTCTTCTAAATTTCCTGATGAAATTATTGATAAAACCCAATTACAAAGGTTTTTAGGAAGTTTGAATTACGTTGCTGATTTTATTCCTAAGATCAGACAAACTTGTGAACCTTTATATAAAAGGCTCAAGAAAAAACCTGTTCCTTGGGGACCTGACCAAACTCAGGCTGTAATTGTTATTAAAAAACTAGTTCAGAGTCTCCCTTGTTTAGGAATCCCTAATCCTAATGATTTTATGATTGTAGAAACTGATGCTTCTGACTTAGGATATGGAGGTATTCTGAAACAAAGAAGTTCTTTAGAATCTCCCGAACAATTAGTTCGTTTTACTTCAGGAATCTGGAATTCTGCTCAAAAGAATTATTCTACTGTTAAAAAAGAAATCTTGTCTATAGTGCTATGTATCACAAAATTTCAAGATGACTTAATAAACAAAGAATTTTTATTAAGAGTTGATTGTAAATCAGCTAAAGAAATTTTACAAAAGGATGTAAAAAATTTAGTGTCAAAACAAATATTTGCTAGATGGCAAGCTCTACTATCTAGCTTTGATTTTCAAATTGATTTTATAAAAGGAGAAAATAACTCTTTACCTGATTTTCTAACAAGAGAATTTTTACAGGGAAAAAATGAGGCCTTTCAAGCCTAATACTCCTTCGAAAGAAGGAAAACCTATGGCGAAACCATTCGTCTTACCTCCTTTAACACCGGCAAAAACCCCACAAAGACCGGTATTTGATAATAGATTTACTATGCTTGCGGACTATCCAAAATTGCCCGCTCCACCTCCCAATCCTACCAAATTAATACAATTAAGGCCAAATAGACCTTTGACTCCTGGAGCATCAAGTTCTAATGTCCAAACTAAAGACAATTATACAATGAAGACCCCCGAGTCGTTTGCTCAAGCTGTTAAACCTGAATTACCTACTCCAACTACTTTCCCAAAGGAAGAAAAATTTGACTTTGTAACAACTCAAATGTTACCCCTATTGGCTCTAGATAGAGAGTATGAAAACCTTGAGGTTGGAACTCTTATTAAACCTTGCTACACAAATGGCAACTTTGTTGATACAGATTGTTCTTACAAGACCAGAAAGTTTTACGAAGCTATTTTGGTAAACACAGAATCCATTGAGATTGAACATAACAGGGATGAACAAAATCCTGACTTTATATGATATTCTCGATTCACTATCAAGAGGATTTTATCACCATTTGAATGGTATACTGATCATTTACACACCCCAGTATCTTTGTCCATGCCGCACAAGCCACAAACTTATAATTGGCATGACTACAAAGCAGCTTGGTTCAATTTTATGTATCTTAGGCCAAGACACACTTGGTTTGTTAAATACTGTCCAAAAATAATTAAGTCGATTATTCCTAAATGGTTCTACGAATGGTGGAACATTTTTGGAGGAAATCTGCAGATACTACCACAACAATTTCACATCAGATTCACTGAGTTCCAAAGTACTACAGATATATCTACTCTCCCAGAGTATATCAAATTATGTAAGTTCTTTATTCAGAAAAGAATTTCTTATATTATTTCTTGGAATTTCACCAAGGTAGAAATAGACAAAATACGCTTCTTAGCTAAAGAAGTAATGATTAAAGGGTGGACTCCTAAGCCAACCGGAATCAAGCCCACTATCAACCTAGCAGCAGTCAATCCTGCTAAGCAAAAGGCTTCAAAAGAAGAACTCAAAGCAAAGCTCAAAAGAGCTATGGATAATCTTGAAGATTATACTGAAACTCAGATAATGCAGCTAATCAGTGATGCCGTGCATCTGGAAGCAGTAACGGAGACATGTGTGATCTCAAAGGAATCGCACAGTCATATGTGGACCCCGATTATGAATAGGATTATGGCTCTTGGAAAAAGCAGAGACCAAAGGTCGGAATTGCTTTATTCAAAGAGACGTCTTACTATTCCTAAAAGGAATCCCATGTGCTTTACTTAAAGTAATGGACCCCTGTACCGACAATCACAAAAGAATTGGACCCCTCTATTGACAATCCATAAAGAATTGTCTCTTCAATTATTGTAAAGGAGATTCCTTATTCTATAAAAGGAAGACTCTTTCAACATTAGAGGGCATCAGCTATTTTCCCAATACTGAAAACCTCTCTATTCCCTAAGCTTTCAATGTTTTTAATGCTTCCGTCTGTAGCTCTTCATATGTTCATATAAATAAAAATTTGTAAGTTTTTATAACTCTCTCTGTTATTCTTCTGTATAAATTTTATCGTATTTTACTAATACAACTTCGGAGGATTACCGCCGATCCGTTATTGGTATGCTCCTCACCCGCCTTCTTAACCTATTCATAGCGCGTTTACCAAGAATGTTGTTCAAAGTCAACTTTAAGCCAAATTTCGAAGCCTAAAGAGCTAACTGTCCCCAAAATCACACCGGAAGCCCTAGGACTCAGGCCAACTACACTTCTAGCCTAATTTTTCTGCTCCGGAGCTGATGGAACCATCAAAATTCTATCTGAGGTCGTTTACATGAAGTTATGACAAAAATCAGGTTTTCAAGGTTAAAAAGCTCCAAAATAGGAAAACAGGCATAAAAATCATCCAAATCGACGTCGGATACATACTCAAGTCAATCGGGTGCATGGGACTAAGGCAACACTATCCTAACCTATTCTAAGGTAAAAAATTACCGCAATCAACAAAACACAAGAAAATAACCCTAGCTCACGCATGCAACAATAGATCACCACCCTACAGATAACCCATAACAAATCATCAACAGCCCAAGTCATCAATCAAAACTAAGGCATGACACTAGCCCCGAACAGTACAAAAAACAACTCTAAACGAAGAAATCAGAGAAGTAAGACAGAAATTCTAGCTACCCAACCCATATTCACACAAGTCGAAAAGCAATTACACATTCAAGCTTATTCTAAGAAGAAGAGAAGTCGTAACCTATTAAAAGGCCGATCACGCGCGCTCCAAGTAACTCTGTCGGAGCTTTCCCCTTCAGAACAGCCTCTGACTATTGCCACGCTGTCGAAAATAGAGTCACAACATAAATACGGTCATTTAGACACCAAAATCATCAAAATCGGAGACAGACCAATTTCGGAGTCAAAATCGAGAAACGAGGGACCTACTCTGGATTTTTCAAAATTCACCCCGTGAAGAGGTCCCAAATCCTCCCCCAAACTTGATCCTAAAACGGAACACCTATCAGGGCTTGGATCAGCTCCATATAGCCAACAACAAGAAATGCAAAACATTAAAAAAAAATAGGCCTAGAATAGCAAGTTACGCCTCAAATTCACAAATATCGAGGTACACCCAACACAATCAGACCACAAACCAACGAAGCAAATGAGACTCTGAACACTTAGGACTACGAAACACTGAAACGGATAAAAGATGAGGGAGATATAAATTTCTAAACATTTCCTCCAAATCAGCTCGACCTCAACTTATATAAACTGCTAGGCACGCATAGCTCAGCGAACGCGCCAACTCACCTGCGAACGCGGATGGGAAACAGGCAACACTCTGCGAACGCGTCAAGGAGCCCGAGAATGTGGAGGAAAAGGGTCCACACTTCCACAAATGCGGAACCCTATCTGCCAACGCGGAGAAGGAGATCACCCCACCCCACAAACCTCCGCGAACACGGAGCAACTTACGTGAACGAACAGAACAAAACCTCACACCTCCGCGAACGCGAAGTTGACACCCTTACACCTCCGTGAACGCGGAGCAAACCTCGCGAACGCGGAGCAAACCTCGCGAACGCGGAGCCAGTCCTGCGAACGCGGAGAGATGGAGTGTTTGCAGACACTAATTGCACCAGGTGAGTTTTGGACAATTCTAAAGCTTCGACGTGGTGCTTGAAATTCGTTCGGAACTCCGTGCACGCAAACCAGATATGCTACCCCATCAAATTCGATGTTCTAGACTAATTGGCACAGTCAAAATATCCATACGATGTCGTTTCAATAAAAAGTGGATCCTACACCTAATGGGCCATTTTAGTCAATTTCTACAAGAGGCGTCGGAATTGGATCGAAATCTCCCGAAAGTTCTCGAAGGGTCATTCTAGAAGAAACTCAGCATTCCGAAACAAACCGCGCTGAAAGAATTCTCATCCGAGCACATTTACCAAAAATGTTGACCAAAGTCAACTTTAAGCCAAATTTTGAAGGCTAAAGAGCTAACTGGCCCCAAAATCACACCAGAAGCCCCGGGACTCAGGCTAACTATGCTTCTAGCCTAATTTGGCCGCTTCGAAGCTGATGGAACCATCAGAATTTCCATCAGAGGTCGTTTACTTAAAGTTATGACCAAAGTCAGCTTTTCAAGGTTTAAAAGCTCCAAAACAAGAAAACAGGCATAAAAACAAAATAACGACCACGCAACCGAACCTACAGTGCTAGCGGGTCGCTACAGGAATGCTCTAACGACATAAAAGAGACACAAACATGCAAATGACCTGAAGGGTCATTACAACATCCACTACTAAAAGGACTTTCGTCCCGAAAGTAAGAGTCAAGAAGTACTTGAGGGCTAAAATAAGCTGGGAAACTTCTCCTGCATCTCCCGCTGGGTCTCCCAGGTAGCCTCTTAAACATGACGGTGCCTTCTACGGACCTTAACTAAAGGAATGACTCTCGACCACAATTGCCTCAAATCTCTGGCCAAAATAGAAACTTGCTCCTCAACATAGATCAGGCGATCATCTAACTCAACAGCATCATATTAGAGCACATGAGACTCATCTGGAACATACCGACGCAGCATCGAAACATGGAAGACTGGATGAATAGCTGAAAATGCCGGGGGTAAGGCTAACTCATAGGCCACATCACCCACTGCACTAAAGATCTCAAAAGGCCCAATATACCTAGAGTTCAGCTTACTTCGCCTCCCAAATCTCATCACGCCCTTTATTGGCGATAATCAGAGGAATACTTTATCACCAACGACCAATCTCAACGGCCGTCGCCTGCGATCCGCGTAACTCTGCTGTCTACTTTGAGCCGTCCTTAGCCTATCCTAAATCAACCTCACAACTAGAGTGCAACAACGCCTACCAAATAAGCCCTCAAACGGGGCCATCTGAATGCTAGAATGTTAGCTGTTGTTGTACGCAAACTCCTCCAAATGCAAGAACTGGTCCCACTGGCCTAAAAAATTCATAACATAGGCCTGCAACATATCCTCAAGAACCTAAATAGTACACTCCGACTGGCCATCGGTCTGTGGGTGAAAAGTTGTGCTAAGATCGACACAGGTGCCCAACTCCTCTTGAAGTACTCTCCAAAAGGTGCAAGTGAACTGTGAACCCCGGTCCGGAATGATAGATACATGCACACCATGAAAACGGACTAACTCCCGAATGTAGATACGGGCTAACCTTTCAGCACTGAAGGAAGAATGAACTGGAAGGAAGTGTATTGACTTGGTCAATAAATCCACGATGACCCAAACGCTGTCGACACCTCTAGAAGTCCGTGGCAACCCCACAACAAAGTCCATGGTGATGCGCTCCCACTTCCACTTAGGAATGCGTAATCTCTGCAACTCTCCACTAGGCCTCAAATGCTCGGTCTTCACCTGCTGGCAACACAAACAACGGGACACATAGTATGACATATCCCTCCTCGTACCTCTCCACCAGTAGTGCTACCTCAAATCACGATACATCTTAGCTGTGCCTGGATGGATAGAATATCTGGAATCATAGGCCTCGCTAAGGATTAACTGGATCAAATCACTAACTCTAGGAACACACAAACGGCCAGCAAACCTCAAAATTTCATCTGAATCTAGGGTAACCTACCAAAACCTTGCCTCTGAGTGCCACCAATGCTACATCCTCGAACTGATGACTACATATTTGATCAAGCAGAGATGATTGAACCCCCAAATAAGCTAACACCCGACTGGACTTATAAACATCAAGCCTGATCATCTGATTGGCTAAGGAATGAATGTCAAAAGCCAAGGGCCTCTCCGAAATAGAAAGGAAGGCTACACTAACTATACTCCCTGCCCTCCGACTCAAGGCATCCACTACTACCTTCGCGTTGCCCGAGTGGTAGAGAATAGAGAGATCATAGTCCTTCAGAAGCTCAATCCAGCGGCGCTACCTCGAATAAAGATCCCTCTGGTTCATAATGTACTGATGGCTCTGATGATCGATATATATCTCGGAACGAACTCCATAAAGGTAATGCCTCCATATCTTAAGCGTGAAAACTACCACTGCCAACTCCAGATCATGAGTGGGGTAGTTGCGATCATGCAGCTTAAGCTGCCTCAACACATAAGCAATAACCCGACCCTGCTGCATCAGAACACCATTCAAACCAACGCCGGATGCGTCGCAATAAATCGTGAAGCCCTCGTCCTCAACTGGAAGAGTCAATATAAGAGCGGTGGCAAGCAACTCTTCGAGCCTCAGAAAGCTCATCTCACACTCCTCCGACCACACAAAAGGAACATCCTGGCGAGTCAATTGATTCATAGGTGCTGCTATAATGGAGAAACTCTCGACAAAGCCCCCGTAGTACCCTGCCAATCTGGCGAAGCTTAGTACCTCAGTCACAGAAGTAGGCCTAGCCTAATCACGAATAACCTTAATCTTCGCCGGATCCATCATAATGCCATCCTTGGACACCACGTGCCCTAAGAATGCTACAAACTCATGGCAGAACTCCCACTTTGAGAACTTGGCATAAAGCCGATGATCACTCAAAGTTTGGAGCACTATCCTCAGATGCTGCTCATGCTCACCATGGCTCCGCGAGTATACCAAGATATCATCAATGAAAACTATGATGAAGGAGTCCAGATACGGCCTGAATACGCAAGTCATCAGGTCTATGGAAGCGGTAGGAGCATTAGTCAACCCAAAAGACATCACTAGGAACTCATAATGGCTGTAACGAGACCTAAATGTTGTCTTAGGGATGTCCGCTACTCTAACCCTTAACTGATTATAGCCAGATCTCAAGTCAATCTTCGAAAATACTTCGGCACCCTGAAGCTGGTTAAACAAATCATCAATACGAGGCATGGGGAAACGATTCCTTACTGTCACCTTATTCAGCCGTCTGTAATCAATACACATCTGCATGGTACCATCCTTCTTCTTCACAAACAGAACTGGGGCACCCCAAGGAGATACACTAGGCCGAATGAACCCCTTACCTAATTGATCCTGAAGCTCAAGACTGAGCTCCTTGAGCTCTACATGGGCCATATGGTATAGTGGGATATAAATAGGACAAGTAATCGGATCCAAATCAATGGAAAAATCAATATCTCGCTCTGGGGGTAGGCCAGGAAGGTCGACAGGAAACACATTCGCAAATTCTCGATCTATAGGCACAAAATCAACTGTAAGGCCCTCCCTAATAACATGTCTAACATACACCAAATATACCAAACATCCGCTATCCACAAGCCTCCGGGCCTGAATACCAGAAATCACCCCAACTGGTGTGCGACTGCGAGAGTCCTACCACACCACCAGTGGGATACCAGGCATGGCTAAAGTAAAGATCTTGACATAACAATCCAAGATGGACCGGTGAGGGGATAGCCATTCCATGCCCAGAATCACATCAAAATCTATCGTACAAAGTACAAAAAGAACTGTACTGTGATCACATAATCAGACGCCTCGGCCACTGCTCTGGCTGGAGATGCATAGTAATGACCCTGGGCGCCCCTACCTCATGCATCCACTACTGCTGCCTTCCTCCTCTAGCTGAAGGTTCTACCGCTGAAATCGGTCTCGTCGCCTGAGGATCTGGTAAAGCTGATCTAGAGATGGGGCACTCCCTAGACCAATGACCAAGCTAGCCACAAGTAAAAAAACCCTACAAATATCTGCTCACCGCTAGAGGTTGGCCACCCCGACCTGATGAACCTACCTAGAACCCACATCGGCCCTGACTCGGGCTGGCACTATGCCCACTCTAACGGTGCTGGTCATCCTCTGAGATCTTCCATGAAGCTTAGAACAGGAGACAGGGCTGACCTGGCTGGATCCCCTGATGAGCCCGGTCTCGGGTATCCCTCGGCCTATGACGGGTCCCGCCGTAGCTATCATCTGGCCTGACCCTCTTTCTGCTACCCCCATGGGCCTCGCGATGGAGCTGCTCAATAGTGCGGGCATGGTCCACCACATCCAGGAAAGAACGGCCTACTGATAGCATAGACTGCGACTCAATCCTAAACTGTAGCCTCAAACCTCTAACAAAACATCGGACCCGCTCCTTTTCTATAGGCAGAATCATGGTGGCATGAAAGGACAACTCAAGAAATCTGGCCTCATACTCGGACACTATTATGGAGCCCTGCTCCAACCTCGAGAACTCATCACGAAGTCGATCCCTGACGTTCCTTGGAATAAATCTTGAAAGAAAAGCCTCTAAAAACTCCGTCCATGATACCGGTGGTGATCCAGCTTGCCTGGTCTCGATGAAGGAACGCCACCACTGTCTGGCAGGTCCGTCTAGCTGATATGCCGTGATGTCAGCTCCCCTCGACTCCACTAGGCCCAAAGACTGCAGTGGCTTCCCGCAAGTGGTAATAAACTCATGGGCCTCCTCCCCTACAGCCCCGAAAACCTCGGTGGTGATAGCCTGAGAAATACCTCAAGCATCTTCTGCCCTCGAAGTGGCATAACCCTGTCCAAAGGGTCCGACTGAATCGCGGCCGGTGATGGCGGCTGATGAACCTCTGGAGCCGCTACTGAAGGATGGCTCTGCTGTGCTGGAACCGGCTCTGGGACTGGTGCTTGGGCCGGTTTGTTCTGCATACCCCCGATAGCAGCTAGGATCTGGGCAAAATTCCCTGATGATCAGGGGCCGTAGCTGGTGCGGGCAGTGGCTGGGCTGGTCCCTGCCCCACCGACTGAGGAGGAATCTGCTACCTACGAGGCTTCACCTCTTGCTCCGGAGTCCTCACTCTATCGCGGCCTGGTGCTGCAAAACCATCTCAACCTCGGGGTGGACCTCTATTGCACGTGCGAGCCATCCTGCATTAGAGTGGAAGAAGTAAGATTCTTGAAACCAATCGGAAAATGATGCAGGAACATGAAACAAAGCATGAGAACCTCCTAAGGACATCCTATAGCCTCCCAAAGATATGTCACGGACATCTCCACACCGATCCGTAGGACTCTACTAGATGCTAGCTCTGTAAAAGTGCGATCAACGAACCTGGGGCTCTCATACCAACATTTCACGACCCGATCTCTCGAGTAATGATGGCGCCTACTAACCCACAGTAGGCCAGCAAAAACCCTATCCCAGAACTTAACAGTAATGGGACTGAGGGTGAAAACTAACCTTAACTAAGCAGAAACATGAAAGAGAACACACAAGAAAAGGCAGAAACGAAACCAAACTAGATATATACACGACACCTCCCAGAACCTAGAAGTCACAGGTACAGAACTACTAACAAGAGTACAAGTCACAAAAGTGGACAACAGAAACAAACTGTCTCGAAAGCAAAAGAAAAGTCAAAATATAAATACAGAAGGAGACAGGAAATCCCAGAACGCCATGTGCTCACCTTCGTCTCCTGAACAGAGAGCTGGAGGCTCGAACACAATGCTGAGAACTGATGCTCGGACCGGCATCACAAAAACAGATGCAGAGTGTAGCATGAGTACCTAAACAAGAGGTACCCCGTAGGCATCATAGGGAGATTGAGCAAGGAAGGTAAAAGCAGGCAGACAAGGTAGAATCAAACACTACAGAGCTCACCAGAACAAGAATAGAATAAATGGAAAGTAAGACTCTGAATATTAGAACAAAACCAAGCTAGGCCCCCCATAAGACCAGCTAGGCACACTCAAGCACGAACAAACAAGAACCCAAATGGACCCCCATAAGCCCGACGAGTACACATAAAAACTACAACTACGGAAACAACGGATCCCAACTCCAAGCCTTAACACCCCTGGGCCTCGAACCCAAACCATCAGTCTCAGGCTGGACATAACAGACTCTAACTGTGTAACGTCACCCTCGGACCTGAGATAACACCCCTACTCAACAGTCTCGAGCTAGAAATAATGGACTCTAACAGTGAAAGGTTCGCAACGGACTGGAGCAAGCGACCCTTGCTCAACAGTCTCAAGCTGGGAATAAAAGAGTCCAACCGTGTAACGTTAGCATCGGTCTTGAGCTAGCTGCCTTGAACCGAATAAAGCCGCCGCCAACAAACTCAAAACAAGATGGGACACAGCAGGATGCTGCCCCCACAAGGATATCCATAGAAGGCTCCCAGCCTAGCATAACCCAACCTTCAATCGGCACAATAGCAATGCCTCCTAGTAACACCCCTGAATTGTAGAAATAGAAAGAGAAAGGATAGAAGCTTAGAAAAGCCACGAGTTTGCCTATACTAAGGCCCATACTGTCAAACCCAAGTCTGCTATACTAGAATACAAGGATCTAGTCTATCCGAATCGACGATGGATACATACTCAAGTCAATCAGGTGCATGGGACTAAGCCAACACTATCCTAACCTATTCTAAGGTCGAAAATCACCGCAATCAACAAAACACAGGAAAAAAACCCGAGCCAATGCATGCAACAACAGATAACCCATAACAAATTATCCACAGCCCAAGTCAACAATAAAAACTAAGGCATGATACTAGCCCCGAACAGTACAAAAATAAATTCCAAATGAAGAAATCAGAGAGGAAGGACAGAAATTCTAACCACCCAACCCAGATTCATACAAGTCGACAAGCAATAATGCATTCAAGCTCAATCTAAAAAGAAGGGAAGCCGTAACCTACCAGAAGGCCGATCACGCGCGCTCCAAGTCACTTTGCCGGAGCTTTCCCCTTCTGACGACCTCAGACTACTACCACACAGTAAAAAATAGAGTAACAACGTCTATACGGTCATTTAGATACAAAAATAATCAAAATCGAAGACAGACCAATTTCGGAGTCAAAATCAGAAAATGTGGGACCCGCTCTAGATTTTTTAGAATTGACCCCTTGAAGAGGTCTCAAATCCTCCCCTGAACTTGTATCCCAAAACGGAACACCCATCGGGGCTCGGATCAGCTCCAAACAGCCAAAAACAAGCAATGCAAAACTTTACTAAAATAGGCCTAGTATAGAAACTTAAGCCTCAAATTCATGGATATTGAGGTACACCCAATGCAATCGAACCAAAAACCCACGAAGCCAATGAGAATCTGAACGCCTCGAACTTCAAATCACCGAAAATTGATAAAAGATGAGGGAGATATGAATTTCTAAACTTTTCCTCCAAATGAGCTCAACCTCAACGTATATAAACTGCCACGCACGCATACCTCGGTGAACGCACCAACACACCTGCGAACACGGAGGGGAAATAGGATACACTCCACGAACGCGGCCAGGAGCCCACGAATGCGGAGGCAAAGGGTCCACACTTCCGCGAATGAGAAACCTTATCTGCGATCGCGGGGAAGGAGATAACCCCACCCCACACACCTCTGCGAATACGGAGCAACTCACGCAAATGCAGAGAACAAAACCTCACACCTTCGCAAACACGGAGCCTATCCCGCGAACGCGGAGAGATGGAGTGTCTAAAGATACCAACTGCACCAGCTGATTTTTGGACAATTCAAAAACTCCGATGGGGTGCTCGGAATTCGTTTGAAACCTCGTGTACGCAAACGAGATATACTAACCGAGCTAATGAATTCTCATCCTAGCGAGTTTACCAAGAATGTTAACCAAAGTCAACTTTAAGCAAAATTTCGAAGGCTAAAGAGCTAACTTGCCCCAAAATCACACCGGAAGCCCCGGGACTTTGACCAACTATGCTTCTAACCTAATTTGGCCGCTTTGGAGCTGGTGGAATCATCAGAATTCCCATCTAAGGTCGTTTCACTGAAGTTATTACCGAAATCACCTTTTCAAGGTTCAAAAGCTCCAAAATAGGAAAACAGACATAAAAACAAAACAAACGACCAGGCAACCGAACCTATAGTGCCAAAAAAGTCATAAATGACTTGGGGTCGCTACAGGAACGCTCTAACGACAGAAAAGAGGCAGAAACACTCAAATGACCTGAAGGGTCATTACAATTGGTTATTCGAATCAATTGATTGTTGTTGACACTCAATTTTGGACTGACATTTTTAAAGTTAATAGTTTAAATTTATATTTTTTGAATAGTTCAAAATGTATTTTCTGCAATTTTATACAATTATTGATAATTACCCTTATTTTTTAAAATGTTAAGATTTTTATCAGCTTATTTTGAATTTTATTTATTTTAATTATTAATATTTTTGTCACAATGCGTTGAATGTAAAATATTATTTAATTTTGCTAAACCATAATTTTTCAGTAAATTATATTTTTATATGCTATTAATTATATTTATTTGAGTACAATCTATTAATTCATTAAATACAGATAATCAATTATATTTATAAATATTTAATTATCACATTATTTTGAGCACAGTTTAATAGCCAATAATTTTGATTGCCTTTATAATGCTTTACTTAATCAAAAAGTAAAGAAGTGATGAATATTTTTAGGTTTCTTTTTTCTAGGGGGGGGGTGGCGGAAGGAATTTCTATAAGGGAGAATCCTAAAAAAAGTTTTCTCCTCCATGTCTAGTTCTCAACGCCACCATTGTTCGGTGAAACAACTCAAACCACCACTCATCTTCTCTCCTCACTGTCGGAGAAGACAACCAGCAGGACACCACAAAACCACCAGAAAGCCGCCACAACCCACCACACTCCAGCTTTCTCCCTCACCACAACCTCTCGCCGATTGAAGAACTCATCAGTGAGCTCCAAGTTTCGGCAAATCACGATGGCCAAACGAGCTCAAAGCTCCCACCAAACCCAACAAAAACTGCCTTGCCCTCTTTCTCCATTCTCACGCTCCTACCGGTGAGGAGCTCCATGCTTTGATGTATCGGAGAACTAAACAACCACCAAAAGTAGCTCTGCCTACAACCATACCACCTGAAACAAAAACGCTACTTCGTCCTCTTCGCCCCTCTAGTGAACGAAACATGAACCAGCAGATCTCACCACAAAACCCCATTCCGTCCTCTTTGCCACTCCCGTGAACGACAAACAAACCCCAAGATCTTAATATTAAAACCCCATTTAAAAGAAAAAATTAAAACTTGGGCCATGCCCATTTATTAGAGAGGACAAAATAATATTTACATTTGATCGGGCCCAAAAGTGACCCAATCCAAGAACAAAATAAAGAATCCTTAGAGGGAAAAAGGACAAACAATCAACAATTTACTGAAGAGGCCCTTCTTCTCCACTTGACCTTCAAGGACCATTCATCCATCTAGGTGAACAACAACAAAAAACAAGCAGGAAATTTGAAAATCAGATTCAGCTAGTCCTAAAGCTCACGGTATTTGGCACGGAGTGAAGCAATTTCTCCTACCCGCAAGAGCATATCTTTATCGTCATCTTCCTATTAAGCTAAGTACCTTCAAGCTCTCCTCATACCCATCCTTTTCTCATTTCTCTAGATCGATGGATTGAACTTACAAGAAGCTAATACCACCATTAGATCTGAAGAAATGAGAGTCAGATTAGTATAATCTAATTTTGATGACTTTGTTTTAGCTTACCAATCTAATCAACCAGACGCCAATCAACACAACAGGAGTTAAGGTAAACTTGAGTAGAATTTTGATTGTATCTCACCCCAAACTCTCCCCGGGTGATAAATCTAGAACCCCTCGAAATAACTTCATACAAGCTTTCCTTTACTGTTGCTCATCAATATTTAGCATCTGTTTTGAATTGGAAAAACCTTGTTGAGCCTGAACAAATTAATGAGTAGATGTAGACCTTAGTTTCTTAAAGTTCTTCTAATGTTAGGTAGTCCTAACTTGTCCATATTTTGTATGCATTTTCCTTTTGCTGGTAGATGGTCTATTCTGTTGAGATTAATTTCCCCTATTAAATCAAAAGCTAGGTTAGTCAAAACACTAGCAAGAGTATTGCCTTCCCTAAGGAAGTGCACTACTATTACTGTTAAAAATCTGAGAAGAGCTTGAATGGAATTAATCTCCAAGATCACACTCCAAGGCTTACCACCAAAACCTTACTCTCCTATTTGCCAAAACCCCACCTGTCCTCTTCACCACTACAGTGAACGACAAAACGAGCCACAAAATCTCATAACAAAAATCCCCACTCTGTCCTCTTCGCCACTCATGTGAACTACAAACAAACCCCCAGATCTAACAACAAAATCCCCACTCCGTTCTTTTCGCCAATCGAGTGAACCAAAAACGAACCACCAAATCTCACAACCAAAACTTCACTACTCCACTTCGTTGCTACTCGAAACTCCGACCAACGAGCTCAAGCTCACGCAGCCAACAAACAACCTTCTTCACATTGCTCTTTATTAGACACTTCTAGTTTCAAACTTTCTAGAAGTCAAGTAAGTACCCAAGGTAAAGGACTTTTAGATTCACTCACGAAAGATCTAAAGCAATATAAATTTGTTAGTGGAGGCGTGGATGCTAGAATAGAGTTAGATAAATATTTTGGTAAAGAAACTGAGGATGACACTAAATAATTTAACATCCTGCTTTGGTGAAAAATAAATGCAGCTAGATTTCTAATTCTAGTTGATATGGCTTGTGATGTATTAGTTGTTCCAATTTCAAATGTTGCATCCGAGTCTTTATTTAATATGGGAGGACACCTTCTTGATTCATTTAGGAGTCATTGACTCCTAAATTTGTGCAATTTTTAGTGTGTCTTCATGATTGGTTATGAAGTGAAAAATTAAAATAACCTGTTAGTGTTGAAGAGGATTTGGAAAATCTTAAGAAAATTGAAAAGAGTATTAGTACTTTTGTTATATTTATTGTATATTGTTGTTACAAATGATTTATATTTGTTGTATATTGTTATTCTCTGCAGATTTAGCTAGCTCAGGAAAAGATCCTATTGTAGTTGACGTGTAGTACAATTCTACCTACAAGGTGACTTTTACAAGGTTAATTTTTAAGAAATTAAACTTCTGATGCATAATAATACTTCATAACAAATATGGATAATGGATGATCCTAATAATTCTTAAGGTAAGTACCCAAGGTAAAGGACTTTTACATTCACTCATGAAAGATCTAAAGCAATATAAAGCTATCAGTAGACGTCTTGTTACTAGAATAGAATGAGAAAAATATTTTGGTGAAGAAACTGAGGGTGACACTAAAGAATTTAACATCCTACTTCTGTGGAAAATGCACGTAGCTAGATTTCAAATTCAAGCTTAGATAGCTTGTGATTTATTAGTTGTTCTACTTCAAGTGTCACATCTGAATTTGCATTTAGTACGGGAGGACGTCTTCTTGATTCATTAAGGAGTTCATTGACTCCTAAATTGGTGCATGCTTTAGTGTATCTTCAAGATTGGCTACGAAGTGAAAAATTAAATCAACTTGTTAGTGTTGAAGAAGTTCTAGATAATCTCGAGCAAATTGAAAAAAAGTATTAGAGTAGTACTTTTATTATATTTTTTGTATATTGTGGTTGTAAATGATTTATATTTGTTGTATATTGTTTTTCTCTTCCAGTTTAGCTAGCACGGGAAAAGATCCTACAATAGTTTACGTGTAGTGTAGTTTTACCTACAAGGTGACTTCTAGAAGGTTAGTTTTAAAAAATTAGACTATTGGAAACCCGAGGAGCTCCTCGGTTCTTGGAAAAATTTTATTGAAGAAATGTAGGAACTATTTCATGGCCACAAAATGATGCTTATGTCAAAAGGAAATGCTGAAGATGACAAAGCTATTAGAGTTACCATGGTCTGGATTATCCGTAGGGAATAACAATGGTAGACTCTAACTTATATAACATCATAATTGATAGAGGGTAATATATATAGTGTTTAAGCTAGATAAATCTCACATTCAGAAGGATGGGAAACACACTTGGATAGATCATACTATTCTTGTTGACGAATTTTGAAATAAACCTTATAAAGGGTAGTCAATAAAGACGAACCAAAGAAGTAATTGACAAAGTTTATAAGGTGACATAAATTTAAAATTGTAAATGAATTGATACAATTCAACATTCAGAGAAATTATTAAAAAAATATATTAAAGCTAGGTAGAAGAACTCACAGCATCCTTTTATTTGTTGTCATTATTATTTTGTCTTCCTTTTCTCTTAAGAACAACAATCTTTTTATTTGTTTTAATACTTGAATCTTCTTTTATCGAATGATTCATATTTGAAACTTCTTAAGTAGGAAGATTCCTATTAAATTCGGCTTCAACTATGAGAGCATGTTAGTACACTGTAGAATGGAAGGAAACATGACGAGATAATCAAAATAAGATTAGCAATTAATTTTATTTGTCAAATGCCTAATAACCTAAAGCAAAGAAGAAACAAACTATTATCGAACAATACTACAAATTTGTTGAAAATATTTGATAGTATAAAATAAGAGACATAAGGTTTATATGAATTACCTTATAGAGGTTATCGATGGAACAAAATTTTATACTTCACGGTATTCCTTGCGTGATACGATAATTTCCATCATTTACATATCTTGTCAAAAGTTTTGAACCATAATTAACAATATTTTCAATTAAAATATGAGCAGAATTATCCAAAAGACTATCTTCACATGTTACTTGGTTGAGATTGCATGATATACGTGAAACAAAATATTAGTTAAAATTGATATGTGAAGATAGAGATGTTTTATGTGAACATAGTCTTCTTGATAATTCTGGTCGTATTTTAAATTACAATATTATCTATTATGGTTCAAAACTTTTGAAAAGATATGAAATGGTAGAAATTATCGTATCACGTAAGGAATATTGAGAAGTATAAAATTTCGTTCCATGGATAACCTATATAAGACAATTCATATAAACCTTATGCCTATCTTACCTTATAACAACAAATATTTTTAACAAGTTTATAGTATTGTTCAACTATAGTTTGCCTCTTCTTTACTTTTAGTTATTAAATAATTGACAAATAAAAGAAATTGTTAAACTTATTTTGAATATCTCGTCATGTTTTCTTGCATTCCAAAGTGTACTTACACGCTATTACTAGGTTAAGCCGAATTTGATTGAAATTTCTCAACTAAAGAAGTTCTAAATATGAATCATTCGGCAAAAGAACTCTCAAATGTAAAAATAAATTAAAAGAATGTCGGTTCTCATAAAAAAAGGGGAGAGAAATCAATAATGACAACAAAGAAAAGGATGTTGCATCTTCTTCCACCTAGCGTCAAGATTGCATTTTAATCGGCTATCTGAATGTTGAATAGTACCAATTCATTTACAATTTTAAATTTAAATCGTCTTATAAATTTGGCCAATTATTTCTTTGGTTCGTCGTTATTAATTACCCTTTATAAAGGTTTATTTCAAAGTTCATCAACTGTAATGACCCTCGAGGTAATTTTTGTGTGTTCTTACTGTTTTACCCCTTCTCGTAGTATTTGTACAGCTTTAATATGGTGCTAGGTTGGATGACACATTTCCCAAGGTGGTCGGGTGAGTTTTGAGTAGTTTTTTCCATTTGGGAGGCTTAAGGTTTAAAAGAGTTGATTTCAGTCTACATCCAAATGTTTTGATGTTGGAATGAAATTCAGTCAGTTTCATCAACTCCGAAAGGGTCATTTTGGTCTAGTGTGATGATCGGTTCGGGTGTCGAGCTTTCATTTTTAGTTTGTGTAATAGGCATTTTAACTTTTGAGTTTGCCCAATGTTTGACCTTGGTAAACTTTCTTGGTAAACGCACTTTGAACGGAATTCTGTTTGTGGGGTTAGCTCTGAAATGCCGAATTTGTTCTAGAACGACCTTTGGCTTAGTTCACGAGGTAATTGTGATGACCTTGTGGTATTTAGCATTTTGTTTGGAGATTCTTTATAAGTGTAGAGTTTGGTCAATATTTTAATGAGATGACCTTTGTTTGTTTTTTCATCGATTTCGCTGATTTTGGAATTCTGTTTCCAACTAAATAGCATAGTTTGTTTGCGTTGATGGGACTCTAAATGAATTTCGAACCCCCGATGGAGGATTTTGACTTCCTTGTGGAACTGCTAATGTAGTGCTCCTGGTACAGTGTTGTTGGTGCTGCGTTTGTGGAGACCAAGTACCCAGGCCTCCATTTTTGTGTGGGTCTTGCCGCATTCATGAATGGTCACCCCCTTCGCGTTCGTGGACTCTTTGCTGCATTCGTGAAGGGTTAACTGGCCTAGCCTCTGTGTTTGCATTCGTTGTGCAAGTTCACGAAGGGTCAGCTCAGCTGACCTCCATGATCGTGTGGGGTTTCCATATTCACGAAGGCCACTTTACTAGCAGTTGGTCTTTTAAAACTTTTTTCAGCTTGCATGTATCATTTTTAACTTGGTGTTTGGGTGATTTGGAGAGCTTCTTTTGACGTATTTGAGTGTTTTTTGTTGTAATTGATCGGGGAGTTACATGGGCACGTTTCGGGTGAGATAAATCCTCAAATTTCCTTGGTTATATTCACAAATTCTCCCTTCATTCTCCATTGTTGATTCCTTTTGAGCTAAATTAATAGGAGGCCTTTTTTGGCTCGACGGTAGCTCAGATTTTGCCCATTTTCACGGAACAACTTCCTTGAGCAATTTGGGACCTCATGACGAAGTCGATTTTGTGACTCCCAACATTTGCATATTTTTGGGTTTCTTTCAATTTTCAATTTCCTTTATTGATTTGGGCATTGTTGTATTTGTTTTTGTGTTTCCGTGCCATTATTAATTGCTTGACATCACTCGAAGGTTATTCGAAAGGAAAAGAACCTGAGTTTTAGTTCATGTGTGGTTTGGGCCTCGAGGTAGGTTATGGTTTCCTTTTCCTTAGACGTGGATCATTTAGATTAATTGTATTTTGAGTAGTATTGTATGTTTGGTTGGAATTTAGGATTAGTTTAGGATTTTAGATCTTTAGTTGACTTATGGACATTATTGGGTTCCTTAGTATAGTTTTTGCCAGAAAACCATACTTTAGGTTGATTCTTATGGTTTAAATCTTGGCTCATTTTTCTTGTTGATTTTACTTTCTTGAGAATTCAAAGTTGGGAAACATTTTCTTGGGTCTTCTTGAAGTTCGTCATATGATATTTGGTTCTGTATTTTTCATTTTACATGAAACAAGTCTATCTAGTATCCCTTTTGCATAGTTTTACATTTAACAAAAAAAAATTTGACTAGTGGATTGAGGGTGGGGTTTTGAATTGTCTTCATTTTTTTGGATATCCTTTTATGAGTATTAAGTATATGAAATGTAGTTTGAGGTTTCGAGCTTCTTCTTCTTCTTCATTGAATTACATAAAAATGAAATATATATTTTTTATTATTAAACAAAGAGAGGAACAAAGTAGAAGAGGAATAATATACAAGGTTCATGGCATATATAACTGTAATTTCCTTTGTATGTTAAAAGATAAGTCAAGAATGACTAATTAGTGACATTATGTTGTATTAATAGGATATTTAGGATATGTACCTGAAAAGTATGCAAACATTTATTGAGTTATTGGCAAAGATGCTTCCACTCGACATTGAAAATGGGTCAATCGGTTGAAAATCATAATAAATTACAGGCAATTAGGTAAGTACCCAAGGTAAAGGACTTTTAGATTCACTCATGAAAGATCCAAAGCAATATAAAGTTGTCAGTAGAGGTGAGAATGATAGAATAGGATTAGATAAATATTTTGGCGAAGAAACTAAGGATAACACTAAAGAATTTAACATCCTACTTTCGTAGAAAATGCACGTAGCTAGATTACCAGTTCAAGCTTAGATAGCTTGTGATGTATAATTAGGTGATCCAGTTTCAAGTGTCGCATCCGAAACTGCGTTTAGTATGGGAGGACGTCTTCTTGATTCAATTAGAAGTTCATTAACACATAAATTGGTGCATGTTTTAGTGTGTCTTCTAGATTGGCTATGAAGTGAAAAATTAAAACAACCTGTTAGTGTTGAACAAAATCTCGATAATCTCGAGGAAATTGAAAAAAGTATTAGTAATTTTATTATATTTATCGTATATTGTTGTTTCAAATGATTTATATTTGTTGTATATTGTTGTTCTCTTTAGATTTAAGTAGCACGGGAAAAGATCCTACCGTAGTTGATCTGTAGTACAGTTGTACCTACAAGGTGAATTTTACAATGTTAGTTTTAAAAAAATCAGACTATTGGAAACCCGAGGAGTTCCTTGGTTCATCCAAAAAGTCTACTGAAGAAATGTAGGAACAATTTAATGGCCACAAAATGACGCAAATGTCAAAAAGGAAATGTTGAAGATGGCAAAGCTATTAGAATTACCAAGGTCTTGATTATCCGCAGGGAATAACAATAGTATGAGTCTAACTTATATAACACCTAAATTGATAGAGGGTAATATATATAGTGGTTAAGCTAGATAAATCTCACATTGAGAAGGATGGAGAATACACTTGGATAGATCATACTATTCTTGTTGACAAATTTTGAAATAAACTTTTATAAAGGGTAGTTAATAAAGATGAACAAAAGAAGTAATTGATAAGGTTTATAAGGCGACTTAAATTTAAAATTGTAAATGAATTGATACAATTAAACATTCAGAGAAATGATTAAAATGCAATCTTGAAGCTAAGTGGAAAATGTCGCAACATCCTTTTATTTGTCGTCATTATTATTTTATCTTCCTTTTCTCTTATGACCAACATTCTTTTTTTTAACTTGAATCTTCTTTTGCCGAATGATTCATAATTGAATCTTCTTTAGTTTGAAGATTCTAGTTAATTCAACTTCAACTAGTGAGAGTCTGTTAGTACACTTTGGAATGGAAGGAAACATGATGAGATATTCAAAATAAATTTAATAATTTCTTTTATTTGTCAAATATCTAATAATTAAAAGTAAAGAAGAAGCAAACTATTGTCGAACAATACTAGAAATATGTTGAAAATATCTGATGTTATAAATTAAGATAGACATAAGGTTTATATGAATTACCTTATAGAGGTTTTCAATGGAATGAATATTTATATTTCTCGGTATTCCTTGCGTGATACGATAATTTCCATCATTTTCATATCTTGTCATAAGTTTTGAACCATAACTAAAAGTATTGTCATTTAAAATATGATCAGAATTATCCGAAAGACTATCTTCACATGTAACTTGGTTGAGATTGCATGATATACGTGAAATAAATTATTAGTTCATATTGACATATGAAGATAGTGAAGTTACATGTGAATATAGTTTACCGATAATTCTTATAATATTTTAAATGAAAATATTGTCAATTATGGCTCAAAACTTTTGACAAGATATGAAAATGATTGAAATTATAGTATCACATAAAGAATATCGAGAAGTATAAAATTTTGTTCCATCGATAACCTCTATAAGACAATTCATGTAAAACTTATGTCTATATTACTTTATAACATATGATATTTTTAACAAGTTTCTATTATTGGTCAACTATAGTTTGTTTCTTCTTTACTTTTGGTTATTGGATATTTGACAAATAAAAGAAATTGCTAAACTTATTTTGAATATCTCATCATGTTTTCTTGCATTCAAAAGTGAACTAAAAGGCTCTCACTAGTTGAAGCTGAATTTTACTGGAATCTTTTAACTAAAGAACATCTAAATATGAATTATTTGGCAAAAGAACACTCAAGTGTCTAAACAAATAAAAAGAATGTTGGTTGTGAGAAAAAGGGAGAGAAAAAAATAACCACAACAAAGAAAAGGATGTTGTGACTTCTTCCACCTAGCTTCAAGATTTCATTTTAATCATTTATCTTAATATTGAATGACATCAATTCATTTATAATTTCAAATTTAAGTCGCATTATAAACTTTGATAATTAATTCTTTGGTTCGTCTTTATTAACTATCTTTCTTTAAGGTTTATTTCAAAATTCGTCAACTGTAATGACCCTCGAGGTCATTTTGTGTGCTTTTACTATTTTTGCCCTTCTCGTAACTTTCGTATAGCTTTTGTGTGCTGCTGGATTGGGTTACATGTTTCCTGAGGTGGTCAGGTGAGTTTGGTGTGATTTTTGCAATTTAGGAGGTTTAAGTTTTGAAAGAGTTGACTCCAGCTAACATCTGGATATTTTGATGTCGAATTGAAATTATGTCTGTTTCACTAGCTCCGAAAGGGTCATTTTAGTCTAGTGTAATGATTGGTTTGGGTGTCGAAGCTTTCGTCTGGAGTTTGTGTGATTAGGCATTTTAGCATTTGAGTTTTGCCGAAAGTTTGACCTTGATCAACTTTCTTGGTAAATGGGCTTGGAATGGAATTCTGTTAGCACAGTTCCTTTCATAGTGCCAAGTACGATCTAGACTGACTTTGGTTTTGTTCTCGTTGTACTCGTGATGACCTTTTCGCGTTTAGCATTTTATTTGGCATTTTTTTATAAGTGTTAACTTCGGTCAGTATTTTTAGGAGTTATCTCTGTTTGCTATTTTATCAATTTTACTGAGTCCACAATGTCGTTTCCAACTAGCTAGCATCGTTCATTTGCGTTGATTGGATTAAGAACGAATTTTTAACCCCAGACGGAGGATTTTTTCTTAATTGTGGAACTACTGATGTAGTGTTGCTGGTGAAGTGTTGATGTCACAGCGTTCGTGGAGACCAAGTTCCCAGGCCTCCGCATTTATGTGGGTCTCGCCCCCTTAACATTCGCTGGACCTTGGATGTATTCATGAAGGGTTGACTGGCCAAACCTCTGCGTTCGCAGGCCTTGTGCCGGTTTGCAGAGGGTCAGCTCGGCTGACCTCCATGATCGCATAGGGTTTCTATGTTTATGATGTCCAGTTAACTGGCTGTTGGTCTTTTAACAGACCAATTTTCCAACTTGCATGTATCATTTCTAACTTGGTGTTTGGGCCATTTAGAGAGCTTTTCTTGACGGATTTGAGTGTTTCTTGATGGAATTGATCGGGGAGTTACATGGGCACATTTTGGGGGCGATAAATCATCCATTTTCCTTGGTTATATCCGCAAATTCTGCCTTACTTCTATATTTTTTATTCCTTTTGAGATAAATTAATAGGGGGGCTATTTTGGCTCGATTGTAGCTCGGATTGTGCCCATTTTCGGGGCACAAGTTCCTTGAGCAGTTTAAGACCTCAAGACAGAGTCAATTTTGTAACTCTGTTTGTGGGTCTCACATTTGCCTTTTTTGGGTTTCTTTCCATTTTTTATTTCCTTTATTGATTAGGGTAGTGTTGTGTTCCCGTGGCGCTTGATAACTTGACATTACTCGGAGGCCCTTCGGAAGGGAAAAACACCTGAGTTGTAGTTCGTGTGCGGTTTCGGCCTCGAGGTAGGTTACAATTTCCCTTTCCTTAGAATTGGCTCATTTAGATTAATTGTATTTTTAGTAGTATTGTATGTTTAGGTTAGAATTGAAGATTAGTTTAGGCTTTTTTATCCTTACTTGACTTATGACCATTATTGGGTGTCTTAGTGTAGTTTTAGCCAAAAAATCTTAGTTTATGTTAATCCTTATGATTTAAATCTTGGCTCATTTTTCTTGTTCGTCTTTGCTTTTTTCTTCCAAATTTTATTTTCTTGAGAATTCAATGTTGGAAAAAGTTTCTTGGGTCTTCTTGAAGTTCATCATAAGATCTTTGCTTCTATATTTTACATTTTAGATGAGACAAGACTATCTAGTATCGCTTTTGAATAGTTTCAAGTTTAATTAGAATTTATTTTTTTACAAGTGGGTTGAGGGTGGGGTTTTTGAACTATTTTTTTCTTCATTTTTTGGATATCCTTTTAGAAGTATTTAGTATATGAATATGTAGTTTGAGGTTTTGATCTTCGTCTTCTTCTTCTTCTTCTTTTTCATTGAATTATAAAAAAATTAACTGAATTTTCATTTTGATTAAACAAAGAGATGAACAAAGTAGAAGGGGAATCATATACAAGGTTCATCGTATACATATATATATATATATATATATATATGTATATATAATTTCCTTTGTAACTTAGCAAATAAGTCAATAATGACTAATTGTGACTTTATGTTGTAATAATAGGATATTGAGGATATTTACCTGAAAAGTATGCAACAATTTATTGAGTTATTGACAAAGATGCTTCCACTAGACATTGAAAATGGGTCAATCAGTTGAAAATCAGAATCAATTACTGGCAGCTAGGTAAGTACCCAAGGTAAGGGACTTTTAGATTCACTCAAGAGAGATCTAAAGCAATATAAAGCTGTCAATGGAGGTGTGGATGCTAGAATAGAATTAGATAAATATTTTGGTGAAGAAACTGAAGATGACACTAAAGAATTTAAAATCCTACTTTGGTGGAAAATGCACTTAGCTAGATTTTCAATTCAAGCCTAGATGGCTTGTGATGTATTAGTTGTTCCAGTTTCAAGTGTCGCATCCGAAGTTGTATTTAATACGGGAGGACGTCTTCTTGATTCATTTTGGAGTTCATTGACTCTTAAATTGGGGAATGTTTTGTGTGTCTTCAAGATTGGCTCCGAAGTGAAAAATTATAGCAACCTGTTAGTGTTGAAGAAGATCTGGATAATCTCGAGCAAATTGAAAAAAGTATTAGTACTTTAAATATTTATTCTATACTATTTTTGCAAATGATTTATAATTGTTGTATATTGTTGTTCTCTTACGATTTAGCTAGCACAAGAAAAGATCCTACCATAGTTGACGTGTAGTACAATTGTACCTAGAAAGTGACTTTTACAAGGTTAGTTTTAAAAAAATTAGACTATTTGAAACTCGAGTGCTCCTAGGATCATGCAAAAAGTCTATTGATGAACTGTAGTAACAATTTAATGGCCACAAAATGATGCAAATGTCAAATGAAAATTTTGAAGATGACAAAGCTATTAGAGTTACCATGGTCTAGATTTTCCACAGAGAATAACAATGGTATGACTAATGTTACAATGTTTATGTTCAGCCATGGAGGCTTAGGAACAAGGCAAGGACATTACATCGCAAAAAGAAGCAAAAAGTTGAAAAAGCTGAAGAAAAGGAAGGCTGGAGCTCGCAAAAGCCACTTGGTGACTCACCGAGTGAGCTTCTAGCTCACCAAAAGGTCCAGCGGGTTGGCTCATGAGCTAAGCCAACTCGGCGAACAAAAGAACATTTCGGTGAATCACTAAATGGAATGGCGAGCACGATCCAGATCACCTAAAGGAACAGAACAACTAGACGCAGAAGTCAAGTCCAAAAGGCGAGAAGGCGTGCTGATCGGCGTATCGCCAAGTCGTTCCGTGATCTCGACTAACTTTGCCAATGAGATTTGCGTACTGAAATTTTGGGAAGTTTTTGAGAACATATAAATTGATTTTTGAAGAGAGAGAAAAGGGTGGAATACAGACTTTGGATAGTTTTGAGATACTTTTACAACATTGAATATTCTTAGAGAGGGTTTTGAGATTAGATACTGGGTTTTTAATGTTTTAGTCTTAAATTATTGACATTGAGCATTGGAGTCTTTGACATTCCGATGGAGAATCTTTTTGTAACTATTTCTTGCTTTTTGATATGCTTGGCCAAGACCCCTTTTTCTTAGGGGTGTGACTATGTAATCGAATACATAAATTAGCTTGTGGGTATTATTAATTGCTAGATTTAATGTTGTTTTGAAATGGGTTTAGTTATTTATTCATTCATGTTTGCATTTATGAATTGAAGTTGAAAATTCAGTTCTAGCTTTAGATCTCTATGCTTGCTTGTGAAAGGTGTTAAGAGTGAAATATATGATTAATAGTTCTATTGACACATGTCTTTACAATCCAGCTTGATAAAGTGCGTTAAGTTAAGGATTTGGGTTGTTTTGTATTGTTAAGCTGGTGAGGTTCGAAAGAACTTGCTTGAAACATGATAGCTGATTGAAAAATGGTTGTTATAGTTACAATCCATCCTACCCATTGAGATTCAGCGACTTAAAGCAATTATTTATTACCCATTAAGTGAAATTAGTATTCGATTGTTCAAACACTCCTAAGGCCCCCTCTCTATTTGTTCAAACCCCATGTAATCATCTTCGTTAACCATTGGTTACCAAACACTCTTAATTGTGATAATTGAAACTTATTGCTTTACATTATGTTGCATTTTATTCATTTCTATTCTTCAAGAGATTAAAATACTTTCACACTTCGTACTTGAATTCTTTTTCGTATCACTCCTTGTGGGATCGAATCCAACTCACCGTTGAGTTTATACTTGTAAGAAATCACCTACACTTTAAATTATAAGAGGTGTAGTTGAGCATTATACAAAAATGGCGCCGCTGCCGGGGAGTGGTGTTTAGAATTCTTTTATTGAAGTGTTTTTGTGAACTAATTTGATTGTAGTAGAACTTTCTTATTAGTAATTTTGTTGTTTGCTCTCTATAAGTGAAGAGATGAGTGTGAATGTGTCACGACCCGATCCCTTGAGTCATGATGGAACCTACCACCCCACCAGTAGGCTAGCAAAAACCCTATCCCAAAACTTAACCGTAGTGGAACTGAGGGTGGAAACTAACTTCAACTAAGCAGAAGCATAAAACGAGAACACACAAAAGAAGGGGGAAACGAAACCAAAGCTATATACACAAAAGACACCTCCTAGAACCTAGAAGTCACAAGTACAGAACTACTAACAAGGGTACAAGTCCCAAAAGTGGACCACAGAAACAAACTACAAAAGCAAAAGATAGGTAAAAATATAAATACAGAAGGAGACAGGTAATCCTAGAACGCCATGTGCTCACCCTCGTCTCCTGAACAAACAGCTGCAGGCTCGAACTCAACGCTAAGAATCGATACTCGGACCTGCATCACGAAAATAGATCCAGAGTGTATTACGAGTGCCAAAACAACACGTACCCAGTAGGCATCATAGGCTGACTGAGCAAGAAAGGTAAAAGCAGGCAGACAAGGTAGAATCAAACACCACAGAGGTCAACAAAATAGGAATAGAATAAACAGAAAGTAAAGCTATGAATATCAGAACTAATCCCAGCTGGGCCCCCCATAAGACCCGCCAGGCACACTCAAGCATGGACAAACAAGAACCCGAACGGACTCCATAGAACCTAGGCCTCGAACCCAAACAATATGGGGCTTGAACCCAACAATCAGTCTCAGGTTGGAAATAACCGACTCTAACCGTGTAACGCCAGCCTCAGACCGGAGATAACATCCCTACTCAATAGTCTCAAGCTGGAAATAACAGACTTTAACCGTGTAACGTCAGCCTCAGACTGGAGCTAGCAACCCTCGCCCAACAATCTCAAGCTGGGAATAACAGACTCTAGCCGTGTAATGTCAGCCTCAGACTAGAGCGGGCAATCCCCGCTCAACAGTCTCAAGCTGGGAATAATGGACTCTAACCTTGTAACGTCAGCCTCGGACTGGAGCTAGCTGCCTCGAACCAAAAAAACCATCAACAACCAACTGAAAACAAGGCAAGACACCGCGGGACGCCGCCCTCACAAGGATATCCACATAAGGCTCCTAGCCTAACACAAACAAACCTCCAGTCGGCACAATAGAATAGCCTTCCGGCAACACCCCTGAACTGCAGAAATAGGAATAGAAAGGATAGAAAATCAGAGAAGCCATGAGTTTGCCTAGACTAAGGCCCATACTATCAAACCCAAGTCTGCTATACCAGTCTACCAGGATCTAATCCATCTGTAATGACGTCGAATACATACTCAAGTCAACCAGGTGCATGGGACTAAGGCAACACTATCCTAACCTATTATAAGGTCGAAAATCACCGCAATCAACACAACACAAGAGAATAACCCGAACGCACGCATGCAAAAATAGATAACCACCCAACAGATAACCCATAACAACTCATCAACAATCCAAGTCAACAACCCAAACTAAAGCATGATACTAACCCCGAACAATCAAACAATCAATTCTAAAACAAGAAATAGGATAAGAAGAATAGAAATTCTAGCTACCCAACCCAGATTCACACAAGTCGACAAGAAATTACGCATTCAAACTCAATCTAAGAAGAAGGGGAGCCGTAACCTACCAGAAGGTCGATCACACGCGCTCCAAGTCACTCTGCTGGAGTTTTTCCCTTCCGAACAGCCTCAAACTGTTGCCACACTGTCAAAAATAGAGTCATAGAGTAAACACAGTCGTTTAGACACTAAAATCATCAAAATCGAAGACAGAATAATTATGGAGTCAAAATCGAGAAATGTGGGACCTGCTCCGGATTTTTCGGAATTGACTCCTTGAAGAGGTCACAAATTTTCCCAAAAACTTGTATTCCAAAATGAAATACCCGTCGGGGCTCGGATCATCTCCAAACAACCAACAACAAGAAAATGCAAAACTTTACAAAATAGTCCTAGGAAAGCAACTTACACCCGAATTCACGAAAATTGAGGAACACCCACGACTCTCCGAGCCAAGACCCACACAGCCAACGCAAAACCGAGCACCCGGGACTTTGAATCACCAAAAACCAACTTAAGATGTGGGAGGTATGATTTTCTAAAACCTTCCTCCAAATGATCCTCGACCTCCCTTTATAAGCCACTGCAACCCGCTAACCTCCGTGAATGCGGCCAAGGCCCCGCGAACGCGGAGAGATAACAACCACCACTCCGTGAAATGGAGCAAGGGGCCCTCGAATATGGAGAGAAGGCATTCACATTTCTGTGAATGCGGAACCCTATCCGCAAAAGCAGAGAGAAGACTCCCCCAGGCCTCCGAGACCTCCGAGAATGCGGAGCCTTATTCGCGAACGTAGAGAAGGATGCCTCAGACCTCCACGAAAGTGGCCTATGGCCTGCAAACGTGGAGTATAAACACTTACACCTCCGTGAATGCGGAGCCTATCTCGCGAATGCGGACCCTATCCCGCGAACGCGGAGAGAAGAGGTGTGTGCAGATATCAGCTGCACCAGCTGAGTTTTGGACAATTCAAAAACTTCACAGGGCACTCGGAATTTATTCAGAACCCCGTGCAAGCAAACGAGATATGATACCCCATCAAATTTGATGTTTTGGACTCAATGGCACAATCAAAATTTCCTTACGAGGTCGTTTCGATGAAAAGTGGGTCCCACACCCAATGGGTCATTTTTGCAAAATTCTACCGGAGGCATCGAAATTTTATTGCAAGATCTCGGAAGATCTCGAAGGGTCATTCTAGACCAAACTCGGCATTCCGGAACTAACCATGCTGAAGAAATAGTCATCCAAGTGCTTTTACAAAAAATGTTGACCAAAGTCAACTTTAAGCCAAATTTCGATGGCTAAAGAGCTAACTGGCTCCAAAATCACATCGAAAACCCCGGGACTCAGACCAACCATGCTTCTAGCCTAATTTTTCCGCTCTGTAGCTGATGGAACCATCAAAGTTCCCACCTGAGATCGTTTACCTTAAGTTATGACCGAAATGAACTTTTCAAGGTTCAAAAGCTCCAAAACAGGGAAACAGGCATAAAAATCAAAAGAACGACAAGGCAACGAAACCTATAGTGCCAGCAAGTGAAAAATGATTTGGGGTCGCTACAGGAACGCTCTAATGATAGAAAAGAGGTACAAACACGCAAATGACCTAAAGGGTCATTACAGAATAGAAGTAATGCTGCTAGTCAACTTGGGCACGATGACGACTTCAAAAATTTGAAGGGTCCTTACAAACACTCAAATGACTCTTGACTGATGTTCGTGAAAGGGAAGTGCCGGAGCTTTTCTTTTGCCCCCAACTGTGGGCAACGCTATTTTTCATGTAACTGGAACTATGCTCCGGCTACTGCAAATGAAATGTTTCTTTAGGGGACTTTCTCATGAGGACCCTCATGATTAGATTTGCAACTTCGTGGATGTGTGCGGACCATTCTGTTTCAAGAACATCACTCAAGAGTCAATCTGGCTTTGTTTGTTTCCCTTTTCTCTCGTGGGGGAAGCAACGAAGTGATTGGCCAAACTACAAAGGGACTCTATTACCTCTTGAGAGGAACTAACGGAGGTGTTCTTTGAAAGATTTTTTCCTCCCTCGAGGATATTGAAGTTGAGGGATAACATTCAAAATTTCAAGCGGATTGACGGTGAGCCCATTCATTAAACTTGGTTGAGGTTTCAAAAGCTGCTCCTCCATTGTCCTACTCATGGGTTGCCACACAATGTGCTCTTACAATATTTCTACCGGAGTCTTGACACCATCAACAAGGGTGTCATCGATCAACTTATCAGATGTGAAATCATAGGACAATCCTTTGTCGTAGCGTCGGTGTTGCTTGATTAGATGACCAAGATTAATCGACGGTGGCATATGAGAGAGGATCATGCATCTCCTCTAAATATTGGGTTGACCAAAGAAAAAATGGAGAAGAATGAGGAGCCTGACATGGCCAAGATGATGACCCAAATGGATTTGTTGACAAAACACGACATGGGAGGTTGTTATAAGGCTTTGAATGCGGTTGGTGCTAGTAGTGGGATGAGCCCGAAAGATATAAAATTTGACGCCATGTATAATGAAAAAGTACAATTTTTCTCAAACCAAATAGAGGGTTCTCATCCAAGCAATCTAAGGTCGGGCGGGAATCAAGGTTGGAACAAAGATCGCGATGGTGGTTGGAGAGATGGAGATCCAGATTGGTGTGATAGGGTTGCAAGTTTAAGAGATATGGGTGGTGATAGAGATAGTTATGTGCCTCCCCATGACTGTCCAAAACTAAAAGAACCAAATACCGACCCTCAGAGCTTTCGGACCGAGGATATGCTTGCCCACATCTTAAACAAGGTAGAGGGATTAGATAAGGTGCTCAAGGAGATTAAAGCTGACTTATCCTCTTTGAATCAAATGGTGACCTCTCATTCGGTTTTTATAAAACAACTCGAGACTCAAATGGGTCAAATCTCAGCTCACTTAAATCCAAGACCAAAAGGGGGTCTTCCCAGCAATACCTTGCTAATCTAAAGAATAATAATTCCCAATGCATGGCAATCTTTACCCGGAGTGGTAAAGTTGTGGGAAATGATGTGCTAAATGATGATGAAGGTAGCCCAAGTAAAGGGAAAGTTGTTGTTCTTGACAGTGATGGACTTGCCGAAGAATTGAACAATGAGACTTCCAATAAGGTGGATGATGCACCAAAAAATGTTGTTTCAAGTGAGGCTACAAAGTTAAATGTGGTGGTCGTCCTTCCGTCAATATCTACAAAGCCATTGCCCAAAGTTCTTCCACAATTTCCTCAAAGATTGAAGAAGAGGGGTGAAGACGCGAAGTTCCAAAAATATCTCTCCCTCTTATAAACTCTTTCTATTAATCTGTCATTGGTAGAGCCATTGTTAGGGATGCCGGGTTATGCAAACTTTAAGAAAGAGTTGGCCACCAAGAAGCGAAGTATGGATTTTGAGACAGTTGAAGTATCCCATAGTTGTAGTGCCATTATTTCAAACGTGGTTGTCAAGAAAGATGACCTAGGAGAATTTACTATCCCTTGCACTATAGGGAGGTTTCAATTTGCTAAAGCAATGTGTGATTTGGGGGCAAGTATAAATTTCATGCCCTATGCCATATCAAGCAACTTGGGCTAGGTGAGCCTAAGTCAACAACTATGCGTCTTCTCATGGCCGATCATTCTATCAAGCGTCCTATTGGAATCCTCTATGATATTTTTTTGAAGGTATACAAATTTCTATTTCTGGTGGATTTTGTGATCCTCGATTGCGAAATTGATGCCGAGGTCCCTATTATTCTCGGTGAGCCATTCTTGGCTACCGGGAGAGCTCTTGTTGATGTGGAAAGTGGTAATTTAAAATTTCAGGCAAATGATAAGGAAGTTACTTTCAATGTTTACAAGTCTATGAAGCAACCAAGTGACCTCCATGTGATATCGGTCATTGATGTGATTTATGAAGCAATTGCTAGTGTGGGTGAAATTTCTTGTGTTGGTGAGTCTTTGGCCGCCGTCCTCTAGAATTACAATGGGGAAGAAATTCAAGATTATGATGAAGTAGTGGCTACTATATCGGGTTTAAGGTCTTATTCTAAGAACCCCGTAAAGCTTGATATCAATTTGAAGAATAGGGAAAGTCCTCCCACAAAGCCATCCATTGAAGAACCACTAAAGCTTGAATTGAAGGTACTTCAACTGCACCTTCGTTATGTGTTCTTGGGAGCGAATAACACTTTATCCGTGATTATTGTCTAGAATTTGCTTGATTGGAAAATCCAAGCACTTGTTAGTGTGCTAAAAAAGTTTATCAAGGCTATTAGGTGGACGATTGCAAATATTGTGGGAATTTCTCCCAGTATTTGTACCCATAAAATTTAATTGGATAGTGATTGTAAGCCGAGTTTTGAACATCAAAGGACGTTGAACCCTCAATGCAAGAAGTTGTCAAAAAAGAGATCATCAAGTGGCTTGATGCGGGAGTTGTTTACCCTATTGCGGATAGAAAGTGGGTGAGCCCCGTTCAATACGTTCCAAAGAAAGGTGGTATAATTGTGGTAACAAATGAGAAAGGTGAGTTTGTGCCAATGCGATTGGTTATCGGTTCGCGTTTATGTATGGATTATAGGAAGTTAAATGCATGGACCGAGAAAGATCACTTTCCAATGTCCTTTATGGATCAGATGCTTGAATTACTTGCGGGTCATGGATGGTAATGCTTCTTTGATGGGTACTCCGATTATAATCAAATGTCCATTGTACCGGAGGATCAAGAAAAGACAACTTTCACATGTCCCATTGAGAGTTCAGCCCTTTATAAGAAGAAAATGAAGAAGTGGCATGACGCCAAAATCCTTCATCGAGAATTTAAAGTTGGTGATCTTGTGTTGCTCTACAACTCTCATCTAAGCCTCTTTCCGGGAAAACTCAAGTGAAAATGGTCGGGTCCATTTAAAGTAAATTGTGTGTTTACTAATAGGGAAATATAAGTTGAAAATGAAGATGGGTCGATGTTCAAGGTGAATGGGTAGAGACTGAAGTTTTACATTGGAGAGCACCCCAATGTGAATGTGATTGTTGTGGTGTATTTGGATGATGATTGAAGGCATGTCCACATCGTGCCACGACATTAACTAAGGCGCTTCTTGGGAGGCAACTCAAGCTTTACTTTTTGTTGTTTGAATAACGTTTGTTTGATATGTAGGTTGGAGTTTGTAATTTGGGAGAAAGAAAAATGGGCGAGGAGCAAGACCAGTCAGTGAGTCATCGAATTGGCCCAATCATCACCCAAATGCAGCGCCTCATGAAGGTCAAAATTAAAGAAAGTTCTAGAAGTTTTGGCGAGCTTAAGACCCATTTGGTGAGTCACCGAGTTGGAGGTGAACCCGATCTAGTTTGCCTTTTGCACCTACTGAAGGACTAAATTTTCTTTCAAGTTCGGCGGGCTATGGCCCATTCGGCGCATTGCTGAGTGGATCAACGACGTTGGTTCAACTCGCCGAATAGGGCACGTACTAAAGAGTTAATCTCCTTTTAAATTTAAATCTTCTATTTTATTTGAAAATTTCTTGACTCCTCTACTCTTTTCCTCAAACATTAGAATATAGTTCCGTTAAATTATTGTGTGATTTGTGTTTGGAGCGTTCTTTGGATTCCTCTCCCTCTCCCTTTACTGCGTATGTCTCATCGTCTTATTAGAGGTTGGTTTTTCAAATTGTGTTTACTTTCATGCCAAATTTGAAATCCTAATTGGTAGTGTAATAAGTTTATCGTTGATTAGTTAAATTGTGTGTCTTGATTTTATGTATGTTGATTCGTATAGTTTTAAATTGAATTCAAGCATATTAAATCAATTGTGTGGGCAACTTATTTTAGTTTCTCATGTTAGATGATTAAATTGTGGGTGTTGCATGTTGGGTAGTGCGTGGGTGAAGTTTGAGTATCCCAAATTCGACCAAATGACATGAATTTTCCCGATGATGGATTGGGTGACGGCATTCTTAAGGGCAAAATCATTTTTTTTTTTAATTAGAATCGATCAGGAGAAGTCTGAGTACCCCGAAAAATGAATTGATAGCAGTTAGTTGGTAATTGGTTGAATTTGTGCTTGAATTGATGTGTCATAGGCTATTGGTTGTAAATCTTTAAAAAAATGGGGAGGCGATGCGTTGGGCCATTTCGGCGAGCTTCGTCGAGCTCGCCAAGTTGGTTCGGCGTGTTTCCAATATCCTCCCCATCGCCTAACTGCTAAGTTTGTGAAGAAGAGCCGCTGGTACTTTTAGTGATGACCCTTCAGCTTGCCGAAGTGAATTTGGTGAGTCATAAAATGGCATTGATCTCACCTTTCTGACCTGTATTTATTTAGAAAATTTTTTTTAACGTTCGGTGAGGTTTCTTTTGCTCGCCGAGTGACCTCGGTAACTCATCGAATGGTCTTACTATCACCCTTTTTGCCTAAATTTTTACCAGGATTTTCTATAACATTCGGTGAGGCCTCTATTGCTCGCCGAACGGACATGGCGACACGCCGAACTGCTTCGGTGAGTTTTTCTGCACTTTTGAGAATTTTGAGGCACTATCTATACGGCCTTCATGCGGATGTCTTTACCGATCGCAAGAGTTTACAATACGTGTTCAAGGAAAGGGATTTGAATCTTCGCCAAAGAAGATGGCTTGAGTTACTAAAGGATTATGACATGAGTGTTCTCTATCACCCAGTAAGGCGAATATGGTGACGGATGCCCTTAGTCGGCTATCTATGGGTAGTGTTGCTCATGTAGAGGATGATAAGAAGGAACTGGTTCAAGATGTTCATAGATTGGCCCGATTGGGTGTTCAGTTAATTGATTCTACTAAAGGTAGGGTGATTGTTCATAACAGTTTGGAATCGTCCTTCTTGTCAGATGTGAAAGCGAAACGAGTCTTGACCTAATTTTGATGGAGTTGAAAGAGGCAGTGCTTAAAAATAGTCCGTTGAGGCTTTCTCCAAAGGGGGATATGGCGTATTCCAATATCATGGTCGGTTGTGTGTTCCCGACGTTGATAATTTGAGGGAGCAGATTTTATCGGAAGCCCATAGTTCCCGATATTCTATTCACCCTAGAGCCACCAAGATGTACAGTCACTACAACATTTTAAGTCTTTAGCCTCCCAAGAAAAGTGTGGCCTAAACTTAGAAAAAGTGTAGTCTTTGATCAAAGGCCACACTTTTCGACTTTAGACAACACTTTTCTAGGGTGGCCAAAACAAGTGTAACATTTTCCCTAAGGCCACACTTTTCAAGTGTTGCTTTAGAAGCCACACTTTAAAAGTGTGGCCTTAGGGCAGCAAGGGCCACGCTTGTAACATATTATATGGCAAAACTTTGCATGGCCTCAAACTACACTTTTCAAGTGTTGCATTTCTATCTTATATGGCAAATTTGGAAAGCGTGGTCGTTACCATCTGCTCTAAGAAAGCATTTGTTTAATGTGGCCACAATTTTATATTGAAAAATTACAATTCTTTTTTGCATATAATTAGTAATCGAAATATATATTACTTTTCTATTAAGATGATCTCAAGCATTAAAATATCTACTAAGAACTCAAATTACAATAAAAATTTTCTAACTAAAAATATTAACTCAAATGTATAAAATTACAATAAACTTCAAAAAACAACTTCATTTTATCTTGTACTACACATACTAATAAAGCAATGTTTCAAGATGTGCATTATCAATGAAATGCAAAAAATTAATCGTAAATTTAAACAACATAATTTTTCAACAAGTCTTCATCATTTAGTCCAATAGATCGATCGACTTTGAGGCCACCATTTCAAATTGGACCTCCCACATTTTCCTACACATTCATAATAAAATTAAAAATTAGAAAGAATCTAACATATAGTACATATTTTTATAGTATCATGAAATAATATAACACAATAAATTGAAAGAAGATTGAAATATTATTCCATGGAATCCAATGAACTTTAGTTATTATGTGGCAGCATAGCATATACTCACGTTTTGCCTCATCAGAATAAGTAACACACTTTCAAAGCTAGCCCAGAGACTCCAGGACCAATGAGTGCTAATGATCTAAAAGACATTAACCCAACAGATACAAGACCATCTTAGTTGTGCTTTGAAACATACAAGAAAGTAATTCAGTCAGCTATAAATTATTCCATTACTGTATTTTTAGACAATACAATGCTAATGTAATGGATTCAACGGAATATACTAATATATCTCTAATATATGTTAGTGAAAAAAAGTTCACCACTTCAGAGTCACTAGCGTGTGTATGCTTAACACAAATGTAATATACATTGATTAGTTTATACATCAAATAAGACAAGGATCTTGGTCTTGATAGTGGCTTTTCAAATCACATAGTGAGTTTAAATGAAATTCCCTGCTTTCAACTCAAAACAATGTACTTACATCATTGTTTAAGTAATTTTCAGTTTTCACCAAGTGTTAGAATACAAGTAATACTTACATCATAGTTATCTTTAGTTTCAGCTTCGAATTTTTTGACCTATCTCAAACTCCAAAAGGAGATAGGTCAAACCAACTTTCAACCATTAATATAATATATTTTTCCTACTATCACTAATGTAATATTTAAGTCGACTAAAATCATAACTATGTAATTAGTCTAATGGTCATGAACAGGGAGTAACTACACTACAGAGTTTTGATGCTAATGTAAGCTAGAATAATAAAGTCACAGAAAGAACCAAAGAAGACTAACAAAGAGAGTACAATGATACATCAGACACTCTATATTAAACATTCAGCAGATGTAGCAGGAAACAAAAAATAGCAGATCCCACAAAATACGAAGAGTTGTTCATCATTCTGAATGACTCTAAACTTACAAATATAACAGAGAAAAATTACAAATATATATCGTATACCATACTCTGACAACTGAGGTGGATCTATGATTTATGTTTGATGAGTTCAATCCTTAATTTCATAGCAGTAAACCCTTTATTGTTTTAAAAAAATCGTTTGTCCTAAAAAAGAAATTACCTCTCCACTTTGAATATCGTATGCTAAAATCGTATGTTCACTAAGTGGCTCTCCTTACACATACCGAATTGCAATATCATATTCTATGAAAAGGCTTAAAGAAAATACTAGTACTTCTTTCTTGAAAATCTGTATGTGTTTTGACAAATTTTGCAACCAAAAGCTCTAGGAAGTGTTTTAATCCATTCATCGTTGCTAAGATTAGGAAGAATAGCACTCAAGATATTCTGCAAGAGATTTCGTTTTGCATATATAATGGTTGTTGACCCATTGTGCCCATCACATAACAGCAAATGTGGTAGATCACGAATATTAGACGAGCATTATTTAAGAAAGAAAAAGGAAAGTGCAATTATTGAAATTTAATTCATATCTTAAATCGAATTTTCCGGTCAACAACAAAAAATTTAGCTAGAAGTTCAACACATTCAAGTGTTGACGTTAAAAAACAAATTCATCCTTGTTTCCTTAATGAACAAATTCATGCTTGACCAAATTCATCCTTCTTTCCTTAATGAAGCAAACTATGCAGATTGTCTCTTATTTTATGTTGTCAATACACGACACACTGTAAGTTACAGACTAACAACTCTGCTTGTTTACCTTGTGAAACAAAGATCACATTTTCAATGGCAGCAATGACACTATGAATTTCAAGGTCTCTTACTTTCTTCAAAGATGGAGTTGTAAGATGCATAAGAGATAATGTGCTTCGCGTCCAAAGTGAACATGAAGAAGTTCTTATTTTACAAGAATAATAGTATTTGTAGCAGCCGTTGTGCTATTTTCATCAGCCTAGCAAGCAGTACAAATAAAAATATATATATTGAGGGACCATTCCTAATATTTGTACATAAAACTTCACATTTTTAGATAAATATAAAATGAACCATAAAATAATCATTTGATATATAACCGAAAAAGTGAAGATATAAATCTGCAGGTTGTAATAGCTCCATCTGTACTGTAAAGGCTTAGTCAAGATAAGTAGTGTTTTACCTGTACTACTTTCCAATTGATGGCAATTATGGATTATAGCTATCTGATAAAGAACACGTTTCGACAACTGTAGCTCTTTTTATGTGGGACATCAAGACTATCAAGCAGCTCGAGAAAAGGTTTATTCGGAGAGACGTTTGACTTGAATGCACCATATATCTCTTTAGACACTTGAATGCTATAACTTTCAGAGCAACAAAAGACATCAAAACTTTCTTCAACATTTTCAACATGTATGACCTTACCAAATAACTTGAAAGAATTGACATGAATTTTGTCGAAGAGTTGGAACCCGATTTTGTAATCAGCTCCTTGTCCCAAAAATGCACACTATTCCGACTATCCAGTGATAGGTTGTCTGAATACGAACTGTTGATATTCAGTTTGATAGATCCACTGTGAAACTTTTGCTAGATTTCTTCATCTAAGTTATTGTTAGTACACAAGTAGAAAAACAAAAAAAAACGTCAAAAAATAATACCTGTTTAGTATTTTTGTGCTTTCTCAAACTTTATTGGTCCACAATCTTCTTTATTTCTATGTGTTCCACTTTCCTATATAAATTTTTAGTGTAGTTTTGAAATTTCAATGAACCTATAAAGTAAATTCAAGTAAAAATAATCATTACTTGGAACAAATAATAAAGTGCTTCTATGATCAAATGATGTAGAAAAAATATAAATTCAACTATCTAACAAATATCTTTACATAACGATATATGCTACTTAAAAGTATTAAAATAAACTACCTTATGCTCTCCTTTATCAACAATTCAACATATTCTGCCAAACTACATTGAACAGTAAAGGTAACTTAAACCAAATATAAAATAATAATAAGAAAAATAAAAATATATCAGGCAACATTGATTTACTTTCATAAAAAGAAGAAGATAAAAACAGATATTATCTCAGAAATTTCAAACTCTACCTAGTATGTAAATAGTGAACTGATCAAATAGATTAATACACCTGAAAACATACATACACATTCTAATGTATTCGCTTCAATTAAAAAATCACAAATTATCAGTTAAATTTCAAACTCTATCCGACATGGAAATAGTAAATCATTTGAACAACATAATACAACCAGAAAAGATCAATAGCAAGAGCTAACTGCACATTCTATTCACACTTAAACTTTGAATCATACAAAACTGAATCAGCAAAACTATTTCCACCCTTTTCTCTACAAAGTTAAACCATTCTTCTTGCAATAAAAACAATACCTAAAACCAAAATCGCATGAAAATCATTAGTCTCGAGCAGTAACAGACCCATAAACCTTTTATACTCTTCTCCATATTAAAACATATTGAACTCGGTGCATAAATTTCAAAGTTCTGTGAGAACGTGTCAAAACCCTACCAGAAACAGTGGCTTAAGCAAGGCATGGTTGGTGACAGAGATTTCAGATGGAGCGAATTCTCTCGAGTCTTTGATGAAGTGCTGAAGCGAGAAGTAACAAATTATTTTTCCAAAACTTAATGCCCAAAATTGGTCGAGGGGAGATTTAGGGAAGAGGGAAGTCGATAAATGTATCTTTCTTGCCTTTCTCAATCTTTTTTTCTTTGTTTTCACCGCCAGCCTTTGTGAATCTCGAGGGAAATGGATATTTTACCCTTCTCTCGAATCTTTGATGAAGTGCTGAAGTGAGAAGTAACAAATTATTTTTCCAAAACCTAATGCCCAAAATTGGTCGAGGGGAGATTTAGGGAAGAGGGAAGTCGATAAATGTATCTTTCTTGCCTTTCTCAATTTTTTTTCTTTGTTTTCACCGCCTGCCTTTGTGAATCTCGAGGGAAATGGATATTTTTCCCTTTCAAAAGAACTAATTGTGGGGGGAACTTTTCCTAAAAATATTATGGTGGGAATATTAATTTACCTCAAAATTTTATGAGAATATTTGGGCACACTTATAATGTGTTGCCTATATAATAAAAAATCAAGCATGTTTAAACGCGTAGCAATATATACAATTAACTGTTGCAAATTATTTTATGATTTAGCCACACTTATAAAGTGTAATCTATATTACTTAAGAGCACATTTTATGGACGTTTCCAAAACTTTTGTAGCCAAAAGGTATAAATAAAGGTCACATTTTAAAAGTGTGCCCTTAGATATTTTTTGCAATGTTTTTTTAATGTGGTCAAGAATTAGTGTGGTCTTAGACCAAATTTGTTGTAGTGCGTGATTAGCAGGAGGTCTATTGGTGGAATGGGTTGAAGAGGGATATTGTAAAATTTGTGGCTAAGTGTCCTAACTGTCAACAAATGAAGGTTGAAAATCAAAAGTTGGGAGGTTTGTCCCAATATATTAGTATTCCTACTTGGAAATTGGAAGATTTGAATATGGACTTCGTTGTTGATTTACCATGCACCCGACGACAACATGACTCGATTTGGGTTATTGTAGATCGAATGACAAAGTCGGCTCACTTCATTCCAGTCAAGATTTCTTATTCGGCGGAAGACTATGTTAAGTTGTACCTAAGGGAGATGGTAAGGTTTCATGGGGTGCCCCTATCCATTATATCCGATTGTGGTACCCAATTCACCTTTTAGTTTTGGAAATCTTTCCAAAAGGGCTTCGGTACTCATGTTAAACTTAGTATGGCCTTTCATCCTCAGACTAATAGGAAAGTGGAGCGTACTATTCAAACTTTTGAAGATATGCTGAGAGCTTGTGTGCTTGACATCAAGGGTAATTGGGATGATAATTTTCTTTTTATTGAGTTTGCTTACAATAATAGCTATCATTCGAGTATTGGTATGGCTCCATTTGGAGCCCTTTATAATAGGAGGTGTAGATCTCCTATAGGCTGGTTTGAAGTGGGTGAAGTTGCTTTAATAGGTCCAGAGATGGTTCACGAGGCTATGGAAAATGTTCATCTTATTAGACAGAGGTTAAAAATGGCTCAGAGTCGACAAAAGTTCTATGCCGATGTTAGGAGAAGAGATAAAAAATTTGATGTTAGTGATTGGGTTTACTTGAAAATCTCACCCATGAAGGGTGCATTGAGATTCAGGAAGAAAGGGAAGCTTAGTCCTCGCTATGTAGGCCCGTATCAGATTTTGAGGAATGTTGGCAAGGTTGCTTATGAACTAGATTTTCCTAGTGATTTGACATCGAATCATCCGATTTTCCATGTGTCCCTGTTAAAGAAATGTATCGGTGTTTCGGCATCTCTAATGCCATTGGAGAATCTTGGCATAAAAGATAGCCTTATTTATGAGGAAATTCTGGTTGAGATTTTTGACCGGCAAGTTCGGAAATTGAGAAATAAAGAAGTTGCTTCCGTAAAGGTTCTTTGGAGGAATCAGTTATTTGAGGGTGCTACTTGGGAGGCCGAGGCCGATATGATGTCCCGTTATCCTCATCTTTTTCCCTCTGACCCTACTCTAGCTTGAGGTATTTAGTTCCTCATGGTTTACTTTTTTTGTCTCATGTGTCTTAGATATTCCCATGATTCCTTGTTTATGCATGTTCATGGAAAGCTTAATTTTCAAGAAAATGAGTTAGCTTGATTGATTTCTCTATGATTATTTGCATTTGTGTATGATTTGCATGTAGACTTAATGAAATGATGTTTTGAACATGTTTTAGCATGGAGTAAATGTTTTTTCCTCGGATATGTACATTTATGTGGTTGCATTCATGTTGAGTTGTTGGATTCGGTTCTTACCCTTCTTATGATGTCTTGATTCTCATTCGAGGATGAATTAATATTCCTAAGGGGGAGACATTGTAACACCTCGGATTCCAAAAGAAGGTCTCACAACCCAAGGTACCCCCTAGACATGACATGGCATACAAGACCCCGAAAGGCCTCATACAAGCCACTTAGCATACATACATACCAGATCATAGAGATCTAAGAGTGAAAAAGAGAATTTCATATCAATGCTTTTAAGAAAAGAATAGCGGAAGTCTACATTATTGTCTCAAGCCAATCTATCATAAGAATGAAAAATAACATTTTGGGACGTAACCCAATACAATGTCGAAATGAAGAACATAAAAGTAAGAACAACTAGGTTATGTCCTCGAATGGATGAGGACTCAGTTAGTCTTCAATAAATCCTTCAACTAGGCTCTAGCCACTAGTTGATGGAGAATCGACAAGCCCTACATTAACAAGTCATTGTAGGCAAGAGTATGCGTTAGTAAAATCAAATACCAAGTATGATAGCAATGCACATAAATCATTTAAAACATGCTAGAAAAGGAGCATTTTCATAACATGCAATGACCAAACTAAAACATGATAAAGGTTAGAAAATATAAGTCATAAACCATGGTCAAGCAAGCTAAACATCTTTACATTTCTTTGAGAAATGTCTTAAGAAACACTTTAGTTCATTTTTGTGGGAAGTAGCCTTAACCGACATGTAAGACCATGTGAGCTATTAACATGGAATCCAGTGTCTACCTCACACCGAAAAGAGGTTTCCTACTTTCCAAGGTAAGACCATAAACTTCTAGCTTACTTTGATCCACTAGCTAATGTCTATCTAGACAATCATCCTATGGTGGCACATAGTTTATGGGACATGGGTAATCGCCACTTGTCCACTCAGTTCGAAGCATAATTCCCACGGATTAAACATAGTTCATTTATCATAAGTAGACATGGGTAGTCTCCTCTTGTCTATCATTAGTCATAGGTTCATTATTAATAGACATGGGTGATCGCCTCTTTTCTTCATTAGGGAACATAGGTGATCAACTCTTGTCCCTTCATTAGAATAGCTCCTTAATAATCAATTCAAGTTTAGTTTAGCAAGCCTTTCAACATGTTATGAATCATTACATGTGAGAAAACCTTTAACATTCATAGGTTGAGTGATATATAAGAATTCCTTTCACAACTCAACAACAGCATTAACATATCATAAACATTGATGCTTCAATCTCAAAGCACCCTTAATTTATCATTAGCTTCATAAGAGACATGCATGATTTCATAAACTTCATCTCTACATAGTTAATCATGCTCATAACTTACAAATCATAGGGTTCACATAGGTTCATGAGAATTCCTCTTAAATCATGCAATTTAATGCAAACTCTTGCTTAGAAAACCATAAACAAGGCAATTTGACCATAATTGAAGGAACCCACATATTAGAGGAAAATCATAGCTTTTGATTGAACATGCTTACTTTCATAAAACCATCCTTAGGTCATTCATAATCCCATCATAAAGAGTCTTAGCTTAGAAATCATAATTCATGCATAAATGCATAGAAATTTCATATAATTCAACCCTTTATAATTCAACCCACCAACAAAGCATAGATTTCGAAATTGGGGGAAATAGCATGGGTTTACGGGGACTCATCCAAATTCATGATATTCAACTCAATTTATACTTCAAAATTCATAAAACAATCAATTGAAGCAACATTGTAAATGTCACGACCCAGCGTAGCCTCTAAATGTAACACGACGTTCAAGACCCCGAGAGGCCTCATACAAGCCCTTAGCATACATAACATACAACATAATACAGAAATAAGAGTTCAAAAGAACCTTTTTTTATATCAAAGCTTTACTGAAAACAGCGGAAGTCTACAACTCATGTCTCAAAGCCTTCTAACAAGGGACGCAGCCCAATACAATATCCAACATAAGGAAAGACATAAAAGGTAAAATCCAACAAGGCTATGTCCTTGGATGGATGAGGACTCACACAGTCTTCTTCTCAACTCTAAGTCAGTGCTCTAGCCACGAGTGGAAGGTGAATCGCCACGTCCTACAACAAAGAAGTTAATGTAGGCAAGAGTATGTGTTAGCCCAATTAAGTACTAAGTATGTTAGAAATGCACATAAACACATAAGTCATGCTAGAGAGAGAGACATAATCATGACATGAGATGGCCAAGCGAAAAACCTGATAAACATGAGAAACACGAAACATAAAGCATATATCAAGGCCAAAGCAAGCTAAATCATCTTTCCTTCTTTTCTTTACTTAATCATGAGGAAACTTGTTCATTAATTTGTGGGGAAAAGCCTTAACCGACATATAAGACCATGTGAGCTATAAACACAGAATCTGGTGTCTAGCCCACACCGAAAAGGGGTGTCCTACTTGCCAAGGTAAGACCATGAACTTCTTAGCTTAGGTGGATCCACTAGCTAATGTCTACTTAAAGACAACATCCTATGGTGGCAGCATAGTTTATGGGATAGAGATTGCTTTAGGAGACTCGGCCTCAACTAACAGGAGAGCTCCATCTAGAAAACCCGGCCTCTATTAACGGGAGAGCTTTCACTAGAAGACCCGGCCTCTACTAACGGGAGGGCTTCAATCTCAATATCCACTCGGTGTTAAGCGTAATTCCCAGGATTAGTCATTAACATATTTATATCATTAAACTTGAAAAGGTACAACTAAGGTTACCAATTCAAGCTAAAATCATGCTTATAGACGTTTCATCTTCCATGGACCTTGTCCAAGCTTACGTCATTAGAATAGCTCCTTAAGAACATGGGTAATCGCCTCTTTGTTCGTCTTTTATCATAATGGGAGAATTACGTGAAAAAACCTTTCACAACTCAACCATAGCATCATCATATCATAACTTTGGTACTTTAATCTCAAGCACCCTTAATTCATCATGCTCATATTTTATAGTTCATATGGGTTCATGCAAGTTCAACTCATATCATGCAATTCAATGCAAGCTAATGCTTAAAAAGCCATAATTAGGACAATTTATCCATACTTGAAGGAACTCACATAATAGAGGAAAATCATGCTTTTGACTTGATCATGCTAAATTCATAAGATTATCCTCAATTCATTCGTAATTCATGCTTGATTTCATAGAGAATTCATAAACTTCATCGAATCATAACTCAACCCAACAATCAAAGCATAGATTATCAAATTGGGAAGAATTAGCTTGGGATCATGAGGGTTCATGCAATCTTTACATCAAATCATGTAATTCACGCTAATTCGTGCACTAAGTTACTTTATCACGCTAAATCGTGCACTAGGAATCATAAAATCAATAATTGGAATTATAATTGAAGAACCCCCAATTTTTTATCACAAACCCTAATTCAATTTGCGCCCTATTTGAGACTAAAGCAGGCGGGGTGGCAACATCGTCTTAAGATAAGATATAGGCAATAAGACTTTAAGCGCACCTGAGCGCCTTTACCCATAGAGAATACTGGGGACGAAAGTCTCTGGGGGGGGGGGGGTTCTATGGAGCAAGTCTCCCATTGCTTTCGCAAACCAGTGGGGACAACCCCCCAAAAAAATGAGTTTTTCACGCCAATGACCAGTGCAATTCGCGCATCTGTTGGTAGTGGGTTCAGATAAAGTAAGTACCTCGCAAAGAGGGAGTTCCCTGGCTGGTACCAATAGATAGAGCTACTAGTAAGAGGACCTGGATAGTGCGCTCTGACTGGCCATCAGTCTGCGGGTGAAAAGTTGTGCTAAGATCCACCCGGGTGCCCAACTCCTCTTGAAACACTCTCCAGAAGCTAGAAGTGAACTGTGGACCCCGATCTGAAATGATGGATACAGGCACACCATGAAGACGGACAACCTCCCGGATGTAGATACCGACTAACCTCTCAGCATGAAAGGAAGTATGAACAGGTATGAAGTGTGCTCACTTGGTCAATCGATCCATAATGACCCAAATGCCGTCCACACCTCTAGAAATTTGTGGCAGCCCCACAACGAAGTCCATGGTAATACACTCCCACTTCTACTCAGAAATGGGTAATCTCTGCAACTCTCTACCAGGCCTCAAATGCTCGGCCTTCACCTGCTGTCAACAGAAGCAACGGGACACATAGTCTGAGATGTCCCTCCTCATACCGCTCCACCAGTAGTGCTGCCTCAAATCATGATACATCTTAGTTGTGCCCGGATGGATAGAATACCTGGAATCATGGGCCTCGCTAAGGATCAGCTGGATCAAATCACCAACTCTTGGAACACACAAACGACCAGCAATCCTCAAAACCCCATCTGAATCTAACGAAGCCTGCCCAATATCACCCGCCAAAACTCTATCTCTGAGTGCCACCAAAGACTCATCCTCAAACTGACGATTACAGACCTGATCAAGAAGCGATGATTGAACCCCAACATAAGCTAACACTCGAGTTTGACCATTCGATTGGCTAAGGACTGGATGTCCATTGCAAAAGGTCGCTCTGAAACAGAAAGGAAGGCTAGACTGCCCATACTCCCTGCCCTCCGACCCAAAGAGTCTGCTACTACATTCGCCTTGCCCTGGTGGTATAGAATAGAGAGGTCATTGTCCTTCAGGAGCTCTATCCAATGGCGCTGCCTCAAATTAAGTTCCCTCTGGCTCATAATGTGCTGAAGGCTCCGGTGATCGGTATAGATCTCACAATGAACTCCATAAAGGTAATGCCTCAAGATCTTAAGCGCAAAAACTACCACTGCAAACTTCAGATCATGAGTGGGGTAGTTGCGCTCATGCAGCTTAAGCTGCCGTGACGCATAAGCAATAACCCGGCCCTGCGGCATCAGAACATAACCTAAACAAATGTTGAATGCATCACAATAAACCGAGAAGCCCTCACCCTTAACTGGAAGAGTCAATAGAGGAGCAGTGGTTAGCAACTCCTTAAGCCTCAAAAAGCTCCTCTCACACTCCTCTGACCACACAAAGGGAACATCCTGGCGAGTCAACCGAGTCAGAGGTGCTGCTATAGTGGAGAAACCCTTGACAAAGCGCCTGTAGTACCATGCCAATCCATCAAAGCTCCGAACCTCAGTCACAGAAGTGGGCCTTGCCTAATCACGAATAGCCTCAATCTTCGTCGGATCCACCATATACCATCCTTGGACACCACGTGCCCCATGAATGCTACAGACTCAAGCCAAAACCCACACTTTGAGAACTTGGCTTAAAGCCGATGATCTCTCAAAGTCTGGAGCACTATCCTCAGATGCTTTTCATGCTCATCATGGCTCCGTGAGTATATTAAGATGTCACAAATGAATACAATGACGAAGGAGTCCAAATACGGTCTGAATACATGAGTTATCAAATCCATAAAGGTGGCAGGGGCATTAGTCAACCCAAAAGACATCACTAGGAACTCATAATGGCCGTAACGAGTCCTAAATGTTGTCTTAGAGATGTCCGCTACTCTCACCCTCAACTAATGGTAGCTAGATCTCAAGTCAATCTTTGAAAACACGGCGGTACCCTGAAGCTGGTCAAATAGATCATCAATACAAGGCATGGCGTAATGGTTCCTCACCGTCACCTTATGCAGCTGCCTGTAATCAATACACATCCACATGGTGCAATCCTTCTTCTTCACAAACAGGACTGGGGCACCCCAAGGCGACACACTAGGCCGAATGAACCCCTTACCCAAGAGGTCCTGAAGCTGAACACTGAGCTCCTTGAGCTCTGCAGGGGCTATGCGATACGGCGGAATAGAAATAGGGCGAGTACCCGGCTCCAAGTCAATGGTGAAGTCAATATCCCGCTCTGGGGTCGGTCGGGAAGGTCGGCAGGTAACTTATACTTTCAGACTATAGGCACGAAATCAACAGTTCGGCCCTCCCTACTAACATCTCTAACATATGCCAAATAAGCCAAATATCTACTGTCCACTAGCCTCTGGGCCTGAATACAAGAAATCACCTCAACTGGTGAGCGACTGTGAGAGCCCTGCCAGACCACTGGCGGAATATCAGGCATGGCTAAAGTAACAGTCTTGGCATAACAATCCAAGACGACCCGATGAGGGGATAGTCAATCCATGCCCAAAATCACATCGAAATCCACCATACAAAGCACAATAAGATCGACCAGAGTGTCCTGCCCCTGAATAGCCACCACATATGATCTACACACCCGATCCACTACTAAAGAATACCTTACTGGGGTCAAAACACTCAAAGGCACAGATAAGGGCTCAGGACTCACTCCCAATTGAGGCACACAATAAGCCGACACATAAGAATAAGTAGAACCAGGGTCAAATAAGGCTGAAGCGGACTGATGGCATAAAAGAACTGTACCTGTGATAACATCATCGGATGCCTCAGCCTCTGGTCTAGCTGGAGCTGTATAGAAATGGCCCTGAGCACCTCTAGCCCGCGCATCCACTTGATTGCCTGTCCTACCTCGCCAGGAACCTCCCCGAGCACCCTGCTGCTAGCCTCCTCCCCTAGTTGGAGGTGCTACCACAGAGACTAGCCTCACCGCCTGAGAAGCTGGTAAAACTGATCTGGAGACAGGGCACTCCTTAGGCCAATGACCAAGCTCCTCGCAAATGACGCAACCTAGTGACGATTTGCTACCCGCTGAAGGCCGACCACCCTGACCTGATGTACCTGGCTGGAAACCACCTCGGCCCTAACTCTGGCCGGTACTATGCCCACTCTAATGAAGATGGTCACCCTCTGAGATCGGTAACACTGCCTGATAAGGGTGACTAGACTGGCTCAACTAGAACCCCTGATGAACCCGATATCGGGTATCCCTCCACCTACGACAGGCCCCACTGAAGGTATCATCTGTCCTACTCCTCTTGCCGCTAAACCCGTGGGCCTCGCGATGGACCTCTTTAATAGTGCAGGTGTTATCCACCGCATCCAGAGACGAACGGCCCACTGATAGCATAGACTTCTACTCAATCCTCAATTGCAGCCTCAAACCTTTAAAAAAGCATCAGACCAGCTCCTCCTCCGTAGGCAGAATCATTATGGCATGACGAGAAATACAAGAAATCTTGCCTCTTACTCTGATAATATCATGGAGCCCTTCTCCAACCTCGTGAACTCATCATGGAGTCGATCCCTAACACTCTGTGGAATATATCTAGCCATAAAGGCCTCGAAAAACTCCGTCCATTATACTAGTGGTGACCTAGCTGGCCTGGTCTCGATAAAAGAACGCCACCACTGTCTGGCCGGTCCATTTAACTGATAAGCTGTGAAGTCAGCTCCCCTGGACTCCACTACCCCAAAGTCTGCAATCTCTCCCGGCAAGTAGTCAGGAAGTTGTGGGCATCTTCCCCCACAGCCCCGGAGAAACTTTGCGGTGATAGTCTAAGAAACACCCCAAGCATCTTCTGCTTTTGCAGAGGCACACCCCCGTCCAAAGGGTACGGCTGGCCCTGCAACTGGCTCTGGGACTTGTGCTGGGGCCAGCTTCTGCTGCTACTGTATACCCCCGATAGCAGCTAGAATCTGGGCAAGCATTCCATGAATATCTAGGGTGGTAGTTTTTACAGGCGATGGGTGGGCTGGTCCCAGCTCCACCGGCTGAGGAGGAATCTGATCTACCCTAGGCTTCGGCTCCGGCTCTGGAGTCCTCGCTCTATCACGGACTGGTGCCGCAACACCCCATCGACCTCGGGGTCGGCCTCCAAAGCGCGTGCGAGCCATCGTGCAACAAAATGGAAATAGTGAGATTTCAGGAAAAATATTAACCACACGCACGAATAGGAACAAAAATAAGAAAACATCGTAAGGACATCCTGTAGCCTCCCGAATATACGTCACGGACATCTCCGCGCCGATCCTCAAGACTCTACTAGATGCTAGTTCTGTACAAATGAGACCAACAAACTTATGGCTTTGATACCAACTTGTCATGACCCAATTTCTCGTATCATGATGGCGCCTACCAACACATAAGTAGGCCAGCTAAAACCCTATCCTGAAACTTAGCAGTAATGGGACTACGGGTGAAAACTAACCTCAACTAAGCGGAAGCAACAAATACAAAACATAAAAAGGCTGGAGCGAAGCCAATCTATATAAATACACGACACCTCCCAGAACCTGGAAGTAACATGTACAAAACTACTAACAAGAGTGCAAGTCCAAAAAGTGGACCACAGAAAAAAACTTTCTCGAAGGAAAAAGACAAGTTAAAATATAAAATACAAAAGGAGATAGGTAATCTCAGAACACCATGTGCTCACCCTCGTCTCCTAGACAGACAGCTGCAGGCTTGAACCTAACACTGATAACTGGTGCTCGAACCAGCAGCACGAAAACATATGCAGAGTATAGCATGAGTACCAAAAGAACAGGTACCCAGTAAGCATCATTGGCCGACTGAGCAAGAAAGGTAATAACAGGCAGACAAGATAGAATCAACACAAACAGAGGTCAATGGAAAACAAGAGCATAGAAAGAGGAAGCAAACTAAGAACCACTAAGCTAAACCCAGCTGAGCCCCCCATAAGACCCGCTGGGCACACTCATGCGAAAGTTTAAATAAAATCTGAACAGACCCCCATAAGCGCCAGAGGTACATAGAAGAGCAATGCTACAGAACTAAGGAAAACACAACTCTAGAAGCCAATGCACCTGCTGACTTGAGTATGTATCCGACGTCTTTTCGAATGGACTAGGTCTTTATAGACTAGTGTAGCAGACTTGTGTCTGATAATATGAGCCTTAGTTTAGGCATTTTCGTGGCTTTCGAACCTTCCAATTCTTTCTCTCTTATTTCTGTAATTTTGGGATGTTATTGGACGATTTAGCATTGTTGCGTCGGTAGACAGTTGGATTGTGCGAGGCTCGGAGCCTTCGGTCGATATCCCTGTGGGGTAGTGGCCCATGGTGTTTAGTCTTGCATCGTATTGTTTGTTTGGTTATGGTTTTCTTGTTCGAGGTTGTTAGCTCCAGTACGCAGATAACGTTATACGGTTAGCTTTCGATATTTCAAGTGCTAGACTGTTGGGGGTAGGCTGCAAGTTCCAATCCGCAGCTAACGTTACACGTTTGCACCTCGTTATTTTAAGGGCGAGACCGTTGAGCGCAGGCTACTAGTCCCAGCTCATAGCTGACATTACCTCGTTGGAGCAGATATTTCCAACGCTAGGCTGTTGAGCGAGAGGTGTGATTTCCAGTCCAAGGCTGATGTTACCCAGTTCGAGTTTGATATTTCCAGCTCGTGACTGATGATTGGGCTGGACCCAGGTATTGTTCCAGATCGAGGTTGACGTTACCCGGTTCAAGTCTGGTATTTCCAGCTTGTAACTGATGATTGGGCTGGGCCCAAGTATTGTTCCAACTCGAGGCCGACGTTACCCGGTTCAAGTCCGATATTTCTAGCTCGTGACTGATAATTGGGCTAGGCCCAGGTATTTTTCCAGCTCTAGGCTGACGTTACCCAATTCGAGTCCTGTATTTCTAGTCTGTGACTGATGATTGGGCTAGGCCCAAGTACTGTTCCATCTCGCGGCTGACGTTACCCAGTTAGAGTCCGATAATTCCAACTCGTGACTGATCATTGGACAGGGCCCAAGTGTTATCTTTTCGGGTCCAGGACCCATGGGTGTTGAGGCTTCTGGATTTGTGTTTTCCTTCGTTTCTGTAGTGTAGCTCTTTAGTGCACCTGTCGGGCTTATGGGGGTCTGTTCGGATTTTATTTAAACCTGCGCACGAGTGTGTCCAGCGGGTCTTATGGGGGGCTCAGCTAGGTTTAGGTTCATTTTTCTTAATTTGCTTTCTGCTTTCTCTGTTCCTGTTTCTGTTTACCTCTATTTGTGCTGATTCTATCTTGTCTGCTTGATTTTACCTTTCTTGCTCAGTCGGCCTAAGATGCCTACAGGGTACTTGTTGTTTTGGCACTCATGCTACACTTTGCATCTATTTTCGTGATGCAGGTCCGAGCACGAGTTATCAGCATTGAGATCGAGCCTTCAGTTTTCAGTTCATGAGACTAGGGTGAGCACATGACGTTCTGGGGTTACCTGTCTCCTTCTGTAGTTATATTTTGACTTGTCTTTTGTTTTCGAGACAGTTTGTGTCTGTGGTCCACTTTTGGGACTTGTACTCTTGTTAGTAGTTCTGTACTTGTGACCTCCAGGTTCTGGGAGGTGTCTTGTATGTATAGTTTGGTTTCGCTTCCGCCTTCTTATGTGTTATTTTTTTTCTTCCACTTGGTTGAAGATTAGTTTTCACCCTTTGTCCCATTACTGCTAACTTCTAGGATAGTCTTTTGGCTGGCTTACTGGTGGGTTGGTAGGAGCCATCATGATTTGAGAAATCAGGTCGTGACAAGTTGGTGTCAGAGCCAGGTTTGTTGGTTTCACTTGTAAAGAACTAGCATCTAGTAGAGTCCTGAGGATCGGCGTGGAGACGTCTGTGACTTATCTTTGGGAGGCTACAGGATGTCCTTAGGATGTTTTCTTGTTTTGATTCCTGTTCGTGCGTTGGGTCTGATTGGCTTCATGAAATCTCACTTGTCCCATTTTGTTACAGGATGGCTCGCTCGCGTAGTAGAGGTCGACCTCGACGTAGAAGGGGTGCTGCGGCCCCAGGCCGTGTTAGTGCGAGTACTCCAGAGCCGGAGCTGGAGCCAGAGCCTCGGGTAGATCAAATTCCTCCTCAGCTGGTACGGGCGGTTGCTGGGCTGGTCCCGGACTCTAAGTCATTTCTTAAAAAATGGAGGAAAAAGTCTCAAAGAAAGAAAAGTTGTGAAAAAGAAAGGAAGAAAGTGAATAAATGAGACATGAATGCTCCAAAAGTTGAAAATGGTTGCATGTGGGGCATCTAGAGTGGAGATAAGAAAAGAAAAATGAAAAATCATATGGAATGTGCATTGGTTTGAAGAGTGAAGAAAAGTGAAAAAGTTTAAAATGATGAGTTTTTGTGTAGTGTGCAAGGAGGGTGTAGTCACTTGTGCCTAAATAATATCCTAACATTCCCCAAGCCTTCATTACAAGCTTAATAAAGTACTTGAGATTTTTAACAAATGAAGTTGAGTAAACGTTGATTGAAAATATGGGCAAGCCTATGGTGTGGCATTTGTGTGCATGAGATGATTCTTTTTGAGTGTGAGTGTTTGCGTCTTTATCCCTTGTCATGTAAATACATTGTGAGTGTGTGGGAACATTTCATTCTTTGTAAGGGCATGTAAGTTGATAAAGTGGTGATTTTGAAAATTCCTAATTAAGTCAAGTGAGTATGCAAAAGAGCTAATAAGTTGAGCCACTTCTTGAGTTTGAAATGTTGTCATTTAATGATTCTTGGTTCTTGAAAATGTGCGATGAGAATGGGGGGATTTGGTTTGTGAAAATTTTGCATGTGGACCTATTTGTTAGTACCAACCGAAGCCATTTCCTTTATGCTTGACTGAAAAAGGTGAAATTGATTTGTGGTATGCGTTGAAATGGGAGCCTCTTGTGTTTGGATTTTTCTTTACTTGAGGACAAGCAAGGTTTTAAGTTGGGGGTATTGATGAGTGGTGGATTTCCACTCGTTTGAGGCTCTTTTCTTTTTAATTTTTTCTTGGTTTATGTTAGAATTGGTGCTTTTAATGTGGTTTTCTTCATATTTGCAGGAAAATAAATGGAGAGTTGATTTAGAAGATGTTTGAGGAAACCAAATAGAATTGAAGCAAGAAAAGGCCAATTGGAAGAAAGTGGAACTTGCAGAAGATTACTCATTGCGACCACGTGAGATACAGGTCACGATAGCGTTGGCCAAGAAATTCTGACTTCACGATCGCGTGGTCAAAGATCGTGATCGCATGACCCAGTAACACTACTCATCGTGACCGTGTGAGTTAGGTCATGACTGTGAAGAGAGAATTCCCGACACCTGGGCAGAATGGGAATTTCACCAAATTTATCCCAAAAACCCTTTTTACACTCACCAACATTCATAATGCAGATCATTCCATGCAATAGACAATACAATTTTAGTTCATCTTCTTAACCTAGAGTAGAGAAAAACTAGTAAATTTGTTAATTTGGGTTGAGTCTTTGAAGGCAAGTTGCCTCACAATTCACATTTGGGTTTGAAGATTTTGTGCTTAATAGTAAAATCTATTGTTTCCTTATTCATTTCCTTGCTTTAAATTGCTAGAATTGTGGGTGTAATATCTAATTGAGATTGGGGTTTTGTGCTAAAAATAGAAAATTCATTTGGGTCTTTGATTTCTCATTCTATTTCTTTTATATGTAATTCCATGCTTTCATGAATTGGGTTTAATCTAGTTGTCAGGCTTGAATTTATGATTTGATAGTGCACGCTTGAATCTAGCTTCCGATCTTTATGGGTTGCTTGAAAGAGAATTCGTGAAGTAGAGAATTAGGTTAATAATCATATTTCTGTTTTGAGTCCTAAGTTTGAGACTGAAAAGAGAAGATTTGGATCTACTTTGTTGGATGATAAACTTGCTAGAAATAGGGGTTTAGATTAAGGTATTGACTTACTTGTTGTTGAACCTGATTGACAACGAAAGGAGATTTTGTGATAAAACACTTTGAGATCGAAAGGAGATTAATGTTGATTGATGAGGATGTAGCCTACATTTGATTGATTTGCATGTGTTGAGATGGAAATGGATCGTTGACTGAGTGTTGAGTTCCGAATTTCCCAATTAGAAATTATCCCTTGCTTGATATTGTCTTTGCCCAAATTCTTTGTTTAGTTACCAAAATCTCTCTTAAATTGAAAATCTTATATATTGTGTGTTTAGGTTCAAACTCGTAGCTATTTATCTTTTGTCTTTTTGATGGCCGACAAATGGCCCACCCCGTCTCTTTTCTTGGGTTTTTATTGCTAACGACCATTTATTCTCTTACTTGTTTTGTGGGTAAATTGAGCGTTATCAGCAAATCACCAATTACCACCTTGTTTGCTCAATCAGCCTTCGTTTTAACTCAGAAGTCTGTCTCCTTCGGTGATGGAACTTTTAGGTTACCCAACTTCTTCGGTGAATCACGGATTGCACTTTGCTTCGCCGACCTGCCTTGAATATTTTCGTAAGTTAAAACTATCACTTTGGGCGAGGTCCGGGCCTATTGGGTGATCCGCCCATTGTGCTAGGTGATCCTCAATTGGGAGTTTACACAATTCACAATGTTTTTGGCCTTTTTTCATAGATTTATCCTTTCCTTCTCCTTTAGCCTTCATAACTGCAAAACATCAAAATATCATTAGATAAAGACATAAATAGGCATTGAGGACCCTATTTGTTTAACTAAAAAGATTTCAAATGAATCAAAATCTCAGAATCATCAAAACCTCAAACTTAAACTTTTACTTGTCCTCAAGTAAATCAAGAACACAATCTGTTCAACAAGGGTGTCTACAATAGTTCTCAATGCGAGTTAACATGCAAGTGTCATCACAAGGCTACTTAGAATTATATGCAATATCTCAATCATGCTCAAGAAGCATCAAATGATGACTAGCCGGTATCAATTTAAGCTTAAGCTCACTAATGCTCCCTTATAATGCAAAACCCTGCTTCAACAAAAGCATTCAAGTGCCCTCACAACAAAAATGATTTCATGCTCTCAGAAAGCATATCATCAAACAAGTTTCGAATCAATAGAACTCTCACTCTCCGAAAGAGAAATACATGCAAGCTTCATCCCATAGGTTTGTCCATAATTTCCAATTATCATATAACCGGGTTTTAGTAAGATCTCAAGGGTCCTGCAGGCTTGTAATGGAGCGGAGAGAAAAGGTATGGTCAATTTGTCTCAGTGACTTCACTTTTTCCAAGCATTTTTGTACTCATCTTCATCTCTTCTCAAGTTCTTTTCATTCTTTTCATTTGGAGACTCAATCTTCAATTTTTCATTCAATTTATTGGCAGCCCTTTGTATTCATTAAGATTTTCTTTTTCATTCCATTTTCATGCTTTTGCTCATTTCTATTTTTTTATAAGAAGGGGTTCATTCTTTTTGCTCTAAACTTCAAGGTTGAGTCTCACTTTTATTTATTCTCTTGCACTTGGCATTCTTTTCTCCTTCCTTTTCACACCCCTGACTTAGGCTTTTGAACTAAGTTGGCTATTAAAACAAATCAATGCTTAGAAAAGGATTTATGAGTGAGAAGTAAGGGACATATATGGTTAAAGAGGTTTCAATAAGGTTCAGAACAAATGGTTTAGGCTTAAATAGTTCCAAGATGGTTGTACACCCTCACAATGTAGTCATAAAAGGTATGATGATTTGGGTTCTCTCTCAAAATTTTCCCCCAGGATCATCTCTTGCATTTACCAAGGCTAAACAGTTAGACTAACAAGGAAAATTCTTGGAATCAACTAGCATGATTTCAAGTAGGATCTAACCACACATGGCACTCCAAACACAATCATTTTGCACAGCTCTACAAGATGAAGAAGCTTGTGTGTGATGTTTATTACTAGGCTCACATCAATATGCATCTAGTCAACACAAGATTCAAAAAGATCATTCCAAAGTAAACAACACCAATTTCCTCTTGCAATACCAACACAAAACATATTTCACATCAAGAGCACTATTCAAGACATTGATATTGGACAAAATCAATATTCACAAGCAACAACAATCAACATCACTATTCCAAGACTCATGGGGCAATTGAATGAGAGATGAAAATGAAATCAAAATCCAACCAAATATAATAAAACCCCAAATGCTAAAGTATCAAAATACAATCCAAAAGGGGAATATAGGTAAAGGTGCCCTTGCCCCACCAAAAGTAACTAGATGTGTCCCCAATACTAAAAACATAATTGTACTGGAGTGATATAGGTAAAATGGGCTCTCTGACAAGCTATGCATGTGAAGAACTCTGATCCTGTGGCTCGGAGGGATTAGCATCAACTCAGGCATCAGTACACAACACATCTAAAGGAGGAGTGTCACGACCCAAGGAACCCCCTAAACGTGACATGGCGTACTAGACCCCGAAAGGCCTCATACAAGCCACTTAACATGCATCATACAAGATAAGAGCAAGTCAAGAGTTCAAAAGACAATTCATTATCCAAGAGTTTAAGGAAATATAGAAAGTCTACATATAGTCTCAAAAGCCATCTAACATAAAAAATGAAAGAACATTGGGACGTAACCCATACAAAGTCTTCAAAAGTAAGTAAATGACATAAAAGCAAATGTGGCTACGTCCTCGAACATATGAGGACTCACCAAATTCTTCAAGATCTCTACAATCACGATCTAGCCACGAGAAGATGGGGATATGCCGAACCCTACACTTATAAGAAAATGTAGGCAAGAGTGTGCGTTAGTACAAACATGCACCAAGTATGATAACAATGCATTAAAACATTTAAACATGCAAAAAGGGACATTCTCAGATCATGCAATGATCAAGCAAAAACATGAGAAAACGGTTAGAAATAATAAGTCATAAAACATGATCAATGCAAGCTAAACATCTTTACTTTACTTGAGAAACACCTTAAAAGCACTTTAGTTCATTGTTTGTGGGAAATAGCCTTAACCGACATGTAAGACCATGTGAGCTATCAACATGGAATCCGGTGTCTAACCCCACACCGATAGGGCCATCCTACTTGCCAAGGTAGGACCCTTTACTTAACATACAACTTACGTGGATCCACTAGCTAGTATCTATCTAGACAATCATCCTATGGTGGCACATAGTTTATGGGACAAGAGATTGCTTTTGGAAACCCGGCCCCTACTACGGGAGAGCTTCCACTAGAAACCCGACCTCTACTACGGGAGAGCATCCATCTCAATATCCTCTCAATGCTAAGCATAAATCCCACGGAGTTTTAGTAAGAATTCTCTTTCATCTTATTATCCATGGAAAGGTACAACTAGAATTGCCAATCCAAGCTAAAGTTCATTTAGAATAGCTCCTTAATCTTTTATTCTACCTTAGTTGAGAAAGACCTTTCAACAAGCTATGAATCCATTATGTGAGAAAACCTTTCACATTCATCAATTGAGAAATCAAGTGAGAAAACCTTTCACTATGAAATAATTATCAACATTCATGCTTCTATCTCAAAGCAACTCATAAATCATTACAATTTCCATCATTGAACATGCATACTTTCATAAAACCCGTCTTTTCATTATTTATCAATTCGTCATGAATCATATCTTTAGAAATCATTAAAAGATGCATGAGTTCATATAAACTTCATTAAAATCCATCTTCTTCATAATTCAACCCATTATAAATTCATAAATCTCAAAATTAGGGGATTTCATATTGGTTCATGGGGTTTCATCTTTAAACATGTAATTCAACTCAATTCATACTTAGAAAACCATAATTGAAAGAACCCTCATCACAAAAGAAAAACCCTTAAATCAAATTGGGAATTTGATACTTGAAAATTGAGAACTTTAGGGATTCTATGGAGGAATGGGCTCCATAGATGAAGATCATCATACCTCAATCCCAAAACTTTGAAATCAATTGAGGATTAGGAGGCTTGATCTTGAAACCCTAGGTCCTTCTTCTTCTTCAAGCTTCTCTAGAGAGAGAAATATTTGGAGGGGTTTTGTGAATAGTTGAGAAGTGATTAGGAAGGGTAGAAATTAGGCTTAGAAGGCCTATATAGAGCCTAGGATTAAAGGGTAACTGACTTAGATTAGGAATTAAACATTTAGGGAAAAGACCAAGAAGCCCTTAAAAATAAATGTCGTACTGAGACCTACGGTCCGTAGGTCTATCTACGGACCGTCCTGATCTACCGTAGAAAGAATCAGAAACCTTATGTTTTAGACCTCCAATGAAGGTTGCCATGTACAGTCTGTTGGTCCACTTACGGACCGTACATACCAACCGTTGATCCACACTTTGACCCTCAAATTTCCACTAAGTCTGAAAGAGATCTACGAGACACACCTATGGTCCGTGGAATAAATGACAAACCGTCCTGCTAAATTGTAAAAAGAGTTCTGAAGGTTTACATTTTGAAGACACTCAGTAGGATAACTACGATTCCCACCTGCATTCTGTCAGTCCATCTACGGTCCGTAGGTGGCCTTTGTCGTCACTGGCACAAAAACCTGCAACTCTTTTTTTTCTTTCAAATCTTAAGTGTTACAATATCTCCCCCTTGGGAACATTCGTCCTCGAATGGGAGTCAAGACATCACAAGAGGAGTAAGAACTTTATCTAACAACCCATCATGAACGAAATCATATAAATGCACATATACGAGGAGGAAAACATCGCTCCAAGCTAAACCATGTTCAAAACATCATTTTATGAAGGCTTAATGCAATTCATACTCAAATGCAAAAAAATCATAGGGAAATCAATCCAGTTAACTCATTTTCTCAAAATTAGACTCTTCGTGAACATGCAAAATGAAGGAATCATGGGAACAACTATGGCACATGAAACAAAAAGAATGGACCATGATGGACTAAATACCTCAAGCTAGAGTAAGATCAGAGGGAAATAGATGAGGATATCAGGATATCAAGACATCATATCGGCCTCGGCCTCCCAAGTAGCACCCTCAACAATTGATTCCTCCAAAGAACCTTTACGAAAGCAATTTCTTTATTTCTTAACTTCCGAACTTGCCGGTCTAAAATCTCAACTGGAATTCCTACATAGGAAAGACTATCCTTTATGCCAAGGTTCTCTAATGGCACTATAGATGTCGGATCACCAACACATTTCTTCAACAATAAGACACGGAAAATCAGATGGACAGATGCCAAGTAATTAGGCAAGTCAAGTTCATAAGCAACCTTACCAACACATCTCAAAATTTGATATGGACCCACATAATGGGGACTAAGCTTCCCTTTCTTCCCAAATATCATTACACCCTTCATGGGCTAAATTTTCAAGTAAACCCAATCATCAACATCAAATTCTAAATCTCTCCTACTAACATCGGAATAGGACTTTTGCCGACTTTGAGCCATTTTCAACCTCTCTCTAATAAGTTGAACCTTCTCCATAGCCTCATGTACCAACTCAGGACCTATCAAAGCAACTTCACCAACTTCAAACCAACCTATAGGAGATCTAACCTCCTACCATAAAGAGCCTCAAATGGAGCCATACCAATACTAGAATGGTAGCTATTATTATAAGCAAACTCAATCACAGGAAAATGATCATCCCAATTACCCTTGAAATCAATCACACAAGCTCTCAACATATCTTCCAAAGTTTGGATAGTACGCTCCGCTTGTCCATTGATTTGTGGATGAAAGGTTGTACTAAGCTTAACACGAGTATCAAGACCCTTTTGGAAAGCCTTCCAAAATTGAGAAGTAAATTATGCACCACGATCGGAGATAATGGATAAAGGCACTCCATGCAACCTAACCATTTCCCTTAAGTAAAAGTTAGCATAATCCTTTGCCGAGTAAGAAACCTTGACGTGAAAGAAATGGGCTGATTTCGTCATACGATCCACAATAACCCAAATCGAATCATATTGTCGCCGAGTGCGTGGTAAACCAACACTAAAGTCCATATTCAAATCTTCCCACTTCCAAGTAGGAATTCTAATATCTTGGGACAAGCCTCCCAGCTTTTGATGCTCAACTTTCACTTGTTGACAATTAGGACACTTAGCCACAAATTCCGCAATATCCTTCTTCATCCCAATCCACCAATAGACCTCCCGCAAATCACGGTACATCTTGGTAGCTCCCGGTTGAATTGAATGTCTAAAACTATGGGCTTCTGACAAAATTTGTTCCCTTAGATCATCTACATTGGGAACACATACACAACCTTGATATCGAAGCACACCATCTCCCCCTTGGGAGAAAGCCTCTACGGACTTCTTGAGCACCGCTTCCTTCAACTCAACCAAATTAGAATCAAGATCTTACTTAGTCTTCACATCGGACACAAAAGACAATTCTGAACCATTGTGAATTATAACATCATCCTCACTAGAATCAATCAACAGAACACCCAATCTGTCCAAACTATGAACATCATGAACCAATTCTTTCTTACCATCCTCAACATGAGCAACACTACCCATAGAAAACCAACTAAGAGCATCCGCCACCATGTTCACCTTGCCGGGGTGATAGAGGACACTCATGCCATAGTCCTTTAACAACTCAAGCCACCTCCTTTGGTGAAGATTTAGATCTTTCTGGTTGAAAACATATTGCAAACTCTTATGGACGGTAAAGACATAAACATGCACACCAAACAAATAATGCCTCCAAATTTGTAAAGCAAACACAACTGCCGCTAATTCTAAGTCATGAGTAGGATTACACCCTAACCCAATCCTTGAAGCATAACAATAAACCACAAACCTATCGAACCCTTCTGGTAAAGTCAATATCTGAGCCGAGGTAAGTCTACCTTATAATTCTTGAAAACTCTTCTCACACGCTTCGGACCATGTGAACTTAACCTTTTTTTGTGTCAAAGCCGTCAATGGAGAAGCAATTGAAGAAAACCCTTCAACAAACCTCTTATAATAACCAGCCAAGCCCAAGAAATTTCAAATATCTGAAGGTGATAGAGGTCTAGGCCAATTCTTAACAGCATCAGTCTTCTTAGGATCTACCTCAATACCCTTACAGGAGACAATGTGACCAAGAAAGGCCACACACCTCAGCCAAAACTCGCATTTACTAAACTTCGCGAAGAGTTGTTGTTCCTGGAGGACATGCAACACAATCCTCAAATGATCGGCATGCTCATCCTCACTCCTTGAGTAAATCAAAATAGCATCTATGAAAACAATCACAATATATCAAGATATTGTCTAAACACCCTATTCATCAAATCCATAAACGCGGATTCGTCAACCCAAACGACATCACTAGGAATTCATAATGGCCATATCTAGTCCAAAAAGCCATTTTCAGAATATCATCTTCTTTCACCCTCAATTGGTGATAACCCGAATAAAGGTCAACCTTAGAGAAGTAACTTGCCCCTTTGAGTTGATAAAACAAGTCATCTATTCTTGGAAGAGGATACTTATAAATTATAGTAACTTTGTTCAATTGATGATAGTCAATGCAGATACGAAGTGAACTATCCTTCTTTCGAACAAACAAAACTGGAGCGCCCCATGGAGAGATACTTGGTCGGATGAAACCCTTATCCAACAAATCTTTCAATTGCTCCTTTAACTCCCTAAGTTCTACTGGAGCCATTCGATAAGGAGGAATAGAGATAGGTTGCATATCAGGGAGAAGATCAATACCAAAGTCTATTTTCCTTTCGGGAGGAACACCGGGTAGATCAATGGGAAACAGTTTCAGAAACTCATTAACAACGGGGACCGACTCAGGAGTAGGGGTTTCGGTATCCACATCCCTCACCCTAACAAGGTGGTATATACACCCCTTAGAAATCATCTTTCTAGCTTTAAGACATGACACAAATTGACCTTCAGGCATAGAATTTCCCCCTTTCCACTCTAGGGTAGGCTCATTTGAAAATTGAAACTTGACCACTCGAGTCCTACAATCAATCAAGTCATAAAAAGAATGCAACCAATCCATCCCAAAAATAACATATAAATCTAGCATATCAAACTCTACAAGATCAACATGAGTGACTCTATGGATAAGGAGAAGGGACAATTTCTATAGACTCTCTTAGCCACAATAGATTCACCAATAGGAGTAGAGACACAAAAGGGATCGAACAACACATCCGGAAGAACATCAAACCGCATAGCCATATATGGCGTCACAAAAGACAAAGTAACACCGGGATCAATCAAAGCATAAACATCAAAGTAAAAAACTTTCAACATACCGGTAACCACATCGGTAGAACCCTCTTGCTCATGGCGAGCTTGAAACGCATATAATCGATTCTGCTTAGGAGCATTTGAACCCGAACCACTAGGTTGAGCTTGCTTACCTTCTCTTCCCTTAGCCGTGAGATATGGACAATCCCTTATCTTATGACCTCTCTTACCACAACCGAAGCAACCATCCGTGCCAACTAAGCACTTGCCTTCATGTTTTCTCCCACACTTGGCACAAGTAGCCGATAAGAATCGACCACTATTTCCTCCTTGAGGTGTAGGGTTATGCACCCTATCTTTGTTGAACTTAGGAGGAGCATTGGAGGAACCTTTCCCGGAAAACCTTTATCAAAATCTAGAACGACCATGTCCATTGGACCTTGAATGTGAGAAATTCCCATCACCAGTCTTAGCCCTCTTTGCCTCCCTAGACCTCTCCTTAAATCTCTCCTCTTCTATTTGTTGAGCATGAACCATGAGATGAGAAATATCCATGTCTTTGACAAGCATGGCGGTACGGCATTCCTTGACCACCATCTCGGACACTCCCGAAACGAGCTTACTCATCCTTGCCCTAGGATCGGCAACTATAGTCGGAGCATATCGAAACGATTGTGTGAACTTCAAAGAATAATCCTTCACACTCATGCTTCCTTGATGAAGATTGATGAACTAAAGCACCCTTGCCTCTCTCATATCAAGGGGAAAGAACCTATCAAGAAAAGCAACCCTGAACTTTTCCCAATCAAGAGGACCCGCATCATTCGCCCTCTCACTCTTCGATTGCTCAAACCACACTTGAGCCACACCCTAAAGTTGATAAGCGCCCAACTCCGCCTTTTCCTCTAGCTTCACACCCATGATCATTAGCACCTTGTACACCTCATCAATGAACTCTTGAGGATCTTTCTCAACTTTAGAGCCATGAAACTTTGGAGGATTCATTCTAGTGAAGTCACTCACTCTAGATGCCACCGTACCCACATTTGGGTTCACGGGAGCCACAACCTCCCTATTGGCTTGAGCCAACACTTGAAAGGCAGCCCTAAACTCCGCAATAGTCACTTGTTCGGCCAAAGGGTCGGCCGAAACTTGAGGAGCTTCAGGAGGAGCTTCTTGTTCCACATTCCATCTCGCATTTCTCCTAACATAAGCTCTTCGAGTAGTCATATCCTGAAATGCATAGGATAGGGATTAGGAGAGAGACATATAGAGTTACACTCTATCGCACGACTTAGGAGTAATGAAAGAAGTGGAGTTTCCGAATCATCTTGTAGCCTCTCATTCATAAATGTGGCGCACTTCACACTCATGAATAAGACTTTACTTGACGTGGCTTATGAGACTTCCTAGGATCTTTCTAAATTCTTGTGCTCTGAATATCAAGTTTGTCATGACCCAAGGTATCCCCTAGACGTGACATGGCATACAAGACCCCGAAAGGCCTCACACAATCCACTTAGCATGCATCATACAAGATAATAGCAATTTAAGAGTTCAAAAGACAATTCATTATCCAAGAGTTTAAGGAAATAGAGGAAGTCTACATATAATCTCGAAAGCCATCTAACATAGAAAATGAAAGAACGTTGGGACATAACCCATACAAAGTCTTCAAAAGTATGTAAATGACATAAAATTAAAATTGGCTACGTCCTCGAACATATGAGGACTCACCAAATTCTTCAAGATCACTACTAGCACGATCTAGCCACGAAAAGATGGGGATGTGCCGGACCCTACACTTTTTAGAAAAAGTAGGCAAGAGTATGCGTTAGTACAAACATGTACCAAGTATGATGACCATGCATTAAAACATTTAAACATGCAAAAATGGACATTCTCATATCAGCCAATGATCAAGCTAAAACATGAGAAAAGGGTTAGAAATCACAAGTCATAAAACATGATCAATGCAAGCTAAACATCTTTACTTTACTTGAGAAACACCTTAAAAGCACTTTAGTTCATTGTTTGTGGGAAGTAGCCTTAACCTACATGTATGACCATGTGAGCTATCAACATGCAATCCGGTGCCTAACCCCACACCGATATGGCCATCCTACTTTCCAAGGTAGGACCCTTTACTTAACATATAGCTTACGTGGATCCACTAGCTAGTGTCTATCTAGACAATAATCCTATGGTGGCACATAATTGATGGGACAAGAGATTGCTTTTGGAAACCCTGCCTCTATTACGGGAGAGCTTCAACTAATAATCCGGCCTCTACTACGGGAGAGCTGCCTCTACTACGGGAGAGCTTCCACTAGTAATCCAGCCTCTACTAGGGAGAGCTTCAACTAGTAATCCGGCCTCTACTACGGGAGAGCTTCCATCTAAATATCCTCTCGGTGCTAAGCATAAATCCCATGGAGTTTTAGTCATAATTCTTATTCATCTTATTATCCATGGAAAGGTACAACTAGAGTTACCAATCCAAGCTAAAGTTCATTTAGAATAGCTCCTTAATCTTTGATTCAACTTTAGTTGAGAAAGACCTTTCTACAAGTTATGAATCCATTACGTGAGAAAACCTTTCACATTCATCAATTGAGCAATTAAGTTAGAGAACCTTTCACTATGCTACAATTATCAACATTCATGCTTCAATCTCATAGCAACTCATAAATCATCATAATTTCCATCATTGAACATGCATACTTTCATAAATCCCATCTTTTCATCATTCATCAATTCGTCATGAATCATAGCTTTAGAAATCATTAAAACATGCATGAGTTCATATAAACTTCATTAAAATCCATCTTCTTCATAATTCAACCCATTATCAATTCATAAATCTCAAAATTAGTGGATTTCATATGGGTTCATAGGGTTTCCTCTTTGTAATGATCCTCCAGGTCATTTCTGTGTTAGTACCTTTTTCTGTCGTTTAGAGCATTCCTGTAGCAACCCCAATTCATTTATGACTTATTGGCACTGACTGTTCGATTGCCTGGTCGTTCGTTTGGGTTTTATGCCTGTTTTTCTGTTTTGGAGCTTTTGAATCTTCAAAAGTTGATTTCGATCATAACTTCTGTTAAACGACCACAATTGCAAATTCTGACGGTTTCATCAGCTCCGAAGCGGCCAAATTAGGCTAGAAGCATGGTTCGCCTGAGTCCCGGGGTTTTCGGTGTGATTTTGGGGCCAATTAGCTCCTTAGTCTTGGAAATTTGGTTTAAGGTTGACTTCAGTCAATATTCTTTGAAAACGCGCTCGAATGGAAATTCCGACAGCACGGTTAGTTCTTGAATGCTGAGTTTGGTCTAGAATGACCTTTTGAGAATTGCAGGGAGCTTCCAATCTGATATTGAGGCCTCCGGTAAAAGTTGTCTAAAATGGCTCATTGGGTGTGGGACCCACTCTTTTGTTGAAACGACCTCGTATGGAAATTTTGACTGTGTCATTGAGTTCGAAACATTGAATTCAACGGGGCAACACATTTTGTTTGCGTGCACGGGGTTTCGAACGAATCCCTATCACCCCGTCGGCATTTTGAAATTCTCCAAAATTTAGTTGGCGCAGCTGTCAAAACTGCAGACCTATTTGCTCTCTGCATTCGCGGGATAGGCTCCGCGTTCGCGAAGATGTGAGAAAGTCTACTTCGCGTTCATGGAGGTCTGTGAGGATGAATATATTCTTGTGATCTGCATTCACGGAAGGCTCTCCGCGTTTGAGGAGGTCTGAGTTTGTGAGAGGTTCCTTGTGCTCCGCATTCGCGAAAGGCTCTTCGCATTCACGGAGGTCCGGGCCCCTGAGCTCTGCATTCGCGGAGGCTTGTGAGGTGAGGGTGCTTCTGTGCTCTACGTTCGCGGAGGTCTGTTGTGTGAGGGAGGATCTTTGCTATCCGCATTTACGGGCTGGGGGCCGCGTTGATGGAATACTTATTGCGCTACCTCCGCGTTCGCGGAGCGTTTACCGCATTCGTGGAGAAGAGGGGCCTAGCAGTGTCTATTTAATAAGGTCGAAGCTCACTCATTGGAGAGCTTCAAAACCTCATATCTCCCTCATCTTGCATCAGTTTTATGCGATTCGAAGACCCAGGCATTCAGATTCTCATTGGCTTCATGGGTTTTAGGTTGGTTGGCGTTGGGTGGCCCTCAAATTCCATGAATTCGAGTGGTAAGTTGATTTTTGGCCTATTTTTGTAAACATTTGCTTTTTGTTTTTGTTGGCTATTGGGAGTAGATCCGAGCCTTATTGGGTGGTATGTTTTAGGATTAAAGTTCAGGGAAGCATTTAGGACCTTTTCACGGTATCAATTCTAGAAAATCCGGAGTGGTTCCCACTTTTCCTGATTTGACTCTAAAATTGGTCTGTCTCCGATTTTGTTGATTTTAGTGTCTAAATGACCGTATTGACACTGTAATTCTATATTTGATAGCGTGGCAGCAGTCTGAGGCCGTTCGTAAGGGGAAATCTCCCCGGTGAGTGACTTGGAGCGTTTGTGATCGGCTTTTTTGTAGGTTACGGCTTCCCTTCCTTCTAGATTGAGCTTGAATGTGTAATTGCTGGTTGATATTTGTCAATATGGGGTGGTTGGCTAGGGTTGTTTCCTTATTCCTTGATTTCTTAGTTCGGAGTTGATTATTGGGTTGTTGACTTAATTGGTTTGATCTTTGTATTGTGGGTTATCTGTTGGTCGTTATCTGATGTTACATGAGTGGGACCAGGTTCTTTCACTCTGTGATTGGCTGATTGTTGTGATTCTTCCTTAGAATAGGTTAAGGTAGTATTGACATAGTCCTATGTACTGGGTTAACTTGAGTATGTATCCGACGTCGATTCGGATGAACAAGATCCGTGTAGACTGGTATAGCAGGCTTGGGTCTAATAGTATGAACCTTAGTATAGGCATTTTTGTGGCTTTCGAATCTTCTGATTCTTTCTCCCTTATCTCTGCGATTCTTGGGATGCTGCCGGAAGATGTCGCCGTTACGCCGATTGTCGTTGAATTGTTTTAGTCTGAGAGCCTTCGGTTGGTATACCTGTGAGGGGGGTGGCCCGTGATGTTTAGTCTGGCGTGGTATGGTTGGTATTGACGTTATACGGTTCTGTGTTGAGGATATGTGGGGAGTGGACGGCGATCCATGATATATGGGTTATTTGAGGTCCTTTGCAGAGTTGACATAGATGGTACACTCGTCTGGCTGGGTTAATGCCCCCGGAGTGGTAGATGGCACACTCTTCTGGCTGGGTTAATGCCCCTAGAGTGGTAGATTGCATATTCATCTGGCTGGGTTAATGCCCCCGGAGTGGTAGATGGCACACTCATCTGGCTGGGTTAATTCCCCAGGAGTGGTAGATGGGACACTTTTCTGGCTAGGTTAATGCCCCTGGAGTGTTAGATGGCTCACTTGGCTGGTATGGGCTGGGCCTAGGGCAATGCCCCCGGTGTGATAGCCTTTTTGGACAGCTGGGTACCATGTTATTTAGAAGGGTCGGCGTATCCCCGCCTTTTTTGCAGTACTCGGCTGGCTAGGTTGATGCCCCCGGAGTAGCTTGCTAGATTGGCGTATTGCTTTGGGAAGTCAGACTTATGGTCGGTTGAGTATCGGTCGTTTGTTCGGTTTGGAGTTCTGTTCCTTGATTCTGTAGTTCTAGCTTTTCAGTGTACATATCGGGCTTATGGGGGTCCGTTCGGGTTTTTACATAAACTTGCGCATAAGTGTACCTAGTGGGTCTTATGGGGGGCCCAGCTGGGTTTAGCGTAGCTATCCTCAGTTTACATTCCGCTTTCTCTATTTCTGTTATGTTGACCTCTGTTGTTGTTGATTCTATCTTGTCTGCCTATTTTTACCTTTTTTGCTCAGTCGGCCTATGATGCCTACTAGGTACCTTTTGTTTTGGTACTCAAGCTACACTCTGCATCTATTTTTGTGATGTAGGTCCGAGCACCTGTTATCAGCGTTGAGATGGGCCTGGAGCTGTCCTTTCAGGAGACTAGGGTGAGCAAATGGCCTTCTGGGATTACCTGTCTCCTTTTGTGTATGTATTTTGGCTTGTCTTTAGTTTTCGAGACAGTTGTTTCTGTGGTCCACTTTTGGGACTTGTATTCTTCTTAGTAGTTCTGTCAATGTGACTTCCAGGTTTTTGGAGGTGTCTTGTATATATTATTTTTGTTTCGCTTCCGCTTCCTTATTTTTTTTATTTGTTGCTTCCGCGTAGTTGAGGCTACTTTTAACTCTTAGTCCCATTACTGTTAAGTTTCGGGTTGTAGGCGCCAATGTGACTTGAGAAATCTGGTAGTGACACTCTTAAAACATGTAATTCAACTCAAATTCATACTTAGAAAACCATAATTGAAAGTAATTTGATCATAATTGAAAGATCCCATATTATAAAAGAAAAACCCTTAAATCAATTGGGAATTTGATACTTGAAAATTGAGAACTTTAGGGACTCTATGGAGAAATCGGCTCCATAGATGAAGATCATCATACCTCAATGCCAAAATTTTGAAATCAATGGAGGATTAGGAGGCTTGATCTTGAAATCCTAGGTCCTTCATCTTCTTCAAGCTTTTCTAGAGAGAGAAATATTTTGAGGTGTTTTGGGAATAGTTGAGAATTGATTAGGAAGGGTAGAAATTAGGCTTAGAAGGCTTATATAGTGCCTAGGACTAAAGGGTAACCGACCTAGATTAGGAATTAAACATTTAGGGAAAAGGCCAAGAAGCCCTTAAAAATAACTGTCGGACTAAGACCTATGGTTGGGACCTACTGTCCATAGGTCCATCTACGGACCATCCTTGTCTACCTTAGAAAGAATCAAAAACCTTAAGTTTTAGACCTCCAATGACGGTTGCCATGTATAGTCCGTTGGTCCACTTACGGACCGTACATACCAACCATTGATCCAAACTTTGACCCTAAAAATTCCACCAAGTCTGAAAGAGATTTACGAGACACACCTACGGTCCGTGGAAGAAATGACGAACTATCCTGCTAAATCGTAAAAAGAGTTCTGAATCTTGACATTTTAAAGACACTCAGTAGGCCAACTACGGTTCCCACCTATGGTCCGTCAGTCCATCTACGGTCCGTAGGTGGTCTTCATCGTCACTGGCACCAGAACCTAAAACTCTTTTTTCTTCTTTCAAATATGAGGTGTTACAAGGACGAATGAATGTTGCATCAATTGGGGCATCAGTGCGCGACACATCAGGAGGAGGGATAGTAGAATCTAAAGGACATACCCCACTAGTGCCAATCACAAAGGTCTCCAGATGAGATCTATCCAATGTAGTATGTACTTTCAAATCCTTTATACTTTATAGCTCAGCTAAGGCCTCAGCACTAACTTGCTCATCAGCCCTTGCAAACTCTTTCTCATCTGTCTCAGCGGCTAAATCATAATCATCAGCCTCATTAGCTAACTGCTCAGACACAATATCTAAAGGATGCTTAGCTAACCCAGAAGGTCCATCTTCTTACAAGTCAATTGGAGGTATATCTATGGGCATCTCAGGTAAGGGAACCTCACCCCATAATATCGAAATGTCGGTGGATATCAATTAGTCCACATCTACCCTTGGAGTAGTTATAACACTCCTCAACTTAGCAAACATTCACATTGCTCACGCACCTCTACTCTAGTGGTGATGTTATCTAATCTCTCCCCATAGGAAGCCAATATAACTCAATGGCTCACAACCTCAGCCCATACTGAAAACATGATAGCCTCAATAGCCGAAGTGATCATCTCGGGTAGCTTCTTCTCAAGGCGAGATGCCTTCACATCTGCTGAATGGGCAAGGTTGTGCATTTGACAAATCAAGGCCTATGTTAAAGGAGGCCAGGATGTGGAAGGAGGTGCAGCTGAGGTAGAGGGTACATAAGATCCAAAAGGCACAGAAGATGGGGCAGTGATACCTGAAGACTCCACAGAAGGAGCGGGATGAGTAGTGTCTGACACTAAGGTAGTATGATCCACTACCTGTATAATGTAAGGTGGTGGCAGCTTCCTTTGGCCATGTCAAGGCCTCGATCCTCCGAATGTCATTGGAGAAGGCAGGGGTCACTTGAATGCTAGACCTCTCCTAGAATGGGGTTCTAGCAGCCTCATATAGCTGTGTGATTAGAACGGGGAACGGTAACGATGTCTACTCTTGCCAAGCTCGCATGAGCATCTTCTCCTCAATAATTCAGCCCACATTAATCTCTCTCGAATCAATAATTGTACCCACCAAGAATTTATTTGGGTTCCAAAGTATCGACTCATTCTGTAAAGTCATGATGTAGCTGCTGACGAACCAAAACCAGAATCGAGCCATTATGTTGATATCTTTCTTCTCTATCTTCACCCTGTCAGCCAACCATGGGGGATTAATATCTTAATTCAAGGGTGCCAACCACCCTTTTAAAGCATCCAAACTATGCTTCATTCGAAGCTTATACATCTCAGTGCTTTTGCCAGCCATCCCCAACGCATTATTTATAATTGTACGGTCACACTTCACCATTTTTCCCCGGACCTCAACTTCATCTAATGGTTTTCAAACAACACCCTTTCTCTTCTTGGGTAATGCCTTGGCGTAGGCATCGTAGAATTCCCTAACCCACACTAGGACATATGGGGGTCAAGCTCTTGTGAATTACTTAAACCCATAGAATTTGATTGTGTCCCAAATAATGGGGTAGTCATTGATAACCCAATCTATTGACAACCTTCTCTTCTCAAGAATAGTGTGCTCACCCGCTGCTTTTAGCCTATTGAGGGCCCTCGGAGCTATAATCAGGAGCACCCTCGAAGCAACATTGGTGCTAGGGTCTTGTCGCAACTTTGAGCGGATTGCGCTCCTTTTCCTTGGAAGAACATTTTTCTCTGTCGTAAGTGCCAGTGGATTCGCAACTGTATTTTTTGCCTCGTCACAGTTAGAGGCTGAAGAAGTTTCATCAATGAGTGCCCTTTTCTTCCTAATATCAGCCCCTGCAGCCTTTTTTTGCTTTTCACTCACATACTTAGAGGTGCACAGAGAGACTTGTTGTTGCCCAGTAGGTTCATTTATAACCACCCCCTTTTGCCTTTTGAGAGGAGGTGGAGGAGTGGAGTCAGAGTAAAGGTTAGTTTAAAATAATTGCATAAAGAAGAACAAGTGAACACATTTCCTTAGGCTCGCCGAATGTGTAAGCGATACACCTAACAGGTTAAACGAGCTCTGACGAGCTCCCTGAAGATGACAAGATCAAAAATAATTTAACTCAGGCATTAAGGGCGGTGTCAACTCTAATGTGGTGATTCATTGAGATGGTTCGGTGAGCTAAGAGAAGCCTGTTGAAAGTAACAGTACCCAGATCACAATTTCATAATCAAAAGGCGATGTGGGACTTACTCGGTGATTCACCTAATCACCTTGGCGAGCTAAGACAAGCTCGCCGAATAGGTAATTACAACCCAATACCAATTTCTCAAAATTAAGCACCAAAATGCAATACTACCCGACAACCAATTAATTTAACAAGTGACCCATATACCAATTTTACCCCCGGATACTCAGACTTCCCAAAAATCAATCAAGCATTGCCAAATTGACGAGATGCCCTTAAGAAAGACGTCACCCTATCTATCATTGGAGAATTACAAGCCTATTGGATAACAATAAGCTAATCAAACTTCACCCAAACAAAATTCAAATAAAACTCATACTATTCACCAATCAATTTTCAACTAACAACCCATACAATCAATTTTTAGCAATTTTGGACACAAAATCAATAGTTCTAAGACATTGGCAATACTCAATCGACTAAGTTAAAGCAACCCACATGATTCATACATCAAATTAGCAACAATAACAGTTAACTTAACCATAGGCATCAATTTAAGTAAAAAGAAGAAAAATACATTCAAAAACCAACCTCAATAAGACAACATCCATGAACAAAGAGGGAGGAAGGGTTTAAGTTGAGAATCACAAGCAAGGTAGCACTCCACAAACAAATTGAAGCAAAGAAGACTCAAACTATTATTTAGACTAAGAGTATAGAGTGTAGGAAGTGAAAAAATTCAAAAAGACCAAAGGATGACTTTTAAAAGAGAAAATACCCTTGGCTTGGCCTTTCATTGTCAGGCGCACTCGGCTATCTGCGATTAACATCGCCAAATAAGTTCAACGAATTTCCGAAGGACCTTAAGCTCACTGATTATGCCTGAAAAATATCCTACATGATGTTCAACTCAGTAGACCCAATGTTATTCACCAAATGTAATTTGGTGGATCACCGACAAGGTACCAGTACACCGAAGTTGAGAGTACCAATTTTCAAGATTTTTGGATAAGAAGGCAAACATGAAGATGTCCGCAAAACAAACTCGGCATTTCGCCGAATGAATATTTACATCACCCATTGTACCCTTTTCAACTTTTGTCTTCATTTCAACCTGCACTCAAAACACATGTTATTGAAAGCAATAAAGTAAACTTGGGTTGCCTCCTATGAAGAACCTTATTTAACGTTATGGTACGACACATTCCTTACTCATCAAACATCATTCCAGGGGTTGGGGATGGTATTACCAGGCAAAGTCTCATTTTGCCCTAGATTTAGATGAGTGGAGATTTGACACATTTGGGTTTCCATCTACTTAATTGACACGGAGTGAGATGTAACCATTTAAGTCAAAGTGGAGAAATTATTTTTCAACTGTTTCTACACGTTATCAGACCCTTCACCCCTGTTAAAGATCCTAGTCAACATATCATGAGTTCAATTTCCTTTCGGTCCAACTTGCTCTTTGGGTTTGGGAAGATCATGAGGTGGTATGTATCTATCTTTGTCAGCTTCACGATCTCTCCAATTACCTCCTCTATCTCGCCAATCTCTCCAGCCATTGTCCCTTTCCTTAGTCCAACCTTGGTTCCCACTCGGTCTAGGATAGTTCATATGAGAACCCCCTATTTGGTTCCCCATGTATTGCACTTCTTCATTGTACAATGCCTCAAACTTGGCATCATCCGAGCACTGCCCACTGCTCCTACAAACTGTGTTCACCAATTTATATCCACCCTATGATATTTTCGGATAACAAGTCATCATTTTGGCCATGTTCTTATCGCGCTCATGATTCTTCTACATTTGTTCCTTGGTTAGACCCAACTATAGAGAAGATACTTGATCCTCCCAAGTATACCATGCTCGATTTATTTTTGTCATGTCATCTAGCAACATTTTTCGCCACATCAAAAGGTTGTCTTATTATCCCTTCTTGGATGAGTTGGTCAGCCAACCCTATGTTCACTATATCAATGTTACGATAGAAATATTTTAGGAACAAGTTGTCTAGAACACCCTGTGTTAGACATTGCAATACTAACTTTTGGAAATGAAACCAAGTTTCATGGAGAGGCTCACCTTCCACTCTCTTGAAATTTTGAATGCTATCTCTAAGTTTCACCATCTTCAAAGGAGGGAAAAATATTTCAAGGAACACCTCAGTTAGTTCCTCCCACAAAATTATGGAATCTTGTGGTAATTCGGCCAACCACTTAGTAGCTTCTCCCATTAAGGAGAAAGGGAATAGCCTCATTCATATAGACTCTTTTGTAATGTTCTTAAAATTGAAAGTTCTGTAAACATCCACAATATTCCGGAGATGTTCATGGAGGTCTTCATGAGCAAGACCTCCAAACAATCCTCTCATTTGGAGCAATTGCGTCATCATTTTGGTTACATGAAACATCGCTCTCCCAGTAGTAAGAGGTAACAAGATTTCTCTTGTACTCTCAACTATTATAACATGTTGAATTATTCTTATTCAAGATAGCATTGTTAGTATGATTTTTTAGCCTTGGTAAATGCAAGAGATGATCTTGGGAAAATTTTTTGAGAGGGAACCCAAATCTTCATACTTTTTGTGACTAACTTGTGAGGGTGTGCAACTTGCTATTTCGGTCTACAAGGACCTAGTCCATCCGAATCGATGTCAGATACATACCAAAGTCAAACAGGTGCATGGGTCTAAGGCAATACTAGCCTAACCTAAACTAAGGCTGAAAATATAATCCAACATAGTAAAACAGCCAATAGATAGTCCGCATGAAACATCACATAAACAATCCCTCTGATAGCATAGTACTAGCCCTAAATAGCCCGAAAATCAAGCCTAAAGCATGGTTTCTGAGAAGAAGAGAAGAAATAATAGTTCCCCACCCCAGATTCACACAAATCAGCATGCATTCACACAATCCAGCTCAATCTAAAAAGAAGGGAAGCCATAACCTACAGAAGGCCGACCCCACGCACTCCAAATCACTCCGCCAGAGCTTTTCTCTTCCAAATAGCCTCAGACTGCTACCACGCTATCAAAAAAAGAATCATAGCATCAGAACGGTCGTTTAGACACTAAAATCATCAAAATCATAGACGGACCAATTTAGTAGTAAAAATCAAAAAATATGAGACCCGCTCTGGAAATCCAAGAATTGACTTCGTGAAAAGGTCCCAAACCCTCCCCTGAACTTGTGTTCCAAAACAAAACACAATTCGAGGCTCAAAACAGCCTAAAACCCAAGAAATCAAAATATGCAAAACTTTACACAATTAAACTTAAGGGAGCCACTTACGATGTGAATTCATCAAAATTGGAGGCCGCCAACCGCTATCCAGACAATCACCCACAAAACCAACGCAATTTTGGATGCCCGGGACTTCGAAGCATCGAAAATTGATGAAAAATAAGAAAGGAATCACCTTTTGAAAATTATAACAACAACAGCCGCGATTGCCCCTTTTTTTAAAAGGGGCAGTCACAAAAGACCTCCGCGAACGCGGCCAAGGGCTCGCGAATGCGGAGGGAAAACAAACATAACTCCATGAACGCGGGAAGAGCCCATGAACATGGAGTAGAAGGGTCTACACCTCTGCGGATGCGAATACCCTTCCACGAATGCAAAGGTAAAGCTCCCAGACCTCCGCGAACATAGAGAAAAGAGAGGCTGAGCTCCGCAAACATGGAGCAAGGACCGCGAACGTGAAGGCCAAAAGAGCCTGCAACACCAGTAGGGCACCAGCTATTTTGGCCTTAACCCAAAATTCTGACGGGGTGGTCGGGATTCGTTTGGAACCCCGTGCATGCAAACGAGATATGCTACACCATCAAATTCGGCATTCTGGATTCAATGGAGCAGTCTAAATTTCCATATGAGGTCATTTCGAAAAAAAGTGGGCCCCACCTACCAAGCGCCAATTTAACCAACTTCTACCAAGGGCCTCGAAATTAGATCGGAAGCCCCGAGAAGCGCACGAAGGGTCATTCTACACCAAACTTGGCATTCCAGAACTACCCGTGCTGATGAAATTCTCATCTGAGCGTGTTTACCAAGAATGTTGACCAACGTCAACCTTAAGCCTAATTTCAAAGGCTAAAGTGCCAAATGGCCCTAAAGTCACACCGGAAGCCTCAGGACTCAAGCCAACAATGCTACTAGCCTAATTTGGCCACTCCATAGCTGAGGGAACCGTTAGAATTCCTCTCTGAAGTCGTTTACCTAAGGTTATGACCGAAATCAACTTTCAGGTTTCAAAAGCTCTAAAACAAGAAAACGGGCATAAAACCCAAACGAACGTCCAAGCGACCGAACAGTCAGTGCCAGCAAGTCATAAATGACTTGGGGTCACTAGAAGAATGCTCTAAATGACGGAAAGAAGGCATTAACATAGAAATGACTTAGAGGGTCATTACATAAATATGAATCAAAATAAATTAAATAAATAATAACTTAAAATAAAACATGTCTTATATACATGTCAGGCCTTGGAGATAGACGGCAATTTCTTCATCAGTCAATTTTAACTACATGATATCTTACTCAAATTAACTAACATTTGAAAATTATAAATATTAAAAATGTTAAAATATTAACACAAACCAAGACATAAAGCAAATGAGATAGTAACATAGCTAAATGATGAAAAAACTGAGCAACACTGAGCAACAATATAACTAAAGAAATTGTAGTGATAAAAAAGTAACAGTAAAATTTGCTATGAAAATGTTTAAGTGAACAAAATTTTATTCATCAACAGTAACAAATGATAATAAAAAATGATAACATAACTTCATTAAATTTAACTGACTATAAACAAAGTAAGCAAAGAGTACCAAAAATGTGAAATTAATATTAAAAAGATCAGTCGATAACTTGAATAAAAAAAAATAATATAAGAAAGTAACAAATAAACTAGAGTTATGGGAGAACATAAAAAAAACAGATCTGTTTGTCAAAAATAATTAAAAAATTCAATATTTAAAAAAATGGTAAAATAATTAAAGAGGAGTAATAGAAGTAATAACAGTACTACCATTATTGGAGAGCACCGGAGCTTGGTGGTGGTCACCGGAGTTGTGGTGTTTCACCGGAGGTTTCCTGATGGGTTTGTTGTTGTTGCTGCTGGTCTTGCGAAGAGAATAGAGAATAGGAGTCGTTTGGCTGTTTTCTTGTTGGGGTTTGTGTTATTTTCAGTGATCTCGGAGGTTGTTTCCAGTGTCTTTGGTGACGAAAATGGTCGGGGAGGTTTGGTGAAATGGATCTGGTAGTATTGGTGGTGGAATTCACTGGAGTGGTGGTGGTGATTGGAGGTGGGTCTTGAGGTTTTTGGTGGTTATTTCTAGCGTCTTTGGTAGTCTGGAAAAGGTGAAAACGGGTCTAGTTGGCTGTTTGTTTTCCGATGGGCTTCTGGAGATCGTCGATGGAGATTTGGGAAAAATGGGGTCGTTTTGGTTTTCTGATGATGAGAAGGAAAAGAGAAATCTGTAAAAATGAGAATGGAGAGGAGGAGAAACATGAGATGGGGTTCCGGAGTTTGCAAGAGATGGTGATTTCAGGTGGTTGTTTGGTTCGTTGTTCCAGTGGGTTTGTTGGTGATCTGGTCGCTGGTTTGTGATGGTTTGTTTGTTGTGTGGTTGGCCGAAAAAATGGAGAAGTACAGATGGGATTTTTGGGATGGTGGTGGTCGCCGGATTCCGGCAAGCTTTCGCCGAAAAAAATATGAACCTTGAAAGAATTTCATAAACCTAAAAAATCTGAAAATTACACCCCTTATCTAAAATTTTATCCACCACTCTATCCTAATGACCAAGCTATTGCTTAAATAGAAAATTGAAAACTACCTATAGTACAATACAATTATCCTAAAACCGTGGACCAAAATCAACGATTAATAAAATATATGTGTATGAAATCTTATCTATATTTGAATGAACTTTTAGACTACGTAAAAAATATTAAAATGTATATTAACAAATGTAACGAATAAAATGAATGATATGTAAAAAGTATAATTTAATAAAAATAATGGTTTAAACGAATTGAACAAATATTTAAACATATTCAATCGACTATGACAAAAAAAATATAATTAAAATTAATTAATAAAAAATCTAAAATTTTGAGAAATAAGGATAAGCATCGCTAAACTTGTTTAAAATTATAAAAATTGTATTTTGAACCATTGAATGAATACAACTTAAAAGTTATGAATTTTGAAAATTTTAGACCAAAATTGGGTGTCAACAGACTCTAAACGATAAACAGAAGACATAAATATAGAAATGACCTTGAGGTCATTACAATATCTACTACTTAAAAGGATTTTTGTGCACGAAAGAAAAGAGTCAAGAAGTACCTGAAGGCTCAAACAATCCAAGAAACTACTCCCGCATATCATGCTTTGTCTCCTAAGTAGCCTCCTAAATTAGACGATGCCTCCAATGGACCTTAACCACAGGAATGGCTCTAGAATGAAACTTTTGCACATCTCTGGCTAGAATGGACACTAGCACTTCCATGAAAGTCAAGTGGTCATCCAACCCTACTGCATCATACTAGAGCACATGAGACTCATAGAGAACATACTGGCGTAGCATCGAAACAAGGAAAATTGGGAAAATATGTAAAAATGCTAGAGGTAGAGACAACTCATATGCAACCTCTCCAATTGCTTGAAGGATCTCAAAAGGCCCAACATAGCTGGGGATAACCTTGCCTTGCCTCCCAAATCTCATCACGCCCTTCATGGGTGACACACGGAGGAAGATTCAATCACCAATTGAAAACCTCAAAGGCCGTTGCCTACTATCATTGCCTACTCTAAGCTGTTCGAAGCCTATCCTGAATCACTCAAGGAAAGGGTCTACCGACGATTTCACAAACGGTTAAGTGATAAATGGTCCGCTGAAGGATTCCATAGAGTGTGTTTTGGAAATTTTAAGTCATGAATATTTGTGTCTTTTCTCACTGTTTTAACCCCTATACTAAGTCATTTTTACCTATTCTAAATGAGTATAAGTTATTTCTAAAGACCCCAATCCACCCTTTCCCTTTCATTCACTACCAACCCCAAACTTCTCTAATATTCTTCTCCAAGTTTTCTCCTAAGTCTTCAAGAGATTCAAGGGATCTTCATGATCCAAGTCTCCTCTTTCATTTCTAAAGCTAGGATTCTTCAATTAATATGGGAAATTCATCAATGAATCTCTTTTCATCCATTAAGTCCCAAGAAATTCTCAGTTTCTCTTCATGCATTTATCCCCTATATCTAGGTTTTCATGATTTTGTTATGGGTTAAATAGATTAGATATTTATTCATTATAATTGATCTTATTATTCATGATTTAATCTAAATTACATTTTTTCAATAAATTTCACATAAACCCATGTTATATGCATATTTTGGTTTATGAAATCAAGATTTTATGGAATGCATGCATTATGAGTGGAGGAATTGCTGATTTGGTGATACTTCTGAAAGAAGTGTCAACATGATCTATGAAATTAGGTTTCTTCCGATTGAAGTATTCTCATTATAAAAGGATTATGATGATTTAGATGCTTTCGATTAAGTATTTTTTTATACATCGATTATATTATGAAATTATGATATTTTAAAAGTAGCTATTCTTATGATTTATGGGTCTTGTGATTTAAAGACTAAGATATGACTATGATTTGATTCATGACATGATCAATATATTTTCCTTTGAGAGTTTACTTAGCACTGAGTGAACTTGGGTGATTCCCAAAGTCCTTGAACTACATGCCCCCATAGGATGTCCTGATTGGACAATTAGCTAGTGGAACCATCTAAGCTCAAGAACATGGTCCTTACCTTGGCAAGTAGGATAATGTCATTTTGGTGTGGGAATAAGACACTGATTCTATGGTATAGTTCACATGGTGTATGTCCGTTAATGATAAACATCCCACAAAAGATATGATTTCTTAAATATATTGTGTTTTATGCATATGTCATGAACTTACTTACGATATGATTTTGACTATTTCATTGACCTTCTATCATGCTTATTTATCTAAGCTTATATGATTGATATATCTTACTTAGTCATGCATTATCATATTTTCAGATGTAGCATGCTTCATGTTTATACTTATGCATTTTCCCCATATTTAGTATATTTCGAGTACTGATGCATACATCTCTTGTACCTATGTTATTTCATAATATAGGGTCTGACCTTCCTCCATCCGATCGCGGCCAGTTGGATTGATCAGCGAAAGTCAAGATTTGGTGAGTCCTCATGGTTCGGGGAACTTGCCACTACATTTCTTCTATAAATTTCTTGTCTGTTCAGTTTCAGACTTATTCCTGAGCTAGGGTGTGTCCTAGCCACATCTATGATTAGTAGAGGCTTTATGTCAGACATAGTATGCTTCCGTTTATAAAGTTGTTATACTCTGTTTTAGTATCTTTAAAAGACTATTGATTTGGGATTGCATCCTTTTTCTCTTATATTGTGTATCTTAGTGTCATGCTTATGTCAAGTGGCTTGTTTAGGGTCACTTGAGATTCTATTCATCATATCATGTCTATGGGTAGTTTGGGTCGTAAAAAAACATAGTATTCAGAGCATCAGGTTATAAAGAGTCCTAGGAGTATGACAAGCCACGTTGAGTAGAGTCATGTTCATAAGTGTGAAGCGTGCCACATTTATAAATATGAGGCTACGAGACGTTTAAGAAACTTTACTTCTTTCATTACTCTAAAGTCGGGTGATAGAGTTGAACCATATAAAGGTTTTCCTTCTAATCCTTTTTCGATGCATTTTCAGAACATTCCTCCAAGAAGAGCTCCATTGAGAAGGAATGCAAATGACAAGGTGGAACCTGATGTTCCTCAAGTGTGGGTGATCCTTTGGCCGAGCAGGTCTCATATGCCAAGTTTAGGGAAAATTTCCAAGTGTTAGCCTAAGCTATATATGATGACACAAGCTAATAGGGAATTTGTTGCTTCTGTGAACCCAAATGTAGGTACGGCAGCGACAAGGATAAGAGACTTCACGAGGATGAATCCCTTAGAATTTCTATCATTAAGGGAATGCATAAGATTGTGGACATTTTTGGAGTGACTCTGGTTGAGAAGGAGGATTTGGTTGCTTACCAATTGAAAGGGGTTGCTCAAATTTGGTTTGCTCAATGAAAGGATGACAGGGCTATTGATGTGGGTCCTTTGGATTAGGACAAGTTCAAAGGAGCATTTCTTGATCAGTTCTTTCCCCTTGAAATGAGGGAGACTAAGTTCAAGATTCACAAACTTAAGGCAAGGCAACAAGATTGTGAAGGAGTATTCATTGAAGTTCACTCAATTGTCTAAGTATGCTCCACCAATGGTTGTCGACTCTAGAGCTCGTATGAGTAACTTTGTTTCGGGTGTTTCTAACATGGTGCTCAAAGAATATAGAACAACCATGTTTATCAAAGAGATGGACATCTCAAGGTTAATAACTCATTCCCAACAAATCGAGGAGGAAAAACCTTATTAGAGGGCTTGAGAGTCTAAGAGGGCAAGAATAGATAGTGATTATTTCCCTCACTCAAGTTTCGGTGGTCATTCTAAGTTTTGACAGAAGTTCTCCGGTCAAAATTCATCTAGTGCTCCAACTCAAAAATTCAACAAGGATAGTGTTTCTAAACCTAAGACTCAAGGGAGTGCTCCTAGTGGACATACATTCCCCGCATATAAGAGGAGTGAGAAGAACCATCCGGTAGATTGCTTAGCCGGTTCGAGTGAATGTTTTTGTTGTGGTAAGTTAGGTCACAGATTGATAGATTTCCATTCACATTCTTGCAAGGGTAAGGATGGTAGTCAGGCTCATCCTAGTGCTTCTTCTGGTTCGGGTGAGTCCCCGCATCAGAAGAGATTCAATGCTCTTCAGACTCGACATGATCGTAAAGGTTCTCCGGATGTTGTTACTGGTATGTTAGGAGTCTTTCATTTTGATGATTATGTGTTACTTGATCCATGTGCTACATTATCTTTTGTACTCTATAGGTGCCTATGAAGTTTGATGTCATTCCCAAAATTCTTTTTGAACCTTTCTCAGCCTCTACTCCTATTGGTGCTTCTATTATTGCGAGGAAGGTATATAGAAATTGCCGAGTTCAGTTCCTCATAGAATCACCTCACTTGATCTTGTAGAGTTAGACATGATAAATTCTGATGTCATTCTTGGGATTGATTGACTTCATTCTTATTATGCTTCCATTGATTGTAAAACCTGAGTGGTCAAATTCCAAGTTCCGAATGAACATGTCTTAGAATAGAAGGGTGAAAATTCAGTGCCTGAAGGTCGATTTATATGTTTCCTTAAGGCTAGTAAAATGATCTCTATGGGTTACATCTATTATTTTGTTTGAGTTAGGGATATGGATTCCAAAACCTATACTCTTGAGTTATTTCTAGTTGTTACTTAGTTTCCGGATGTTTTTCATGTTGATCTTCCTGGTGTGCCTCCAAAAAGGGAGATAGACTTTTGCATTGGCCTTCTTCCAGATACGCAACCTATCTTTATTGCTTCTTACCGAATGGCTCTGCCAGAACTTAAGGAGTTAAATGATCAGATGAAAGATTTTTTTAGTAAGAGCTTTATTAGACCAACTATCTCACCATGGGTTGCTCTAGTTTTGTTTCTTCAAAAGAAAGTTTGTTCACTTCACTTGTCTATTGATTATCGGCAACTGAGCAAGGTCATGATGAAGAATAATTATCCTATTCCGAGGATAGATTACTTGTTTGATCAACTTCAAAGTTCTAGTTTCTTCTCAAAGATTGATCTTTGATTAAGGTATCATCAATTGAAGGTAAGGGAAAGAGATATTCTGAAGATGGCTTTTTGAACTTGGTACGGTCACTGTGAGTTCTTGGTGATGTCATTTGGGTTGACAAATGATCCGACGATGTTCATGGATCTTATGAATAGAGTGTTCAAACAATATCTTGACATGTTTGTGATTATGTTCATTGATGATATTTTGATTTACTCACGGGGTGAGGATGAACATGTTGATCACTTAAGGATTGTTTTGCAAATTCTCATAGATCGTAAATTGTATGCTAAGTTTAGCAAGTGTGTGTTTTGGTTGAGGTCTGATGCATTCCTTGGCATATTTTCCCTGGTGAGGGTATTCAAGTTGATCCTAAGAAGACAGAGGCAGTTAAGAATTGGCCTAGACCTCTTTCCACTTTAGATATTCAGAGTTTCTTTTTGGCCGGTTATTATAGAATGTTTTTGGAAGGATTTTCATCTATTACTTTTCCTTTGACTACGTTGACTAAGAAAAAGGTAAATTTTCAATGGCCGAAAGATTGTGAGAAATGTTTCCAAGAGTTGAAAAGTAGATTCACTTCAACCCCTATCTTAGCATTACCGGAAATATACAATGGGTTTGTGATTTATTATGATGTTTCACGGATAGGCCTTGGATGTGTTTTATGCAACACAGTAAGTTAATTGCTTATGATTCGAGGAGGTTTCACGGATAGGCCCTGGATGTGTGTCAATGCAACACAGTAAGTTAATTGCTTATGCTTCGAGGCAGTTCAAGGTTCATGAAAATAATTATCTGGCTCATGATTTGGAGTTGACGGCGGTGGTATTTTCTTTAAAGATTTGCAGACATTATCTTTAGGGTGTTCATGTGGATGTGTTCACCGATCACAAAAGTTTGCATTATGTATTCACACAAAGGGATTTGAATCTTTGCCAATGGAGATGACTTGAATTTTTGAAGGATTATGATATAAGTGTTCTTTACCATACGGGTAAGGAAAACGTAGTTGCTGATGCTCTTCGCCGATTGTCCATGAGTAGTGTTTTTCACATTGAAGATGGTAAAAAAGAGTTCATTCATAATTTTTATAGACTAGCTCATTTGGGTGTTCGCTTGGTTGATTCTGAAGAGGGTGGTACCATTGTTCAAAATGGCTTAGAATCGTCTCTTGTATCGGATGTGAAATCTAAGCAAGACCTTGATCCGACTATAATTGAGTTGCAGAAAGCGGTTTCTGAAAAAGTCATTGGGGCTTTCTCCCACGAAAAAGATTTTGTGCTTCTTTACTAAAGTCCTTTAGGTGTTCAAAATGTTGATGAGTTAAGCCAACAAATTTTGTTGGAGGCTGACAGTTCTCGATATTCCATTCACCCGGGAGCCACCAAGATGTACCGTGATTTCTGAGAGGTCTATTGTTGGAATGAGATGAAGAAGGATATTGTGTAATTTTTGGCTAAATGTCATAATTGTCAACAAATGAAAGTTGAGCATAAAAAATTGGGACGTTTGACTTCAGAAATTAGAAACCTTACTCGGAAGTGGGAAGATTTGAATATTAACTACACTACAGGTTTATCTCGTACTCGTCGACAACATAATTCTATTTGGGTTGTTGTGGACTGAATGACTAAGTCAGTGCATTTTCTTCCCATGAAGACCTCATTTTCAGCCGAAGACTATGCTAGGATCTATATTTGGGAAATGTTGAAGTTGCGTGGAGTGACTTTATCCATTATCTCCAACAGATGTACTCAGTTTACTTCTCAATTTTTGAGATTGTTTCAGAAAGGTCTTGGTACTAAAGTGAAGCTTAGTATGGCTTTTCATCCTTAGATCGATGGTCAAGCTGAGCAGAATATTTATACTTTGGAAGATATGTTGAGAGCTTGTGTGATTGACATTAAGGAGGATTGGGATGATCATTTGCCTTTGATTGAGTTTTCTTATAATAATAATTATCAGTTAAGTATCCAAGTGGCTCGATTTGAGGCTCCCTATTGGCTGGTTTGAAGTTAGTGAAGTCCCTTTGATAGGGTCCGAGTTGGTACACGAGGCTATGGAGAAGGTTCGACTTATTAGAGGGAGGTTGAGGACGTCTCAATGTCGACGAAAGTCTTATGCGGATGTTAGAAGAAGAGGGCTTGAACTTGATGTTGATGTTTTGTTTTACTTGAAAATCTCACCTATGAAGGGTGTGATGATATTTGAAAAGAAAGGGAACCTTAGTCCCTGTTATATAGGCCCATATTAGATTTTTAGGCGTTTCGGTAAGGTAGCCTATGAGTTGAATTTTTCTTCCGATATGGCATCGGTGCATCCGGTGTGTCATATTTTGTTATCAATAAAAGCATTATTGATTGCTGAAAATAAAAATAATAAAACTATATTATTTTAGGAAGGCCATAGCTTATTAACTTCTTCTGAATGCCTTTCTGCTTCATTTGTTTTTATTTTTTTCTGGAGTGCTATTAATGTAGTTGTTTAGTTAATAATCTGTTTTTTCTTTTCATTTCGGGTCATGTAAACTTCATAGACATGAAATCCTCCAATACTGCCGCCATTTTCTGCCATATTAAAAGGTAACTAGGAACCTTTACTTTTTCATTTTTCAAACACCTTTTGGAAGGGATGTACTAATTTTAGTATCAGTACAGAGTGTTGTGAAGTACTGTAGTAGTAAAGAAAAATTTCCAGGAATCAGGATCATGATAGAAATATTTCTTCTGAAGAAATATATACGACCCTAAGCATCAGAACTGGACGTGTACGAAAAATCTTCCATTTGTCAGGCTGTAAATGCAGTGATACATACTTATAATTCATTTCTCTTATACATTACTTGGCAGTTTTGGTTTTAGCACTTTTCTCTTTGCTTTAGTTTTTTCATGAGAGTTTTTGTTTTGAGTAGCTCGGTAATATTTCTTGGCCTGTAATGTTCTAGATGGCTTTGATCCAGATGCGGTGGCAAAGTTGTTGCATAAGTTTGTGAACTATAGCAAGAGGAACAACGAGTCAGTGGCTGAGTTTCTAGGTACAAAGTTAGTCAAGGTACTGTGAATTTAGTAAATCTGACCTCATCTTAAAAAGACTCCCAGTCCCAAGCAAACATCAAGTTTTCTGGCTCATCATTTCATTGCAGTTATTGTTGATTGAGAACCTATGGGCAAAAGGACTATGTGCAAGTACCAAAGTTTGATGCATCACTGTAGTTATCTAAAACATGGGACTCCAAAGTTTGCTGCATCACTGTAGTTATCTTTCACTTACTAATGCCCTTTGTGTTAAGAAATCTTTGAAGTTCTGTATTAATGGCTTATCATGATCTTTACTGGTTGAGGATTTCACTGATTGGTCTCAAAATGCTGCAAGGGCTGTTGGGAAAGGAGAAGTGAAACTCATATACAAGTGTATCAAGTGTACTAGCGAATACATTTCTGCTTTTATGGATGTCCGTTTCGAAATACCCACATTAAAATATCAGTTGTTTGGCCGTGCTGCTCCCTTTCTGAGGCAAGGAACATTATAGAAGATGGAAATACATCCATTCTTTCTTGTAGAGATATCAAGAGGGAGAATAAAACTAAAGGAGGACAGAAAGGAAGTCAGTCGGCTATACCTTCTGAACCTATCGCGACGAGAAGAAAATGATCTAGTGAAGGTTGGGAAGGATTAACTTTAGTGGGCTGTGGACAGTCAAACGGAAAATGGTCTACAAATGGTTGGGAAGGAGTACGTTCAACGAGTTGGGGACAGCCCAATGAGGATGGTGGACCACCCAACTATCCCTGGTCAAAAGAAAAATTGTCTACCAAAGTTTGGGGAAAAGCATCTTCATCTAATTGGGGACAGTCAAACGGGGATGGTGCACCACTAGACTAAATCTTGACAAAAAGGAAAAAACCAAAAGAAACACCTGGAGGAACTTCTTCTTCTGCTCAATGGTTGGGAAAATCAGACAAAAGAAGTTGGTCCAAAAGAAAGCATAATAATAAATATGCACCTAAGGCTAAGTGGTCAAAAATGTAGACAAGAGGTTGGGGAGGAAGCTAAATGAACGATTGGTTGCGGATGAAGTAGGTTGCGCGTATCTAGTTGAATCATCTGCAACAGCTTTTACATTCTTTCTAGAACTTACGGTGTATGTCATATGAACAAGGTAACGTACCCCTCATCGTCCTCTTGTTTTTGTACTGGTTTGTTAGGAAATTTGGTACAAATCAACTTAGCAATGACCTAACAAGATGTAATGTTAACTACACAATGTACATTTGATTCTATGTACCTTGTGAACATCAAGGAATTGAAGGAAACCTGGATTCTCGAGAAGTCAAATCTCTCTCTCTCTCGATCGATCGATTTACTTTACTGACATGAGTTTCTAAGGATTCTCTAAATCTCATACTTATTCCTACATGGGCATATAATGTCTTAAATAAAAGTTGCCCAATTTGGTGGGTAGATAGTAGAGAGTAGAGACTAGAGTTATTGGATACTTGTGTTGGCTATCTGGGTAGAGAGTAGAGAGTAGAGACTCGAGTTATTGGATACTTGTGCTGGCAAGAGATAGCAAGTGCTCAAATTAATAGTTGAAGTGTGTGCGATTTGATCCCCACACCATCATTATAAAAATTTAAAAATTAACAAAGTAAAACAATCACAAAATGGATTCCAACAAAAACAAGGTTTTTAAGTTATAGCTGAACTTAACAACATAGTAACAAGTCAAGCCCGGTGCACAAAACAAATTGCATTGGCACAGGACCCGGAGAATCTAACTAACATAGTCTGTATAATAATGGATATCTAGATTTTGTCTCCTCTGACAGTCTTAATATCATCAACAATAGTTATAGCATCCATTGAAATACCAGCAAGCCCTCTTTTTGAAAATCCAGCACAGTAGAGCCCATTCTCTCCTTTCCAATGATTTGGAAATTCATTCATCAATGTTCCATCATCAAGAAATATAGAGCTATAATCCTACATACAAAAAAGGTAATAAAATTGTACATATTTTAGACAATGATAGTGAACTTATAGTAAGTGAAATTAGTAACCAGGAAAACATACGAAGAAAAATGTATCCTCACGTGATATTTACTAGCAAGTGGAACAATTTCAAGACTCAAAATTAGAATTAAAAAAAGAAAAGAACATAGTGATAATTTTCAAAACGTACCTTTAGCCATTTGGTAGCAACATTCTTGTATCCAGTACCAAAAATGATTGCATCAAATTGACGTTCTTCCCCATTATCAAACACTATTGTATGTTCTTTTATTTCTGATATTCCAGGAAGTACCTAATTAATAATTCACCAGACCCGTAAACAACACGAATTTAACATCTATATATTTGATCTAAAATTACTGAATTCTATCGATTCCATAACTATAATGATGGATACGCCCATTGTTGCCCATGATAGGTGAAACTAGTTACTACAAAAATAAGATAGACAACTCCTTCTACAACAGGTTATATTTTACCCACAATATAAAAATTATACACAATTTTGTAATTTATATCCCAAAATATATACTAGTTATATATACTGAATGGTAACCTTCATGTTTTTAAAAGGTGAAAAAGCCATATATTATTTTACGTTTGATAATCGAGAAATTCCCTAGAACAAGTGATATAAAATTTGAATCATTATAGATAATGAACATGTATTTCAACTGTTCCTCATTAAATACTATTAGGTCTTTGGTTGTAATCGAATTCGAACTCCTGACGTGCCCCTAACCACACATCACACGTTGTGCTCTTACCATCAGACCAAAGCCCTCACAGCAACTCAAGCCATCTGTTTTTCACATGATATTTCTCAAAATAGAATAAAAATAAATAAATATAGTATCATACCTTAATCTCTTCATGTTTAATCTTGTCAATGGCACCAACATCAATTACTGGGGATGTACCTTTTGAGATTTTAACAGAAAATGGACCTTTTTCTGGTTGTGGTATTCCAAATTTAGCCAAATTTCCAAATTTAAACTTTGCAAACATTGCAATCACAGTATCAACCAAAGATATTGGTAGATATTTTAGCAACACCATTCCAATATGCACCATTTCCCTTGTTACAACGTGAATCTGCAAACATATTAGGACAAAATAAATTTAATCCTAGGTTGTTTTTGCAATAATGTATTGTGCTGCAACATGAATCTGCAAACATATTTGGATAGATAGATAGATTAAATCAACTTTGTATTCAGAATCGAGGTTGTTTTTACAATATTGTATTGTGCTTGGAGCTAAGTATGCTAGAATACAAATTCTTCCTCAACTAATGATTGGTGGAAACTATTGGAGGTGAAGTGAATCAAACTTATTTTTAGATAAGTAATACCATAAGGGTATATATGCAAATCATGTTCAAATTCCAGCCCTTTCACTTAAGGGTATACCTAGTGTTGATGGGCCAGAAACTCACACCAAATCTCTAGATGAACAAAGTACAACATCACATATGCTAGTAAAAAGTAACATGTACCAAGTAAAATAGTTGATGTATGACTAAACTCATCAAATACCACCGATATCAATTAAAAAATCAATAAACACATATCTACATGCATGCAAACAAAAAAGATAAAGTAAAGACAAGGTATAGAGAGACTTACTGGGCTTCTAACAACAATTGATGTGTGACTTCCATAATTTGAAAGATCAAAAGCTATTTCCATCCCAGAATTTCCTGACCCAACGACCAATACATTTTTATCTTTATATTTTTCACCGGATTTATAGTCACTTGAATGAATTACTTCGCCATTGAAATTTTCTATCCCTACCACCTTTGGAGTATAACCTTCATTGTTTTCTCCAGTAGCCAAAATCAAGAAATCACAAGCGTACAATTTCATTTCTCCACTAGCCACATTTCTTGATTTGACATTCCATTTCTTCTCCTCATTGTTGTAAAAGGCTAATTCAACACAAGTTTGAAATTTTGGTTTTATGTTGAAATGCTCAACATACTCATCTAAGTATTGAATAAATTCAATTTTTGGTAAATACTTTGGTGTTGAAGTTGCATGGGGCATAAAAGGCAATGAACAAAAGTCCTTGGATAAATGCAAGTGAAGTCTATCATAAGTCTTTTTCTTCCACAAATAGGCACAACAATCTTCTTTTTCTAACACAACATTTTTGATGCCCAATTTGTTCAAACAAGCCGCAATAGCTATACCTGATGGGCCAACTCCAACCACAACAACTTCAACTTCTTCCTTTGAAAAGTTAACCATTGCAAAATTTTCAGAAAATTAAAGAAGAGTGTTTTTTTTGAGTATTGTTGAAAAATAAATTGCAACAAGATTTTAAGAAAGGGGAATTTAGACAATGAGGTATGTGTATATGGTCTTTAAAAAGGATAAAAATGATATTTATTGCTATAAAGAGTTGTGACTTTTATGAAAAGTTGCAACTTTTATGAAAAGTTGCAACTTTTATGAAGAGTTGTGACTTTACGGAAGGGTTGTAACTTTTATGAAAAAGTGCAACTTTTCCACAAGGTTGTGCCTTTTACGAAGGGTTATGACTTTTGACTTTTCCCTAATGGTTGTGATCTTTTGGATAAGGCACAATAACCACTTGTTCACACTACCATTTGTTGTCTATAAATAGAGAGATTTCCTATTATTATTCAAGAATGGATTTTCTGAACTTCACAACTTCTCCGCAAACAAATTATAGTGTGTTTTTTTGTCGTTGAGTGGTTCCTTGATACCGTGGTGTAGGTACAATTACACTGGTGAGTAAGATCGTCCTATCATGGGAGGAGGAATATTCTATTAATCTCGGGTACTTGTGGGGAATAATTTTCTTAAGAAACATTGTGGGTTCAGTGGTGAGTAAGATCGTCCTAATGCTTTAACTTATTGAGTGTGGCCGAGGAAGAAGAGAACAATTCAGGTGCAAATTCAAATGAATAGGTTGTCATCAATAATGATATTTCACTTATGCAATTTGGCAGCGTATCAAATGGGTCATACTTTGAGAAGTGTGAATTTCCATTTTGAAAGATGTTCAAGGACATTTTTAATATTATTTATGGTCAAGTTTGGAGACTAAAACTTGTGTAGTTTTCTACACCATGTGAAATTTGATTGTGTTTATAAATGAGATTGAGCATTTAGTTTGGGGAATATAAAAACTTGACAAATTTATTAAACACTCTGTTTGAATATTCTAACTTGAAGAGTATAAAAGCTTTATCAGGAATATTAAGGCTAAACGATTTAAAGAATATAAAAACTAACTTTATCAACATTCAAAGTTCATTCGGTTGACGATTTGAAAAATATAAAAACTTCATCGTTAACTAGAAACAAATTGTATACATATTCAGTCTTTATTGTTAGTATTCTAAATTCTAAATTGTCTGTCTAATTGTGATAGGAAAAAGAAATGGTGACATAAAATCATTGATTTTGTGTCTGCAATGGGTGCCTCTATGAATTGAACTTTTATATTTTGTAAAGATTGTCAAAGGAAATTGAAGGACTAATGATTCTATTTTAGAATATTATCTCCAAAAGAGGCTTCATCTTGCCAATGTGTATTTTGATGGTATACAAGTTAAAAGCATGAAAACAAAATATGTGAAAAATAATTTTCAAAAATTTGAAAAATATTTTTGAGATCATATATAAAATATGGGGGTTCTTCTCTTAGATAAAACCACCAAATTAAATATATACTTGTTCAAAAGAGTTGTGTTCTCTTATGTAAGAGTTTCACTTAAACTATTTGTAATATTTGTGAAAAATCATCTATCATGTTTATGTTGTAAAAGAAGACTTTCGGTCATATTGCCCTTATTGGACCCAATAAGACTATGTTCATGAGTAATTCTATAATAACCAAATTAGAGGTTATGGAAAGGTCATTCTAAAAAGGACATTTGGCAAGATGCTGAGTCTAAATAATGTCTATATCTGACAAAATATTTGTGATAAAAAGTCACCTCACGGAGGGTCTTTTCGAACTCAATATTTCTACTTGTTCTTACTTGCTTAAGTCAAATTGTTTGTGACTGAACGTCTAGGACATGTCAATTACAAAACCTTGCAAAAACTGATCAAAGCATTCTTATAAATTTGTTGAAAGGAATTCTATATCTTGTGGTGGGAAAAAGTATTTAATAAATTTTATATATAATTGCACTAGATATTGTTATGCCTATTTGCTGAATAGTAAGGATTAAACAATAGAAACATCTACGCAATATAAAATTGAAGTTGAAAATCAGTTGGATAGAAAAGGAAAAAAGACGAGAAGTGATAGATGTTTACCTCAATGTTGTTGCGGGGGGGGGGGGAGCTATCCTTACAGCAAAAGGAAACAACAAAAACTTTTGTCCGTTCAGAAAGGGAGCATAAAAATGTTTTGCCTATTCAGGCTTAGTATTATGCTGATAGAGAACTACTTGTTTCCCCTTATGACTATCAAAGTCCAAGTTCCTATCCCCTAAAAGGGTCAAAATAGGACCTAATACTGTGAACTGTATGTATGTTCATTAGATATGCTACAAACAGTAAAGTATATCGATTTTTTGTTCATAAGTCTGAACATTCAGATAGTCATGACAATACGATAATTGAAACAGATGACACTGATATCTTTGAACACATATATCCATATAATACTAGACTTGAGTTTTCTAGTGAAGGGTCTAAACGACCTTTGAAAGAACCAAAGGAGAACGTACTTAATAAAGAGATTCAGAGGCTTAGTAAATGTCAAAGGACATCTACTTCCTTCGGATATGATTTTGTAACATTTCCTCTTGAAAATGAGTCTCATATATTCAAAGAAGTTATGTCTTATATTGATTCATCATCTTCAAAAGAAGTTGTCAATAGTGAGATTGATTCAATCTTGAGTAACCATACATGGGAGTTTGTTGATCTTCCTCAAGGAAATAAATCTTTGGGTCCAAAGTGGACCTTCAAAAGAAAAAGAAAGTTGATGGAACTATTGAAAAATACAAAGAAAGTTGCGTCATCACAGGCTTTACACAAAAGAAAAGGCCTTGATTATTTTGACACATAATGGCCACTAACAAGAATTACATCCATTCAGTTGTTAATTGCACTAATTGTGGTATATGGCCTTCAAATTCGTCAAATGGATGTGAAAATAATTATCTTAAATGGAGAATTGGACGAATAAATTTACATTGAACAACCCAAGAGGTTTTATGGTGCCTGGTAAAGAAATGAAAGTATGCAAACCTGTTAAGTAACTTTATGGACTAAAACAAGCACTCAAATAATGGCATATGAAGTTTGATCAAACCATGTTGGCAAATGAATTTAAGATTAATTAATGTGATAACTATGTTTAAATGTATGCTAGAAAGCAACTTTGATATGAAAGACATAAGAATTATTGATGTGATCTTAGGTATAACAATCCTTAGAACTCCACAAGGTTTAGCATTTTTCCAGTCTCATTACATTGAAAAGGTACTTGACAAGTTCAAGTATTTGGATTTCAATATTGACATAACTCCAATAAATTATGCAAGAGTATTGGGAAGTATCATGTGTATCATAAATTGAACGCGACTAGATAAAGCAAGTGTTATTAGTAAACTAAGTCGGTTCATGAGTAATCCCAATCAAAAGATTGGATGGCAATGAAAAGAGTTTTGCAGTAGTTAAAACATACTCAAAAATATGATTTGCATTATAATAAATATCTAGCAATATTGAAAGGATATGGTGATGCAAATTGCATCACCGGGTCAAATGAAGTAAAATCCACGAGTGGATATGTATTTACTCTTGGTAGAGGAACAGTCTCTTGGAAATCGTCCAAATAGACATGTACTGCTCACTATACAATGAAATCTAAGTATATCTATCATGACCCGGTTCCTCAGGTCATGATGGCATCTACTATAACCCACCAGTAGGTAAGCCAATCCGTAACCCCAAACAACAAGTAATGAGTATAAGGCTACAACTAGCAGAAGTAACACAATAACAATAAAATAAGATAGAAGGGAAGCAATCAAAAATCTATATACAAGGGAATCCCTCCCAGAACCTGGAAGTCACAATTACAGAGCTGTCTAATATGAAAATACAAGTCCCAAAAGTGGACCGCAACAAGCTGTCTCATAGGCAAAAGACTAGATAAACATATATATAGAAGGAGTGAGGTTGATCTAGGAAACCAAGTGCTCACCCACGTCTCCGAACTCAAAAGCAGTAGAAGATGGCACGAGCAATCACTGGCGATAGCTGGTACTAGTACCTACATCACGAACAGATGCAGAGTGTATCATGAGTACTAAAACAAAGGTACTTAGTAGGCATCATAGGCCGATTGAGCAAGAAAGGTAAAGGCTTTAAAAAAAGATAGAGTCTATCCACAAACAAAGATCAAAGTAGATATTAAAGAAGACACACGAGCATACCGAAAGTAAATCTAAGTACAACTAAACTAAACCTAACTAGACCCCAAAAGCCCGAAAGGTACACTTGTGTGCAAGTTTAAATAAAACCCGAACGGACCCCATAAGCCTGATAGGTACACAGAATAGCTAAGTCTACTAAAAGAGGAGTACCACTAAGCGAAAGTATGTCTCCCAGCCTAAGTAACCACAGTATCCAGTCAGGTACCAACAAAACAAGAAAGAGTGACAATCAATCTAGGCTACCCAGTCACCCAGTTCACTCCCAACCTAGCTAGCATGAGTGACCCAGGAGCATGTCAACTCTGAAGATGATCTCATATATCAAGGCCGCCCAACCAGCTAGTTCCCTTCAAGGGAAGTAAGCTACGCAGCTAGCAAGAGTGACCAGGGGACGCATCGACTACGAAGAGGATCTCAAATATCAATACCAAGTCACCGTGTAATGACGTCCACCCACAAAGATTCAATAGAAGGCTCCAAGATTAGGAAAATCCAACCCTATATCACCGTGAAAACACAAAAACTCCAGTAGCGCATCGGATTTACAGAAATAGGGGGAGAGAATAGAAGATCTTACAAGCTGCCAAATTTCCCTAACTAAGGCCCATGCTATCAGACTCAAGTGTGCTATACCAGTCTACAAAGATATAGTCTGTCCGAAATGACATTGGAGACAAAATAAGGCCACAAGGATAGCAAGTCTAAGGAAACCCTAGTCTAACCCTAAACTAAGATCGAACATGCTCATTACAAATATATACCACAATTAATACACAACAATATGCAACCACACACATGAACCCCAACTAGCATGATACTAAACCCGAAACAATGTCGATCAATCCTAAAACATGGTATCTAAGAAGAGAAATAAGAATAACTTGGTACCCGCCTCCAATTAACTGTAATCAACATGCCTTTACACATTCAATCTCAATCTAAATAGAAAGGGAGACATATCCTACACGTGGGCCAACCGCGTGCTCTCTAAATCACAAGGCCAGAGTTTTTCTTTTTCTAATGACCTCCGAACACTGCTTGGCTATCAACAATTGAATCACAACGTCAGTATGGTCCTTTAGACACCAAAACCACATAAAATAGAAATAGACCAATTTCAAAGTCAAATGGGATTTGTGGGACCCAATTCGGATTTCAAGAATTTACTCCGTCAAAATGTCCTAAACCATGCCCTAAACTATTTTTTCCAAAATAGAACACAATTCGGGGCTTGGAACATCAAAATCAACCAACATGCATATTACAACAATAACAAGTCAAGGCAGCCTATAAACTCACAAAGTCACCTCAAACGAAGGCTCTCCATCAGCTCATCATATACCCAAGTAGCCACAACCTGTCCGATCACTCAGTACTTCGAATAAGTGAAATAAGAACTCAAACGAAAAAGAAATTGCTAAAACAAGATTGAAATGAAGGCTGAGTTCGCAACTAAGTTTTTTTTAAAAAGACTAGTCATCCATCGCTAAAGCAGCCACTAATGTAGCTTAAGCTATAGGCGCCAAATAGGTGGGCATCACTTCTACAAAGTCCTTGTCGCAGAATTGGGGCCTCGCTTCAGCAAACCCTGTTCACAAAAGTGAGGGCAGCAAAAGAAAAAATAGGGTCGGTTAATTGACTACCGCTTAACCTGCTGGCCTCGCTTAAGCGGGGCCCTGGTTGCAAGAGCAACATATGCTTTAGAGAACCCAGGGGTGATAAAGAAGTTGCATCAGCATCAGGAACCAGAAAATTCAGCAAGGTCCCCTAGGCTATGCTCGAGGGCTCGAGGGCTCAAGATTTGTTCAGAACCCCGTGCATGTAAATGAGATAAGATAACCAATTAAATTCAATATTCTGGACTCAACAAAGAAGTCAAAACTTTCTTACGAGTTTCTCCTGACAAAATATGGGTCTCACACCCTACTCCATTTTAAGCTAAAATCCACAAGGGGGCTCAAAATTAGCCCAGAATCCTTACGATCCAAACAACCGGTCGTTCTAGAAAAAAACTCAACATTCCAAAGCTAACCGCGCTGGCAGAATTCTCATTCGAGCTCTTCTACCCAGAATGTTGACTAAAGTCAAACTTAGGCCTTAACTTGAAAGTTACAATGCCTAATCGCAAAGACTCGCACTGAAAACCTCGGGAGTCTTGCTGACCATGCTACTAGCCTAAAATGACCCTTCAAGAGCTAATGGAATCATCAAAATTGGATTCTGAGGTCATATCCTTATAATTTTGATCAAAAAAGACCTTCCAAGGTTTAAAAGCTCAAAAATACTAAAACTCACCTAAAAACCAAATGATTGGCCTGGTGACCGAACTATAAAATAGGTGCTCTAGATGACAAATATAAGGCAAAAACACAGAAATTATCTAGAGGGTCATTATAACATCCACTACTAAAATGAACTTTCATCCGCGAAAGTAAGAGCCAAGATGTACCTGAAGGCTCATTCAAGCCAGGAAATGCTTCCCGCATATCATGCTCGGTCTCCTAGGTTGCCTTCTCAATTGGAGGATTCCTCCGACAGACCTTAAGCATAGGAATGGCTCTGGAATGAAACTGCCGCGCATCTCTGGCTAGAATGACAAGTGGCTCCTACACAAAAGTCAAATGGTAACCAACTCGACTACGTCATACTAGAGCACAACAGACTTATCAGGAACATACCGACGCAACATCTAAACATGAAAAACTGGGTGGATAGCTGAGAATCCTAGAGGTAGAGCTAACTCATATGTAACCTCACCAACAGTCCAGAGGATCTCAAAAGGTCCAATACACCTAGGGCTAAGCTTGCCCTACCTCCTAAACCTCATCACTCCCTTCATGGGTGACACAAGGAGGAAAACTCTATCACCAACTGAAAACATCAAAGGCTGCCGCCTACGATCAACATAACTCTGGTGCATACTCTGAGCTTTCCAAGCCTATCCTAAATCACCCTCACCTGATCCAAAACCTCCTGAATCAAGTCTATACCACACGGTCTAGGCTCTATGGACTCAAACCAACCAACTCGAGACTGACAATGCCTACCATATAAGGCCTCGAACGGGGCCTCCTGACTGCTAGGATGGTAGCTGTTCTTGTACGCAAACTCTACAAAAGGCAAGAATTCATCCCATTGACCTCCAAACTCTGAAACACATGCTCGCAAAATATCCCCAAGAACCTGAATAGTACGCTCTGTCTGACAATTAATTTGTGGATGGAAAGTTGTGCTAAGGTAATGCAAGTGCCCAACTTCTCCTGAAAGGTACTTCAAAAGCAATAAGTTAAATGAGCACCCCAATTTGATATAATAGAGATCGGCACACCATGAAGGTGAACCACCTCTCAAATATAGATACGGGCTAACCTCTAAGTGCCGAATGAAGACTGAACAAGGAGGAAGTGTGTTGACTTGGTCAATCAATCAATGATGACGCAAATGATGTCAACACCTTCAGAAGTCCGAGGCAAACATGCCACATAATCCATAGTGATGTGATCCCACTTCCACTCCATAATAGGTAATCTCTGGAACTCACCACCAGGTCTGAAATGCTCGGCCTTCACCTGCTGGCAAATCAGGCAATGGAACACCTAGTCCGCAATATCTCTCCTTATACTACTCCACCAATAATGTGGCATCAAATCATGATACATCTTCGCAGTCCTAGATGGATAGAGTATATAGAATCATTGGCCTCACGAAGTATCAGCTGGATCTAAACCCCAACCCTTAGAGCACAAATATTGTCGACAAACATCAAAACCCCATCTGAATCTAAGGTAGCTTGACCGGCATCACCCATTAACACCCGATCTCGAAGTGCCACCAAGGCCTTATTCTCAAACTGACAACCACTGATCCGATCAAGCAAGGAAGACTGAACTCCCATATAGGTTAAGACACTAGAGTTGTCAAAATGGGCTGGCCCAACCCAACCCAACCCTAATGGGCTAGAGAGTTAAATGGGTTAGGATGGGCTGTCTCTTTTAATTAAAGGGCCTATAAAATAACCAAGCCCTAAGCGAGCCACGGGTTGGGACGAGTTGGCCCTTCAACAATAAAATGGACAACATTGACCTGTTAGAAAGAGTATCGAACATTAATGTCTGATTAATAAGACATCAACACATACATAAATTCATTCATGAATTACACAAACTTCATGAATACTGACAAAACAACGTAATAGCAAAGATACAACATTCATAAGATACGTCTAGAATATGAAACATCTAATGGAATCATCTAATTTAGCTAAGGACTGAATGTCAAAAGGTAAAGGTCGCCCCACAGTCCATAGAAAGGCTAGACTACCCATACTCACTGTCTTCCTGCTCAAGGCGTCCGCTACCACATTCGCCTTGCCAGGATGGTAGAGAATAGAGAGGTCATAGTCCTTCAAAAGCTCAATCCAAAGATGCTGCCTCAAATTAAGGTCCCTACGGCTCATAATATACTGAAGATTCCTATGATCAGTGTAGATCTCACAACAAACTCCATACAGGTAGTACCTCTAGCTCTTAAGCGTAAAAACTACCACTGCCAACTCCAAGTCATGAGTGGGGTTGTTGCGATCATGCAACTTAAGCTACCTTGATGCATAAGCAATAACTCGACCCTGGTGTATCAATACACAACCCAAATCAATGCTGGATGCATCAAAATATATCGTGAAGCCCTCACCCGCAGCTGTAAAATTCAATATGGGAGTAGTAGTTCACAACTCCCTAAGCTTCTGAAAGCTCAACTCACACTCCTTAGACCACTCGAAGGGAACATCAAGGCGAGTCGACAGTATCAGAGGTGTTGCAATAGTGGAGAAACCCTCCACAAACTATTTGTAGTAGTCCGCTAATCTGACGAAGCTCTGAATCTCAATAACTGAAATGGGCCTAGACTAATCACAAATAGCCTCAATGTTCATCGAATCTATCATGATGCCATCCTTGGACATGATGTTCCCCAAGAATGCTATAGACTGAAGCAAAAACTCGCACTTTGAGAACTTTGCATAAAGTCATTGATCTCTCAAAGTCTAGCGCGTGATCCTCAAAGGCTGCTCATGATCACTCCTACTCCACGAGTATACTAAAATGTCATCTATGAACACTTTGACAAATGAATCAAGGTATGGTGTGAACACCCGTGTCATCAAGTACATGAAGGCGACATGGGCATTAGTCAACCTAAAAGACATAACCAGGAACTAATAGTGGCCATATCGAGTCCTAAATATGGTCTTAGGGATATCTGCTTCCCTAATCCTCAACTGATGGTAACCAAAACAAAGATCAATATTTGAAACACCACGACACCCTGAAGCTGGTTAAACAGATCATCAATCTTAGACATGGGGTAATGGTTCTTCACCATCACCTTATTCAGCTCCTTATAATCTATACGTATGCACATCGTATCATCCTTCTTCTTAACAAAAGGAACAGGAGCACCCTAAGGCAATACACTAGGCTTGATGAACCACTCTTACCCAACAGATCCTGAAGCTGAACACTGAGCTTCTTATGCTTTGTAGGAGCCATCTTATAATGCGAAACATAAATAGGCCGAATACCCAGCTCAAGTCCAATAGGGAAATCAATATCACGCTCAAGGGGTAGGCCATTAAAGTTGGTAGGAAACACATCTGCAAAGTCACGGAGAACTGAAAATGACTCAACCTGAGGGACCTCCCAACTCACATCACACACATATGCCAAATAAGATAAACATATGCTAGACACTAGCCTCCAAGCGTGAACAAAAAAGATAACTCCAACCGGTGTGCTATTGAAAGAGCCCTGCCATACCACCAGGGGAATACCAAGCATGACTAAGGTAACTGTCTTAGAGAAGCAACCTAAGACTGCGTCGTAGGGGGTAACCAGTTCATGCCCAGAATCACATCGAAATAAAGCATATCTAGTAGAAAAAAGTTAGCCTGAGTGTCATGCCCCTAGAGAGTCTCTAAAACAGTTAAAAACACCTAATCTACTACTAAATACTCACCCACGGGGGTTGATACACGCAATGGTGCTGACATAGGCTTAGAACTCATACCCTTGCAAGAAGCATAATAAACATACACATAAGAGTAGGTAGAGCCTAGATCAAATAAAGCTGAGATGAGTTGATGGTATAAAAGAATCGTACCTCTGATTGCATTGTTAGATGCCTCAACCTCTGCCACGCTAGAGCTGCATAGAAAAGGCCTTGTTTGCCTATGCTCTGGCCATATATCCTACCAACTGACCTTCCTCCTCGAGGACTACCCTGAATACCTTGCTTTCCATCACCACGATCCTGACCCTAGGCTCGGCCTCTAGCTGGAGGTGCTACTGGTGGAGCTAAAAAAGCTAGTGTAACTGGCTGTGGAGTACGAGCAATCCACCTACATCAAGGGAAATCTCTAACCTAGTGATCCAACTACCCATAATAGAAATATCCTAGAGATGATCTATTTCAGAAGAACGACCACCACGACCTAAAGCACAAGATTGGGACCCGTGACTGGAGCCAACATCACTCCAGCTATATTGTTCACCCTCTAAAGCCTGTAATGAGGGCTAAACAAGAAGACTGGGCTGACCCTATTGAAACCGCTATCGAGTCCTATCATGTGTGTCTATGGACCTAGAACGGGACCCATTGTAGCTGCCCTCCTACCTACCTCTCTTGTTGCTACCTCTTTAGGCCTCATGACGGAGCTGTTCAATAGTGCAGACATGATCAACAACATCTGAAAAAGAGTGACACACGGAGACCATAGACTAAGTCTTAATCCATAGCTGAAGCCTCAGCCCACGAACAAAGCATAAAACTCTCTGCTCCTCTAAAGGTAGAATCATAATGGCATGGTGGAAGAGGTTGGGGAACCTTACCTCATAATTTGACATAGCCATGGAGCCCTGCTCCTATCTAGAGAACTGATTCCGGAGGTGATCTTTACACTGTGATGGATGAACTAGGCCAAGAAGGCCTCCTAAAACTAGGTCCAAGTGACCAAATGATACCCAGCTATCTTGGTCTCAATGAAAGTATGCCATCATTGTGTGGCTGGCCTATCTAACTGATACGTAGTGAAGCCGAATTCTCTCAACCCCACCAGTCCTAATGTATAAAGTCACTCTCGATGAGTAGTCAAAAACTCATGGGAATCCTCACCACAGTCCCAGAAAACTTCAGAGGTGAAAACCTTAGGAACACTATGAGCATCTTCTACTACTCTAGTAGCATAGCTCCGACTACAATCACGGTCTAGGCACCCCCAGGTGGTACTTGGGTCCGAGGTGCCTCTACTGCAGGTTAATCCTACTGACCTTATGCTTGTGTTGGTAGAGCTGGGCCTACTACATGCCTCCAAGCACGGTTAGAAACTGAGCATTGGCTGCTGGAAGATCGAGATCCACAGCTGATCCGGGTGGTGGCTGGGCTGGCACCTAACCCGCCGGCTAATCTTGAACTTGAGTTGCTGAAGAGTTCGCGACTGGCTCTGAACCCCTCTCTCTATCAAGGGGTTGTGCTGCACCCCTATCAGGTAGGAGAGGTTGACCCCTACCTCAAGCTGTCGTGCAGCGCGTATGAGCCACCCTGTGAAAAGAGTGAAACAAGTGAGATTCCAAGAAACTAATAACACACACGCTACATGAAATTGACACAAAATAGGAAAATTCCTAAAGACACATTTACCCTCTCATAGATAGCATACGAGCATCTCCACAACGATCTGAAGGACTCTACTAGGTATTAACTTTGTACAAGTGAGAATGGTGAATCTGGGGCTCTAATACCAACTTGTCATGGGCTGATTTCTTAGGTTATAATGGCACCTAATATAACCCAACCAGTTGGTAAGCTAACTCATAACCTAGAAAGAGAAGTAATGAGTATAAGGATAGAACTAGTAGAAGTAACACTAACAATAAAATAAGATAGAAGCAGAAGCAAGGAAAAATCTATATACAAAAGAACACCTCCTAGAACATAGAAGTCACAAGTATAGAGCTTTCTAATATTAAAATACAAGTCCCAAAAGTGGACCACAACAAGCTGTCTCAGAGGGAAAAGACTAGCTAAACATATATACAGAAGGAGACAGGCTGATCCAGGACGCCAAGTGATTACCCACATCTCAGAACTCAAAAGCTATAGAAGAGGGCATGATCAATCACCAATAGTTGCTGGTACTAGGACCTGCATCAAGAAAATTCAGAGTGTAGCATGAGTACTAAAACCAAGGTACTCATTAGGCTTCATCGGCCGACTGAGCAAGAAAGTAAAGGCAATAAGAAAAGATAGAATCTAGATAGAAATAAAAGTCAAAGCAGATATGAAATAAAGTACACGAGCATACTGAATGTAAAACTAAGTGCATATAAGCTCATCCTAATTAGACCCCATAAGCCAAGAAGGTACAATCGTGTGCAAGCTTAAATGAAACCCAAATGGACCCTCATAAGTCCGATAGGTACACAAAATAGCTAATTCTACTTAAAGAAGAGTACCATGAAGCGAAAGCTGGGCTCTCAGCCCAAGTAACCACAGTATCCAGTCACTCCTACCCCAGCTAGCAGGAGTGACAATCAATCTAGGCGGCCCAACCAGCTAGTCCACTCCCAGCCTAGCTAGCAAGAGTGACCTGGGGGTGTGTTGACTCCAAAAAGGATCTCATATATTAAGGCCGCCCACCTAGTCGGTTCACTTCTAGGGGCGTAAGCCACCCAGCTAGCAAGAGTAACCCAGTAGCGTGTCGACTCTGAAGAAGATTTCAAATATCAATATCAAGACACCATGGAATGAAATCCACCCACAAAAAATTAACAGAAGGCTCCAAGACAAGGATAATCCAACCCCATGTCACCATGAAAGTACAAAACCTCCATTAACTCATCAGAGTTGTAGAAATAGGGGAGAAAATAAAAGATCTAACGAGCTGAAAAATTGCCCTAACTAAGGCTCATGATATCTGACTCAAGTCTGCTATTCTACTCTACCAGGATAGATCCAGTCCATCCGAAATGATGTCGGAGACAAAACAAGGCTACAAGGATCGCAAGTCTAAGGAAACCCTAGTCTGACCTAAACTAAGGCCGAACATGCTCATTACAAAAATAATAACACAATTAATAATTAAAAACATGCAACAACACACATAAACCCCAACTAGCATGGCACTAAACCCAAAAAAATGTCGATTAATCCTAAAAGATTGTATCTAGAAGAGAAATCAGATTAACTAGGTACCCAACCCCAATTCACTCTATTCAACAAGCTTTTATGCATTCAAGCTCAATCAAAATAGAAAGGAAGTTGAAGCCTATCTGTAGGCCAATCGTACACCCTCAAAATCATAAGAACAAGGTTTTTTCTTTCTAAACGACCTCCAAATAATTACATGCTAGCAATAATAGAATCAAAACGTCACTATGGTCATTTAGACACAAAAAACACATAAAACAAAAACAGACCAATTTTTGAGTCAAACGAGAACTATGGGACCTGCGCCAAAACTTTTGGAATTGACTTCATCAAAATGACCAAAACCAGGCCCCAAACTTGTGTTCCAAAATAGAACACAATTCGGGGCTCAGAGCAGCAAAATCAACAAACACGCAGATTATAAAAAATAACAAGTCAAGGAAGCTTATAAACTCAAAAATTCATCTAACACAGATGTTCTCCAACACCTTCCAGTCACAAACCCAAGTAGCCACAACTTCTACGATCACCCACGACTTTGAATCAGTGAAATTGGAGGCCAAACGAAGTAGAAATATCCAAAACAAGATTGAAATGAAGGTTGCGTTTACGACTAAGTCTTTTTTAACAAGACTGGTTGACCTTCGCTTAGGTAGCCACTAATTTTACTTAACTGATAGGCCCTAATAGGTGGGCATTTCATCTACAAGCTCATAGTCACAAAAGTGGGCCTCGCTTCAGCGAACCCTGGCCGCAAAAGTGAAACTAGGGTCGCTTAAGCGACTACTACCTGGCCGTCTGGCTTTGCTTAAGCAAGGCCCTGATCGTAAGAGTGAAATTCACTTAAGTGAACCCAGGGGCTCAAAAGCGGCTGCACCAGCATCAAGCACAAGAAAATTCAGCAAAGTCCCCCGAGAATTTCCTGGGGGCTCGAGATTGGTTCGCACCCCATGCATGCAAACGAGATATGTAAACCCATCAAATTCGATATTTCAGACTCAATGTAGTCAGAATTTTCTTGTGAGGTCATCTTGACAGAACATGGGTCCCACACCCAACTCCATTTTAAGACAAAATACACAAGGGGGCTCAAAATAAGCCCGAAAGCTTCGGGATCCAAACAAAGGGTCATTCTAGATAAAACTCTACATTCTAGAGTTTTACTGCATTGAAAGAATTCCTATCCAAGCTCATTTACTCATAATATTTACTAAAGTCAAACTTAGGCCTTAACTTGAAAGATAAAATGCCTAATCACACAGACTCGCATTGAAAGCCTCGGGAGTCATGCCGACTATGCTACTAGCCTAAATAACCTTTTTGAAGGTCATGGAATCATCAGAATTAGTTTCTGAGGTCAATTTCTTGAACATTTGATCAAAAAGGACCGTTCAAGGTTCAAAAGCTATAAAACAGTTAAACTCACATAAAAACCAAATGATCGACCAGGTAACTGAACTGTCCATCCTAGAAAGCCATAAATGACTTGGGGTCGCTATAGGAATGCTCTAAACCACAAACAGGAGGCAAAAACATAGAAATGACCTAGAGGGTCATTACATTATCACTCCAAATTAGGCAGGTGAAGAAGTTGAATGGCTCTAAAATTTCTTGAAGGGTATTCCTTTTCGGCCCAAACATTTGGCATCAGTATGCATACACTTTTATAGTCAATATGGAATAGGTAGGGCATTGGGCATATTGTATAATGGAAAGTCTCATCATATAAGATGTAGACCTAATACCGTTAGTAAATTACCCTCTAGTGAAATTATCACAATTGACTATGTAAAGTCAAGAAATAATATGTCGGATCCACTTCCAAAAAGGCCTAACTAGAGAGAGGGTTGAAAGATCATCTAAGGGAATTTATTTAAGGCTTAGGACAAGTCATCATGGCAGTAACTCTACCTAGCAGATTAGAGATCCCAAGAGCTAGGTTCAAGGAGATTAAACACAGTTGTGACTGATGGTTCTACATTGTTAAATAACTCAATCCATTCTCGTGATAAAGACAATGTTTAGGAACAAAGATAATAAATTAAGGCTTTTTAACGAGTTAATAAAGCTTAAAGTTTTTTTAATGATTTCTAAGTTTGGAAGAGTTTACCAAATAGTGTATCTACGTGATAACACAGTTAAAAATTACCTATGTGAGTATGAAGTGCAAAGAGGATGATTGTAAAAGACAATTTCACTATACACACATGAAATCAGGAGGTTTTCATGGTTGAAACGGACACAATAGTGAGAACAATAGATGGATAAGGATTGATTATGTGACATGTGGTTGCTAGGTATACACCAAAGTTCGACAGTTCCAAGATATCAAATCTACCGATTGACCGAGCATACCCGACATATGTTCACTATAGAAAGTTCAAGGGGAAACCTACTTATCTAGATGCATTTAATTTTTGCTTGTAAAGTACACACTTGTCAATTTCTTTGTCTTAGAGTCATTCCCCATTCATGTGGGGGATTGTTGGGTTTTAAAAGTGTGAATAAAATATGAAGAGTTATGCTTTTATGAAGAGTTGTGACTTTTATGAAAAGTTGTGACTTTTATGAAGAGTTGTTACTTTTCTGAAGAGTTGTGACTTTTCTGTAAGGTTGTGACTTTTATGAAGGGTTATGACTTTTGACTTTTTCCAAAGGGTTGTTAACTTTTCGATAAAGTACAATAAACACATGTTCAAACTACCCTATGTTGTCTATAAATTGAGGGGTTTCCTCTTATTTTTCATGAACCAATTTTCTGAACTTCAGAACTTTTTCTTCTTTTCCACAAATAAATTCTAGCATACTTTGCGGCCGTTGAGTGGTTCCTTCACACCATTATTTTATGTAATAATATTTTTGTAGCTATAAGCACCACAAGTGTAGCCATTTAGCAGAACATTTTCATCAAAATATAAGTAAAATAATAGTTTTGTATATATACACACATATATTGAATCTTGTTTGCTTGCATAATTTTATTTTAAGTGTAAAAAGTAATTTCTTTTTATTTTTTTAGAATTTGTGTTATTGAAACAAAATCCGAGTTTTGATTTTCTCAATTCATTGGTAGATGAAAAGCATTTAATTGGAAATTATCTTTAGCTTAAGCAAAAACATGTCATATGCATTTTGCTGTAAATGAATGATGATGATTCAAAAAGAGACATATTACTACAATTTAATTGAATTTTACTGAAGTTTATTGACTAGCTAAACCCAAAATATATTTTTTTTATCTTTTTATCCGTGTTTTAGATTTTTCAGATATTCAGTCAACTAATTAATTGTTATTAATTAATTATATCATAAAATCATTTTCTTTGTTGAAGATAATTAGAATCAAGAAGAAAGATATTTTTCTGATATAATAAATATTAGTTGAGTGACCATATGACAGTCAATCAACTAATTAATTTTCATTAATTAATTATATCAGAAAATCATTTTCTTTGTTGAAGAAATTAGAATCAAGATGAAAGATAATTTTCTGATATAATAAATATTAGTTGAGTGACCATGTGATAAACCAATCCTCATATTTGTAAATGTGGGTGAAAGTATAAGTACAACTAAAAAAAATAAGAACAATTTTTCAGGTTGATGCGCGAAATATTTAATTTTTTCTTAAGAAGATTCAAGTCACGCAATTACTACTTTATCTTATTTTTATCGACTTGGAAAATCTTACTAATTTATCTTATTTTTATCAACTTGGAAAATCCTCAAAGTTATCAAACAAATTAGTCCATTCATATTTTAACAACATCATTAATGAGATTTCGATTCTTAATTTTAACATTGCCATGGAACTACTGAATTATATTATAGGCCAAATTATTAGAAGTCATACATTCCAACGGAACTGTGATGGCTAATAAGACCGTTAGTTTATCATTCTCTATTTAAATACTAGATTTTTTCCTGAAACAGAGTTCAGACTCGTGACGTGTGTCTAATCCATACATTGCGCACTACATAACGTCATTCAAGTTGTTAGTTTTACCGTGTAACAAATTGAAAACAAAACAAAAAGGCAACCCAATGGAGTGTAATAAAGGCAATGATATACCCTAACACAAACAATATTGATAAGATGCACCCTAACACAAACGTCAATGACCGATAACACAACTCAAATCCGAGATCTATATATCACACAAAGAGAACTTAATTTAGTGTTACTCCAATGCTTCCCTTCATATGACAAATAGGACCGAATCATATTAAGCATATGACACATAAGAAAAATTGAGAACAAGTAGCCAATAACGTGTGGCATGCCCTTCAAAATTGAACTTTATATGCACCCCTCTACTTCTGTAAAAGAGCAGAGAGAATTTGCTACAGACATATAAAGCAGGCTAAACCAACAGAGAATTTGCTACATTCTTTAATTTGCACCAAAATTTTAGCTGCTGCAAGTACATATAATGGAATGAATTAACCATTTCTCAAACGAAAATGACATAGATGAGTCAAACTTTTAACGGATGGCATAGATGAGCCTTTTCTCAAAGTTCGATGACATATTTGAGCCTATTCCCTTTTTATTTTGACCTAAATTTTTAAAAATAAAAAGATACTTATTTTAACCAATTTATTGACGAGCACCATTAAAATTGGGCAAAAATGATTATCGCCAAGCATCCTGAGTATCAAGTTGTGTGTGAAAATTTTGGGCAAAAATGTTGACACATGGAAACTTAAGGTGGAATTTTGGTTGTGTTTAGGTCAACTTTCATGATATACAATGCAAAGGTGATTGAATCATATATTCAAAGGTTGAAAACTTAGTTTGTATAGAAGGGATTGATAAATTTTATTTGTTATTTGAAACATTAAACAACCAATCCATATGTAAAGTACATATTCTATAAACTATATTGTCAGGGGATCTTGTTTGTCATTTTACTTTGTGCTCTAATTTTCAAGTAAGAATAACTTTGTCTTCAACTTCACGCTAAATGGCGTTGAAAATTATTTCTCGTATTAGGCAGTGTTTCGAGAGGATGTTATGCCTCCAGGCAATGAAAAAAATAAAGAAGCGTGGAAATCTTCGTTCAAGTCCTTCTTAGACTTTTGATTAATTTTTTCTACTAAAAATATTTAACTAGGGAAAAAGAGGAAACTCGGTAATTCTTGATAAAGGTCTTGTAAAGTAAGTTGTTTTGGATTTTAAGACAATTAATGAAAGTTATTTGAGTGACAATAGTGAACAAATTTCTTTATAAAACCCATTAAGAGCAAAAGTTTCTCATTTCAAGCATATCTAATGACAGATTTTCTAACTATGTTGTTACTGTAAAAAGCTGATTATTGAATAGCTCTTAAATAACTATTTCACGCCTTGTGATGGAAACTTTTAGAAGAGATAATTGTTTTCTCAACCAAGATTCAATATATACCAACAAAATATGATATGTAATAAGCGAGCATATGTAAATCTTGTTCTATGTACTAGTTTTCCAAACATCAGTATATTACAATGAACAGTAAAAACAGAGAAAGCCCATCCTTCATTATTTCAACCCGTGTAGTCAGGCAGGAGTAGATTTCTTATTCCAAACATCAGCACTCACTTCCTGAAAGTTCTAAAGTACATAACAGTTAACAAAACAATATTTACTTTATCAAGAAAAAAAGTCTCCAACATGCCAGGTGCATGATCCATTACCCTTATCTGATCTCTAGATGGAAACTGCAAATGCAACTTCAAGTGTTATACATAGCCAATATAACTACCAAAGAGTAAGAATAACACAAGCCTACACTCACTCTGATCCAGGTGCATCATATTATGCTGCCAAAAATTGAGTAATTAGTTTAGAGTAAGATATTTACATAGAAACCATGCCCTTCTCTAGCTCCAGTAAGTCTAACTAGCAATTATATTCCTATACAGACCTTTAGGCCTCTTCCCTTTTTCACCTTCATATTGTTTTTTTATTATCCAGAAATCCATCTCCAGCTGGTCTTTGTAACCACAATCTTTGAAACTCATGGATAAGAGGCCTGCTCTATTACCTTTTCCTATTTACATGCCATAGTTAGCTATCTTGGCACGGGGCGCGAAACTGTGACTTATGACACAAGTCCGTCAACCTTTACAAATTGAGCTAAATGCAAAAAAAATTACCTAGGTCTGTGATTTACTTTTCCCTTGCTTCCTTACTTTAATGGCTTACAAAGGACGCAAATCAACAAATTGAACCATAATATAAGTCAATGCACATCCATCAATCTCTTGCCACTTTTCTTACAAGGATTAACTATATTTCCTTGTTATAGCTTGGATAGATTGACTTGTGTCAATTTTTCAGTGTATCATGACGGATAGTTGATACCATAACAAGTAAGACCTACACTTGAATTACTTTTAAAATGGGTTTCATCTCTCACTTGTTGATACATAACCAATGCACCTAATTGGTTAACTTTAATATTGTGGATGATAGAACAGAATGTACTCTAAACATGATTTAAAAAAATTATTATTGTTGGAACTAATTTTTATTAATATAACAACGATTATAAAGTTTGTAGTCTTATCTACTTTAAAATAGGCGGGACACTCTTAAACAAAGATCATCCTCATTATCTTTCTCCTATATTCGTGCCTTTGATCCCATCCTACGCTCATAATCAAAGTAACTAAATTTTCTTCCTGAGATACTCTATCCTGCAAAGAACCATTGGTTATTGACAAAGTGAAAGACATTTCAGCTTTGATTGACCAAATAAGTAAATCAAAGAGAAGATGGTCCTAAATAAAACAATGTTGAGTGCAATGTAGCTTGAAGATGCACCAAGCATTTGAACCTCAATAATTGTTCTTGCAAAAAAGTTTCATGAAGCAAAAAGGACTAAAAAGATCTTCAAACATATATGATTCAAAAGATGTCTATGATATGCAATGTCTTGTTGTTTTATAAATGAAAAAGGTGTTTACATCCCTATTTTCATACAAAAGGAGCAACATCGTGGTGACTCAAAAAAATAATAAATCAATAAAATTAAATTTTTAATTTTTTTAAGAAGTCGCCACATAATTTTAGGAAAATTAGGAAATCAATTAATTAATTAACAAGAAACATCTACGAAACCAATATATTAGAAGTAAGGGTTCAACTGATTCTGAAGGGAATGTATCAGTACCCTAAAAAAACCTAGACCACCTAAACAAGAACCAGGTTCTTGTTGAATTACCAAAAATAAGACACAATACAATATACATATATTTATCATGGAAAACCTCTTTGCTCAAGGGTAGAAAAACCACGACCTACACCTCGTAGGATTTCACCAAACTTCACTAACTTCAAAGAGCAACTTTAGATTAAAACTCTATAATCAAAGGGGCTAACTCTAGTACCTGACCACAACAGTTCACTAAAACTATTCAACGATTTACAGTAATCATTTTCTCTACTCTTCAAGAAGTCAAAATCGTTTCTTGTTACAATGCCTCACAAACTCACTTTCACACTTAGAACAATTATCACTAAACAATTATTCTGAGTTCAATTAACATAAACTAAGCTTAAGAAAGAAACCTAACTCTGGTTCTTCTTTCTTCTGCCGATTGCTCTTTCAGCACCACACTTGCTCTTGCCAAAAAATCCTCTCGATTTATGAATGTGCAAAAGCTATGATTCTTTACATCAATCATCCTTTTATAAGGTTTGATTAAACCTTAGTTGAATCCTAAAAGAAAAGTATTTTTTAAAAACTTAACTAGCCTTCTTTTCCTTATAAGGTGTCTTGTGTACTTCTATTCCTTAACGAGCTTTTCTTTTTTCTTGCTCTTTTTTCTTAGGTCTAGTACACTCTTGTGAACCTAGTTCACTTTTTCATTATCAAAACTTGATTGGACTATTACTGTGTCATCAATTTCCCTTTTTTGATGATGACAAATTATGATCTCTCTTGAGATACCTCTTTACTACAATAGATCTCTCACAATAGAACCAACATCTATTCCCCCTTTTTGACATATCAAAAAGAAGACAAGAACGAGAGTTAATAGCCAAGAATATATAGAACACAGACTCAGAGCCACAAGTGGCAACATCTGCACAGACTTGTACATACTTGAAACTCATAATCTAATGATATTAGCCATCCAAACAATCAGACATACATAATAACCATATATGAGAAAGATTGACAATTATTCAAGCAGCACATCAATTAAGCCCAAACCGGGAACCAACAAAGTGTCTTAAGCATACAAAAAAAAGCCCTTAGGCTATCAACTGTTTCAAAAGGAATTAAAGGCAAAGTGGGTTCAGAATTCAACAAGCTAAAGTGCAGGGCTGGAGGGAGGAACAAAGGGGGATGGAAAGGAAACAAAAAGTTACAGTGATGTATCCATTGGAGTATTGTTCTTTTGCTATTGATGAAAAATCTGGTCCTTTAGCCTGGCGACTTCTTGATGAGTGGGAGATTTCCACTCATTTGAAGCTCTTTTCTTATTTGTTTTGGCTTGCTTTGGGCAAGAATTTATGCTTTTAATGTGGTTTTCTTCATATTTACCGGAAAAATGGAGTGGAGAGTTGATTGAGAAGACATTTGAAGAATCCAAGTGAACTTTAGGCAAAAGGAGATAATAAGAAAGAAAATTGAACTGGCAGCTGAGAACTCATCATGACCGCTTGAAATAGGAGTCGCGATCATGCTCAATAAGAACTTCAGACACCGTGATCGCATTGTCAGAGTTCACAATTGCATGACTCGATGACATTAGTCACCACAACCGAGTAAGTTAGTTGCCACGACTACAAAGAGTAAAAGCCCGGCACGGATAGAATTTGAATTTCACCTAATTGATCCCAAAAACCCATTTTATACTCACCAACAATCTATTTTTGAGAAGGGAATCATTCATTCCATTTCCCAATCTTAGAGTAAAGTAGAGAGAAAACTTTGAGAGTTCATCTTTTGGGTTGAAACTTTGAAGGCTAGTTGTCTCATAATTTATCTTTTGGATTGAAGATTTTTTCTTAATAGTAATATTTCTTATTCTATCTTCTTTCCCTTGCTTTGTATTGCATGAATTGTGAGAGTAATTTCTAACTGAAATTGGGGTTTTATGCTAGAAATAGATAATTTTTTTGGGTCTTTAATTTTTCGTTCTATTATTTTTGTAATTGATTCCATGCTTCTTATTCATGAAATGGGCATAATATATCTATCATGTTTTCATTTATTATTTGAGAGTGCATGATCAAATCTAGATTAGATCTTCATGGGTTGCTCAAAAGAGAATTTGTGAAGTGGATGATTAGATTGATAAATACATATTAGCTTTGATTCTTAAGTTTGCTTGAAAGAGAGATTTATGTTTTCATTATTGAATGCTCGACTTGCTTTAAAGAGAGGTCTATATTAAGGTTTTAGATTGTTTTGTTGAATTATATGATTGATACAAAAAAGGGATTTCCTGATATAGCACAATGAGATCGAAAGAAGAGTTGTGCTGTTGAAGATGACCTAGCCTACCTATGATTGAATTCGCATGTGTTGAAGTGCAATAGATCGTTTGAAAGAGTATTGAGTACCAAATTTCCCAATTCTCAATTATCTCTTTCTTGATTATATCTTTTCCCAATCATACCAAAACCAATCTTATTTTGATAAATGTGTATTGTTAGTTTAGATTCAAACTTGTACCTTGTAATTCTTTGTCTTTTTGATTGCCGATGAATTGCTCTTTGTGGAATTCGACCCTAACTCTCTTGTTAGATATTTATATTGCTAGTGATCGCTTACTATTTAACTTGATTTGAGAGTAATTTGAGTGTTACCAAAAATGGTGTTGATGTTGGGGAACAATTAGGCATATTAAATTGATTTAGGATTTCTAGTTTACTTGTTTTATCTAAATTGTGAATAGTTGTCTTTACTTTCTTTTTACTTTTCTTCTATTGCTTCTTGTGATAACAATAAAATGCTTGGGGTTGTAAGCCCTATGAGAATAGCCCATGACCTTGTTGTGAGGAAGAATGGGTGGTGATGATCATTGGTGAGAAATTGGGTGTATGCAATCAAGCAAAGCCAATAATATTCAAAGATGCCCGAATCACTCACTTTGAGGCCAAAGATTATGAAAGTCAATGCAATAATGGGCCTAGTGAACTTCTTACTCTTTCCCAATGCTCCAAAATGAAAAAATAAATTGATGTTGGGTAAGAAATATAAGTCTTCAAAGTGGAGAGATCGAGTGAAACTCTTGATGCTCTCATGTTGTCCCTATTCTCTTGGAAGAGAATTTGATTTATAGTTGAGAAGAAGGTACATTGTCTCGAAGTGGAAACACAAAGTGTTATGTACTCGGTGTCGTGCCACGATGTTAAATTATGCGCTTGATGGGAGGTAACTCATCGGTATCCAAATTTGTTTATTTCTTTGTTTAATTTCAAGTTTTTGATTTTTAGAATAGCTTAGGATTTTTGTGTTTGACTAATCCTCAAAGTTCCAAAGTTTGTGGTGGTTATTTTGACAAGTTAAGAAGCACAAAAATGATTGGAATTGAAGTTTTGGGTGAAAAAACCTTCAAAATAAGAGTTGGAAACCTTTTGGAGCACTCAGGTTTGACAAAATTGATCCAATCACCCAAATTGATAATAACTTTTGCAGGTCTAGCAGCGAGTTGTTCGTCGCGTTTGCAAGAGCTAATGGCCGCGATCGTGATGCATACAATATCAAGTTTCGCGATCATGAGAGCTTGAGGCCGCGTTCGTGAAAGGTAAATGAAGCTGATTGTCACAATCACGAGTAGCGGGTCGCGACGGTGATGACTCACTTGAAATAAAAAAGCAGCAGTTTCAAGTCACTTCAGTTCATCCAATATTCAACTCCCACATCCCAAAACTCCCCTCAAAAATTCAAATCCCCTATTTACTTGGATTTTCTTAATCAAGATTTGTATCTTCCCTTAAGGTATGTGAATTTCCTCTTGCTTTCTCTTCTTGGTTGGTAAGTGATGATAATAGGCAGATTCTCAGCCGTTGATATCGTGCTTAAAAATTGTTGAAATTCAAAAATTTTGAATTGTTCAAATAGAATTGTGGTTGTTGGACTGTTAGGTTGAAAAATTGGGTGAGAAAGTGTTTGATTAGTGTTGAAATAAGCATGATAATAGGTTGCACAAAACCTGTTCGATGAAATGCCCAAGTGAAATTTTTCTGGGATTCAATTGCCCTTCGTGATTGTGATGTCACATTCCGCGATCCGATGCCTTATTCCACGATTGCGATGAACACTCACTTCTTTGGCCAAATTGATTGTAAAAAAACTTCTTTTCGCACCTTTGCACTCGTTTGACATGTTTGCATCTTGTATAGGTACCCTAGCTGCAAAAACATAGACGACAGTATTAACCAAGTTGAGGAGGAAATGATCATTAAGGAGGAAATATTTGATCATGAGCGGTTTGTGTCCGCTTAGTGCCATCAATTGCATGACCGCCTCTTAACAAAGAACATTACAAAGGAGAGGGGTATTCTGTTAATAAGTTTTCAAGAACACATGTTGGACCTTAATGGGCGTTTGGAGGGAAGTGGATGCTTGTGTTTAGCGGATGAGCCTATCAAGGATAATTACACATTGGTTCGAGAGTTCTATGCTAACTTCGCTGAGACCAAATTCTTCGGTGACTTGGTAGTCACGGTCCAAGGCAAACAAGTATTTTTTGACCCCACGAGGATAAATGCTTACTATGGTCTTCCTATTACCAACAATGATGTTCATAAGGTGAAGGCAAAGGAATCGAGTCAGGAGTGGTTTGTGACACTTACATGATGGTCATAGGCCTAAATGGATTGAGAACAACCACCGTATTGACTCCTCAGAGTTCATAGTGAGGCCAAGAGTTTGCACTCCATCATTCGAAGTTGGGTGGTTCCTTCTAGGAATGAGATCGATGTGTCTCTTGACAGGGTATTGTTGATTTGTGCTATTATGGAGGGGCTCCCTATTGATATTGGGAAGATTATTGTGCAGCACATTCAAGATGTTGTCTTTGAAGGTACAAAGAGTATTTTTTCCTTCTTTGATTACTGATTTATACCTGACATATGAGGTGGACCAAAAAGAGGAAGATAGGATGTGGAGTCCTGAAAAACCTATCCATCCACTTAAGAAGAAGGGTCCAAGGCATGTGATGACAAAAAGAAAAATTGATGTGCAAGACCCAACATTTCGCACATTCGCTAAGAGCATAGCTTCACCGGGTTCAGACCCCATTCGACCTCCAACTGAGGTACTATGGAGGGGACTAAAAAGTAGTATTCTGCTTATCAGGACATATGCATACCATGGATGCCCAGATTCACTCATAGATTCAAGAGTTGACTCAGCATCTCCTTATAGGCCCAAGGGAGAGCTTTTCAGCCTTACGTATTGCTTCTTCCATCTTGTCCATTTTAATGTATGATGAACAACTTCTCAAGGACATGATGGCGAAAATGGAAAGGAGGTAAAAAAAGATGAAAGAACATGAAAAGAAGAAGAGCAAGTTTTTGAACAAGATGATGAGTACCCTGCAAAAGTTCTGTGTATCGGGTGATGAGGCTCACGATGATGTCCTTTCAGACCCTGACAGCTCCTCAAATGAGTGATGATCTTTGCAGGGATTCCCTCATATTGTTGTTTTTTATTATTTTACTGCGAGGACACAATTACATTTTTAGTTGGGGGTGCCTCCTTTGTCAGGCTTGTTTTGCATTTTGTTTTACATCTGACTGTGCCCTTTTCAGGCTTGTTTTGATTTGTGGAGGTGTGCCCTTTTCATATTATGTTTGATTAGACTATTTCATTTTGTTTCTTTTGATTTTTGATTTGTAGTTTGTGGCTCCTTTGTTTTTATTTTTATATGAGATATGGAGTGACAATGCTCGATGATGGATAGAGTGATGACTTTCTTAAGGGCAATTCATTGGTTTCTTGTGAGTGTTTGAAAAGTGTTAAGTGTGGCAAAGTCTGAGTAGCCAGTCCTGAATAGATGCATGAGTTTGCCCAATGATGCATTGGTTGATGGCTTTCTTAAAGGAAAAATTGTTTTCTTTCTGGGAGGTTGTGACTTGGTTTGTATTAAGAACAAAATCTTGCATGTGAAAAGTTCTTGAACATACCCCTCTAATTTTTAAAGTTGAGCATGTTGTGAATGATTTTGTGACTACTCTTGTAAGTCTTGTTGTGACTTTTTATTCTTTAGCGATTTAAATGTTCGATGTCACTTGTATTTTGAAGAGGAAATAAGATTTTGAACCATCTTGATTGATTTACACGTCATGTGTGGTGTGTTCTTGAATAATGCCTGATGTTTACTTGTGCTACCTAGAACTTGTCCGGTTGGTCTTGAAATGTGGTCTTGATTGAGTGTTGTTGGAAAAATGATTTTAGGCTTTCTTTGTGATTGTTCTTGAAGTCCACTTGGCCTTAAAATCCCTCCTTTGCACTAAATAAATCCTTAGTTGTCTTCTTTGAGCATAATCCCTTTTATTGGCAACCTCATTAAGAGCCTTATCCTTTTTGAAAAAGTAATCCTCTTTTGATCCCTTCCCTCCTTGAACTTGAGAATTGAGAAAGTTGAGGCTAAAAGCCTATGTTTGGGGCGTTATGGGAAAATCATAGAAGGGATGCTTATCACATGAGGTCATAGTAAAAAAAATAAAAGAGATTGAAGAATGGAGGGAAAAGCCTTAAAGAAAGAAAAGTTTTGAATAATCAAGGAAAGAAAGTGAATAAATGAAACTTGAATCCTCCAAAGGTTGAAAATAGTTGCATGTGGGGGCATCTAAAGTTGAAATGAGAAAATAAAAATGAAAAAAATGTGAAATGTTCATTGGTTTGAAAAGCGAAGAAAAGTGGAAAAGTTGGAAAATGATGACTTGTTGTGTAATGTTCAAGGAGTCACTTGTACCTAAATGATATCCTAACCTTCCCTAAGACTACAATACAAGCTTAACAAAGTCCTTTGAGATTTCTAACCAAATGAATTTGAGTCAATGTTGATTGAAAATATGGCCAAGCCTATGGTGTGGCATTTGAGTTCATGAGATGTTTTATTATGAGTGTGAGTTTTTGAGCTTATGTCCCATGTTTTGAAAATGCTTTGTGAGTGTTTTGGGACATTTATTTTCTTGTGAGGGAATGAAAGTCGATAAATTGGTGATTTTAAAAATTCCTAATTAAATCAAGTGAGCAAGTAAAAGAGCTAACGGGTTGAGTCACTTCTTGAGTTTTAGTTGTTGTCACTTAATGATTCTTGGTTCTTGAAAATGTTCCATGAGAACGAGGGGATTTATTTTGTGAAAATGTTTCATGTGGACTATTTGTTAGTACCAAGCAAAGCCATTACCTTTGTGATTAATTGAAAAAGGTGAAATTGATTTGTGGTGTATGTTGAAACAAGAGCCTCTTGTGTTGTGGATTTTCTTTACTCAAGGACAAGCAAAGTTTTTAAGTTGGGGGTGCTGATGAGTGGGAGATTTCCACTCATTTGATGCTTTTTTCTTATTAGTTTTGGCTTGCTTTGGGTGAGAATTTGTGCTTTTAATGTGGTTTTTTTCATATTTGCAAGGAAATGAAGTGGAGAGTTGATTGAGAAGACATTTGAAGAATGCAAGTAAACTTGAGACAAAAAGAGGTCAAAAGGAAGAAAGTTAAACTGGCAACTGAGTACTCATCGCGACCACGTGAAATGGGAGTCGCAATTGCGTTCAATAAGAATTTCATACTTCACAGTCATGTAGTCCGAGTTCGTGATCACGTGACTCAGCGACACTACTCATCACGACCGCATGAGTTAGTTCTCACAATCGCGAAGACTAAAAGCCTGCCACCTGGAAAGAATCGGAGTTTCACCTAATTGATCCCAAAAACTCTTTTTATATTCAACAACAGTCATTTTAGAGAAGGGAATCATTCATTCCATTTCCCAATCTTAGAGAAGAGTAGAGAGAAAACTTTGAGAGTTCATCTTTTAGGTTGAGACTTTAAAGGCAAGTTGCCTCATAATTCATCTTTTGGATTGAAGATTGTGTTGTTAATAGTAATATTTCTTATCCTATCTTCTTTTCATTGCTTTGTATTACATGAATTGTGGGTGTAACTACTAATGTAAATTGGGGTTTTGTGCTAGAAATAGAAAATATTTTGGGTCTTTATTTTCTCATTCTATTGCTTTTGCAATTGATTTCGTGCTTTCTAATCATGAAATGGGTTTAGTCTAATTATCATGTTTTCATTTATGATTTGAGAGTGCACGCTCAAATCTAGCTTAGATCTTCGTTTGTGGGCTCGAAAGAGAATTTGTGAAGTGAATGATTAGGTTGATAATTGCATATTAGCTTTGATTCTTAAGTTTGATCGAAAGAAAGATTTTGGTTTTCATTGTTGAATTCTAGACTTGCTTCAAAAAGAGGTCTATATTAAGGTAGTAGGTTATTTTGTTGAATTACATGATTGAGACCGAAAGAAGATTTCATGATATAGCACAATGAGATCAAAAGAAGATTTGTGTTGTTGAAGATGACCTAGCCTACCTATGATTGAATTCACTTGTTTTGAAGTCCAATAGATTGTTCGAATGAGTATTGAGTTCCAAAATTTTCAATTCTCAATTATCCCTTGCATGGTTAGATCTTTTCCAAATGTGGATTTTATTACCAAAACCAATATTATTTTGATTAATGTGTATTGTTAGTTAAGATTCAAAGTAGTAGCTCGTAATTTTTTGTCTTTTCGATTGCTGATGAATTGTTCCTTGTGGGATTCGACCCTGACTCTCTTGTTCGGTATTTATATTGCTAGCGATTGCTTATTCTTTAACTTGTTTTGGTAGTAATTTGAGCATTATCACTTCTCCCGAGACTCAGTGAGAGCAGCTGGTAGAGAATCCACATCTGCCCAAAGTGTACCATTTTTCTCTTTGGCAGCATTGAGATCAGCAAGCAGTTGCGTAACAGGAGCAACAGACTGGGGAGCAGGTGTAGGCACAAGTTTTTCTTCTTGTAGGAAATCATACTCAGCAAGAGTGGTGCGATTGCTCACATCCTTCTTTGTGATCAAACGCGATTCACCTAAGGGCACACTTAAGACGCTGCCATCAAATGAGGACCAGGTTTAGGATCAACCACGCTAGCCATATGTTTGATCATTAAGGCAGGCTTGCCAATGGGTTCCTCCTAATCCAATGCATTTGCCAATCCCATGTCTCTAAAATTGGCCTCATGTCATATATCTCCTCTTAGAAGTACCTCTTTATGCAAAACTTCATACAACAAATTATGGAATGGTTCTATTTATCCCTTCAGCACCTTCCTAGGTTTTCATAGTCACCCATCCCTGTGTGAACTTAGACATTAGTAGGCAGTTTTTTTCCTTCTTCCACACATACTCAGTCAACCCAACAGTGGGGACTTGAAAAATATCACTCAATCTCAAATAGTCAAATACCAACTCAATTCCGCCAATAGAGGAACTCACAATGTCATCTTTTAACACCACCAAGTTTGTATAGAAATCCACTACCTCATTCTCATAAATGCCCATCGATGTATCAAGAAAGAGGTGCACCCAAGCCTAAAACATTAACTTTATAAGTAGCCTTTGGATCATAGGCAACTGTTTGACCTTTGGATCAATAGTTCTACCCCATAGAACATGTTTCGAGCAAAAATACCTTTCCTTCCCCATAGATAAAAACTTAGCCAGATGTTTGTTCATTTTGGGTGTTGGGGGAGAGGGGTCAAAGGGTACTGTGTCTGGGTCATCATCAAGATCAGAGTTAAGATTGACTTGTGAGGAGGGTGAGCGAATAGGTATCTTACCCCTGGTTCATCGTCGCTTTTGGCTAGACTCCACAACTAGATCCATTGGGTCATGGCTTTTGCTTTTTTTGAAAAGAGTTAGAGGACAAACCTGCTTGACCGCTATGTTATAGTGCTAATGCTTGGGAGGAGCCTGGCGAAGTTGGCAAAGCAGAATATCATCCGAGGTAGGAGAGGGATTGGAATGTGGTGGGGAGATGGTTTGAGTAATAGAGGGATTTGAAGAGATGGAGGGTGGTAGAATAGTCATTGTCAGTGGTGGAGATGAAGGGGCATCAGTGGGGTTAATCAGCGGGGTAGGGTGATAGGGTTTGACAATTAAGAAAGGGAGGTCGGTTGTAGGGTTTGGTAGCGAGAGAGGGGATTCAGATGGTGATGAGGACGCTGAGGGTGTGAAGGGTTAACCAGAAGCAAGGGGGTAGTGGGGACAGTGGCCATGCCAAAAAGGAATGACGGAGGACAGGGGAAGGAGAATCACCACAAGGTGAGGGTTTTTTCCACCTGAGATGGTGCCTTGGGTAAGCTAGTGGGTGTTTCTTCCTCTTGAGACAATCTATAGTCATTATTGTCAAAATAGGCAACCAACACTGGTGGTTGATGGGTTGTTTCTGAGTGGACAGTTGTCTGGGAGATGGAGTTGGAGAATTCATGGTGAAAGTGAGGGATTTTTTATGATGGAGATGAAGGTTTTTGGTTTTGAGAGAGATTTGTTTATGATAGTAAGAGAGAGGGTTTTGAGGGAGTGGTTCATGGATTTGATGAGTAATGGTGATGGTCTGACATAGTGATTTGAGGGATAGGTGACGGTTGAAATTCTGAGAGAGCTTTGTCAAGATGGACTGCTGATCAGATTTAATGGGTTTTCTCGCGAAAAGCTTGGTTTGAAAGTTTGGAGATATACAGGGTATGAACCAGGTTCACATTCTTCATATACAGTTGACATATAAATGAATGTAATGTAGGAGGAGACACAATAAGGATGAGGTACTCGGTGCTCACACACGATTAAAATGATGCCACAGTGTTATAGGAAACTAAGGGTAATATCATCGAACCTGAACATCATGGTGTAGTCCTTCTGTGAGTGTGTACATGTTACAGTACAAAAGTGAGAATGTATAACCTATGACTCAAACCACTCTCCAAGCCTTTCATCTTGAGTATACCAAAAAAAAGTTTTCTACACATGGTACACCAGACCGAGGGCTAGATAATTTTTTTTCAAACTATTCTCTCCCTAGAGCCTTGATGAAGATATCAGTTGGTCCTCTATTTTTCAGAATGTCATAATGATAAATCCTTTCTCCACATTGTCCTTGAGAAAGTGATGACGCACATCTATGTGCTTTGTTCTTTTATGTTGGACTAGATTTTTGGCCACGTTTACCACGCGGGTGTTGTCGCATCAGATGGGTATGCAGCTTACACTGATGCCCAAAATCCTGAAGTTGTTGCTTGATCTAGAGAAGTTGAGCACAGCATGAGATAGTTGCAAGATATGCAGCTTCAGCCGTAGACAGGAAATTATGTCTGTTTGCTTGTTGCCCACGACAAAAAGCAAGGTCATAGAAAGTGAGCCATTCCAGATGTGCTCTTCCTATCTACCAAATATCCTTCATAGTCATCATCTACAAAACCAATCAGATCAAATAAGTCACCTACTAGGTACCAGAGAACCGGGTTCAAGGTTCCTTTGAGATATCTCAAAATCCTTTTGGTAGCCCTCAAATGAGATTCCTTTGGACTTGACTGAGAGCGTGCACAGAGTCCATCACTAAATATGATGTCAATTCTACTTTCCGTAAGCTACAACACGAATCCAATCATGCCTTTATACTTGGTGTTGTTGAGCGGAGAACTAGGTTCATCCTTATCGAGGATTGTGGTTGCAATCGGAATATCATTTGTCTTAGCTTTATTCATGTCGAACTTCTTTAGTAACTCCCTAATATATGTACTTATGCTAGTGAATCGATGTTCCAGATGAGGATTGTTTGATCTAAAGCCCTAAGAAGAAATTAAGCACACCCATCATGCTCATTTCAAATTCACCACTCATGAGTTGTGCAAAGTCAACCCCGAGTTTAGCATCTGTTCCTCCAAAAATGATGTCATCCACATAGACCTGAACGATGAGCACATTGGACCCCTGATTTTAAAGAAATAATGTATTGTCAATCATTCCTCTCGAGAATTCGTGCATGAGTAGGAAGCTTGACAACCAGTCATACCATGCTCGTGGGGCCTGCTTTAGTCCGTACAAGTCTTTCTTCAAGTTGTACACGTAGTTGAGATGGTCATGGTTTTCAAAGCCAGGGGGTTGTTTGACGTATTCCTCTTCTTGAAGAAACCTATTCAAAAAAGCACTCCTGATATCCATTTGATAGAGTTTGAATTCCAAGTGAGCTGCAAACTCTATTAGCATCCGAATAGCTTCTATTCTAGAACAAGGGAGAAACGTTTCATCATAATCTATCCGTTCCTTTTTAATTTTATCCTTGAACTTCGGGTCTAGCTTTTTTCCTTGTGAGTTGTCCCTGATCATCAAGCTTAATTCTGAACACCCATCTGGTTCCAATAACGATTCTATTTTGAGATTTGGGAACTAGGTTACACACATCGCTTCGTTCAAGTTGATTAAGTTCTTCCTGCATGGAAACAATCCAATCCGCATATAGAAGTGCTTCCTTGATATTCTTTGGTTAAATCTAAGAGACATAACCTGAGAAAGCACACAAGTTTCTTAGTTTGGATATGGTATGTATCCTTGAGTCAAGAGAAATGAGAAAGCCAAGAGCTTTTATGTTTCCAGTTACTTGGTTGATTATTTGGTGCACTTTCCAGGGATGAAGGACCTGGTTCCAGGGACTCGTTGTCCGTAGTATCCATGGTACTTTAACGGTTACCTTCTGGTTCATTTTATGGATTAGGAACAGGTCATTTGGGGTATCCACTTCCTCATCATCATATTCATTTGCAATCCTCCTTGATTAATTCTTTATACCTTTATCATCAAGATCAACTTGCATAACTTTCTCAGCCAAGTGATTAGCTTTTCCAAATATAATTTATGCACTTTTTTCAATACGTTTGGTTATTCTGTTAAGACTTTATAAGCTTTTCTATGTGATGAGTATCCAAGAAAATTTCCCTCATCGCTTTTGGCGTCGAACATATCTTGGACATCATTACCGTTGTTGTGCACATAACATACATAACAAAATGCTCTAACATGTGCCAGGTTGGGTTTCCTACCTTTTAGCAATTCATATGGTGTTTTGTTTGGGACTGATCAAATCATACATCTACTGATGAAGTAACAAGCAGTGTTTACTCCCTCCGCCTAGTAGGATTTTGGAAGATTACTTGCGATAATTATGGTTTGCATAATATCTTCCAAGGTTCTATTTTTACGTTCAACTACACCATTCTGTTGTGGTGTTCGTGGCGCGGATAAGTTATGATCTACACCATTTTCAGCGAAAAATTTCAAAGTTTGTTCCGTGGTTTGAGTAAATGCTAGACAGTTCGCTTTTGAATTTCTTTTGGACTAGTTTCACAAAGATTTTAAACACATCATATGTTTCATCTTTTGAAGTTAAGAATATGGTCCATGCAAACCTGGTGTAGTCATCAACAATAACAAAAAAATACTTTTTTCTTCCTCGACTTTGAACTAGCATGGGTCGGGATAGGTCCATATGAAGTTGTTCCAGAGGTTTTGTTGTACTTAACACTGCCTTTTGTTTGAATGAGGACCACACATGCTTTCCTGGAGCGCATACTTCACATACTTGATCTTTATTAAATCTTCGAGTTGGTAATCCTATGACTAGATCTTTGGATATCAGTTTGTTCATTACTGAAAAGCTTGTATATCGTAGCCTTTTGAGCCACAGAAGAGAGCTTTCAACAGTTGCACTCAAACACTTAAGTGGTTATATTTTAGGGCTCATAATGTCTTCTTTGTACACATTCTTACACATTTTTTCCAAGAGGACCAGTTTCCTGAGTTTGGGTTGATTACTCTACACTCAGTTGAGGTGAATATAACATTGTTTTCCTTGTCACACATTTGAGACATTCAAACACCAATAAAATAAGACAGAAGCGAAAGCAATCAAAAATCTATATACAAGAGAATCCTTCCTAGAACATAGAAGTCACAAGTATAGAGCTGTCTAATATTAAAATACAAGTCCCAAAAGTGGACCATAACAAGCCGTCTTAGAGGGAAAGACTAGCTAAACGTATATACAAAAGGAGACAGGCAGATCTAGGATGCCAAGGGCTCACCCACATCTCTAAACTCAAAAGCTATAAAAGATGGCACGAACAATCTCCACTAGTAGCTGGTACTAAGACCTGCATCACGAATAGATTCAGAGTGTAGCATGAGTATTAAAACAAAGGTACTCATTAGGCATCGTCGACCGACTGAGAAAGAGAGGTAAAGGCAAAAAGAAAAGATAGAATCTAGACACAAATAGAAGTCAAAGCGTATATGAAATAAAGCACACGAGCATACCGAAAGTAAAATTAAGTACATATAAGCTCAACCTAACTGGACCTTATAAGCCCAAAAGGTACACTCATATTCAAGTTTAAATAAAAGCGAACAGACCTTCATAAGCCCGATAGGTACACAAAATAGCTAAGTCTACTAAAAGAAGAGTACCACGAAGTGAAAGACGAGCTCTCCGCCCAAGTAACGATAGTATCCAGTCAACTCCAAGCCCAGCTAGCAGAATTGACAATCAGTCTATGCAGCCCAGCCAGCCAGTCCACTTACAGCCTAGCTAGCAAGAGTGACCCGAGAGTGTGTCCACTCCAAAAAGGATCTCATAAATGAAGGCCACCTAGCCAGTCGGTCCACTTCTAAAGGTGTAAGCCACCTAGCTAGCAAGAGTAACCCGGCGGCGTGTTGACTTTGAAGAGGATTTCAAATATCAATACCAAGACACCATGGAATGACATCCTCCCACAAAGAATTAATAGAAGGCTCCAAGCAAAGGAAAATCCAACCCCATGTCACCACAAAAGCACAAAACCTCTAGTAACGCATCAGAGTCACAGAAATAAGGGGAGAGAATAAAAGATCTAATAGGCTGCAAAACTGCCCTAACTAAGGCTCATGCTATGGGACTCAAGTCTACTATTCGACTCTACAAGGATCTAGCACATCCGAAATGATGTCAGAGACAAAACACGGCTACAAGGATTTCAAGTCTAAGGAAACCCTAGTCTGACCCTGAACTAAGGCTGAACGTTCTCATTACCAAAATAATAACGCGATTAATACAAAACAGCATGCAACAACACACATGAACCGCAGCTACCATGGTATTAAACCTGAAACAATGTTGATTAATCCTAAAACATGGTATCTAGAAGAGAAATAAGATTAACTAGGTACCTGCCCCAAATTCAATCTAATCAACATGCCTTTACGCATTCAAGCTCAGTCTAAATCGAAAGTAAGTCGTAGCATACCTGTAGGCCAACCGTATACCCTCCAAATCACAAGGTCAAAGTTTTTCATTTTTAAACGGCCTCCAAATAATGCCATGCTATCAATAATAGAATTAAAACTTCACTACGGTCATTCAGACACAAAAAACACATTAAAACGGAAACATACCAATTTTGGAGTCAAACGGGAATTATGGGACCTGCACCATAATTTTTGGAATTGACTTCATCAAAAGGACCAAAACCATGCCCCAAACTTGTGTTCCAAAATAAAACAAATTCGGGGCTCAGAACAGCAAAATCAACAAACATGTAGATTACAATAATAAAAAGTCAAGGAAGCCTATAAATTCGACTATGAATCACTGAAATTGGAGCTCAAACGAAGGAAAAATCGCCAAAACAATATTGAAATGAAGGTTGAGTTCACGACTATGTCTTTTTTAGAAAGACTGGTCGACCTTCGCTTAAGCAGCCACTAATGTCGCTTAAGCGATAGGCCCTGAATAGGTAAGCATTTCTTTTGCAAGCTAAAAGTCGCAAAAGTGGGTCTTGCTTCAATGAACCTTGGCCGCAAAAGTGAAACTAGGGTTGCTTAAGCGACTACCACCTGACTGGCTGGCCTCTCTTAAGCAGGGCCCTAATCGCAAGAGTGACGTTCGCTTAAGTGAACCCAGGGGCGTAAACATGGCTGAACCAGTAATTCAGCAAAGTCCCCCAAGCACTGCCTGGGGGATCGAGATTGGTTCGTAACCCCATGCACGCAAACGAGATATGTAAACCCATCAAATTTGATATTTCAAACTCAATGGCACAGTCAGAACTATCATGTGACATCGTCTTGACAGAATATGAGTCCCACACCCAACTCCATTTTGAGCCAAAATATACAAGGGGGCGCGAAATAAGCTCGGAAGCCTCGGGATCCAAACAAAGGGTCATTCTAGACAAAACTCTACATTCTGGAGCTTACTGCACTAAAGGAATTTTCATCCGAGCTTATTTACCCCGAATGTTTACTAAAGTCAAACTTAGGCCTTAACTTGAAAGTTAAAATGCCCAATCACATAGATTCATACTGAAAGCCTCGGGAGTTATGTCGACTATGCTACTAGCCTAAATAACCCTTCCGAAATTGATGGAATTGTCAGAATTAGTTTCTGAGGTCAATTTCTTGAACATTTGATCATAAATGACCGTTTAAGGTTCAAAAACTCTAAACCACTAAAACTCACATAAAAACCAAACGATCGACCAAGTGACCAAACTGTCCATCCCAGCAAATCATAAATTACTTTGGCTCACTATAGGAACGCTCTAAAATACAAACAGGAGGAAAAAACATAGAAATGACCTAGAGGGTCATTACATTAGCACTCAAAACTAGGCTGGGGAGTAGACTGAATGGCTCTAAAATTTCTTGAAGGATATTCCTTTTCAGCCCAATCCATTGGCATCAGTATGCATACACTTTAATAGTCAAGATGCAATAGGTAGGGTATGGAGCATAATGTATAACAGAAAGTCTCATCATATAAAATATAGACACAATACCGTTAGTAAACTACTCTCTAGTGGAATTATCACAATTGAATATGTAATGTCAAAGGATAATATGTCAAATCCACTTACAAAAAGGCCTAACTAGAGAGAGGGTTGAAAGATCATCTAAGGGAATCTATTGAAGGCTTAGGACAAGTCATCATGGCGATAACTCTACCTAGCAGACCGGAGATCCCAAGAGTTAGGTTCAAGGAGATCAAACAAAGTAGTGATTGATGGTTTGACATTGTTACAAAACTCTGTTGACACCCAATTTTGACCCTCATTTCTTCTAATTTATTATTTTCGAGCTTCTAAACTAATAATGTACCAAATTATCTTTTTTTTCATAACTATTCTTACTACGACGACTATTTATCATTACTATTGTTATCATTACGTCACAATTCTATAATTACTACTAAAATTGAATGTTTTATTATTAAAATTATACTATCACTTTTTACACCTTTTTTTTAATAATCGATTGTCGTCATCTTATTTCAAGTTTCGTATTTATTAAATTAATTATAAGTTCATATTTTTGTATCTATATTTTATATTAGCGTAAAGTAATAGTATTGCTATTTTATTTTGTAAATTTTTAGTTGTGATCATATCATAATATATATTATATTAATTATTAAGTTAGAAGCCCAAAATAATTTTAAAGAAGAAAGGAAAACGCTAAGAAATTCGGCCCAAAAGCCTTAAATCAGACCAAACTTTTCTACTCATATTTTATATCAACATATTTTCAGAAATAGCCCAAATATTGGCCCAAACGCATGTCTCAACCATCAGCAAACGCCAAAACAAAATTAGGTCATCTTTCTTTCAATACCTGTTCCTTCTCCTCCAAAAATGGCTAAGCTTCAGGTCTCTTTCACCTTGGACAGAGGTTCCTCTCCATTTTCGTACAAGCTTCAATAACTCCATCAGTTCTCCTCATCTCTCTTCTTTAATTTGGTCAACAAAAAGCCAAAGAACTTTTGTGATTTGATGGAGAGGTGCAGAGGTTTGAAAAAATTCAAACTGCTATTTTGCTCCCATAAAATCCCGCCTAAAGTTGAACAAAGAAGCCTCAGTTCATCCCTTTAAATGCTAACATTTTTCACTCGTTTGGGGACTAAGCTTTTCTGCCTTCATAACACCTTGAACTATTGCCTTTTGCTCGAAAACTTGTCTTTGGTATTCTCTTTCGAGCTCTGTTGAAACTTTGATTTCAAGCTAGCTAGAGTTTATCGTCCTTATTCGAACACGGACCTTCGATCGAAGCACCCCATTCACTGCCCCGCAATAGGTGATGTTCACCTCTCTGTTCTCTCTATTTCCTTTGTTGCTGTATTAAAATGTCGTGCTTATTTTGAGAAGGTTATATGTATTAGGAGTAATCTCTGCTCATTTTAGCTATAATAAGAGTAATGTTTCAAATGTATTTTGGCCTAGCTCGAGACTCGTAATAATATGAAGTCCTCTCTCTTTCATGTTCAGCCATCATGTAGTTAAGAAATGATTTCGTTTCGTGCTTAAATCTTTACTTGAAGTCAGTGTTGTTATGATTTAATGGCATCTGATGTCTTTACTTGGTAACTAATCTTAAGTTCTGCTGCAAGCCACTCGTTTCCTCAATTAAGTTGCAAACATGCTACATATAGCTATCCTATACATACAGCTTTAAAGTTCTTTCATATTATTTCTTTTAGTAGATATGCGTGTATAAGTTTCTTTCCAAGTTTTAAGTAAATCTCTACATGTCTTCTTTTAAAATGTATGTTTTTAAGTTTCTTTCCTATTCTGTTAACATACAGTATATGTGTTTTAAGTCTTTCGTCTAAGTTTTAAATAAATGATATGTATAAATCTCAAAGTATCTTGTATTTGTTTTCCTCATGCCTTAAAAAATAATTTCGTTATAGCTTAAGTTGGATGAACTTGAGAATTAGTTTTGTGCGGTAGCTTGGTTGCTTTGAGTTAATAAGTCGTCAATTATTAAATGAGTATCTTATCCCATGCTTGCATATTTTCCATTCCGGATAGTATCTTTGTTGTACGACTTTACTCGGCTTCATATTTGGTTTATTCAATATAGATTAAAGTCGACTCGTACTAACCTCTTTACTTTCTTTTATTTGCATGAACACTTTGGGAGCAAAATGGAGTCTCTTTGAAAGACTCTCACTGCCGTATAGTCTCTCGCCACCGCTAGATTTGAAAGTGTGCATCCTCTCTTCGACTTTGTGTCTCCCACCTCTCAAAAGCTCATGCAAATAGACATGGCAAAGTATCAAGAAAATCTGGAAATTACTCCTTTCATAATTTAGTTGCTTTCTGTTATGTTTGAAATAGCCAAATGACCCCCTAACCTATTAGCGGATTCTCAACTACACACTTATACTACACGGAGGTCCTATTAACCCCTGAACTACTTTAAAGTAGAATAAATAACACACTAAGTGCTGAGTTGGCATAGAGAGTGCATTTCACTCTCTCAAAGAGAGTGAGAAGTAATAAACATGTAAAAACTTTATTATATTTATGTTATAATTAAATAATTTATAAATTTTTTATTTTTTCTATTTATTTCTTTCTTAAAAATAAAATGGCCTCCCCTTTAATGGAGGTAATTACTTTTTCTCTTCCACTTCCATGGTGAAGAAGAAACAACAATCATAACACTTTCATCTCCGATGGACTAATGGTGCTGACGACGGCGACGAAATAATCGACAGAGAAGAGGAGCCAAATAACTAAGAAAGATGAATTTTCCGGCAACTTTTTAATCTCTTCTTTCTTCCAATTTTCTTCATAGTTTACCTCACTTTTCATCTTTTTCATATATACAAATCAATCTTTCGAGTTGCCCAAAAACAAACATTAGATTTGTTATTTTATTTACACACAATTTATAATCAGAGAAAGAAATAAAACAAATTCAATTCTTTGTTCATCTTCAATAGAAATGTTGATTTTTTTTCTTCAACACGTTTAATCAATTTGTATTTTCAACAATATCCATTAACGATTTTTGTTCAGATTTATCATTAGAAAAAGATTCTTGATAATATTTTTTAAAGATCTAACATTTTTGTATTTTTAGCTATCACTAGAAGTAGCTTTAATATTGTTTTAATGGTGAAAAAACAATGGAGAGTAATAAGAAGAAAAAGAATGAGAAAGAATGAGAAAGAATGTAAATAAATAAAAAATTAAATAGAAAATACACCTGTTAAATATAGGTTGGTGCGTGTGTTTCACTTCACACAATGAATCTGGGTATAACATTTTAGGGTGAAATTAATTCCCTTTTGAAATAGTCCAACGGGATAATAGGACCCCCGTGAAGTATAGGTGTGCAGTTGGAAATCCGGTAATAGATTAATGGGGCATTTGACTATTTTCTCTTTGTTTTATGATGTTTGTGAGCGTATACTATGTGATATTCTTTTGCTCTTTGATCAATATTAGAGTAGTTGTCTTTAATTTTTATTGGTAAACTTTTTTTAAAACGGTATTTTGCACTAGTTGAGCCCTTTTAATTTCTTTCTTTAAAAAAAATAAAAATAAAATTTGTTATGACTTGACAGAGCCTTTCATGAGAAAAAAAAGTTTTGTTATGTCTAAAGATCTTTATTTTTTATTAAAAGATTTTTCTAAAAAATGCAAACCTTTTGCAAATATGTTTTGTCCTTGCACGTAATTGAGAATTTCTTTTCAAAATAATTAATCTAAGTTTGACCGGTAATCGTTTTTCAACGGATCTTAAAGGATGCTTAACCCCTTCCCTTTAGGATAACTAGAACCTTTATCTAGAATCTTATTTTTAGTAGACCTTTAAAATGAAGTCAACTTTAGCATCACTTAGTTAATTATTTAGGTGTTCTAATTAACCTTTAAAAATAATTAGGTGGCGACTTCTTAAGTTAGTTAATAATTTGGAAATCACCAAAATGTTGTACACTATTTGACGCGAGTTAAAATGGGGTATAACAAACTCAATTCATTCTCTTGATGAAGACAATGTTTAGGAACAAAGATAATAAATTAAGGCTTTTTAACAATTTAATAAAGCTTAAAGTTTTTTTAATGATTTCTAAGTTTGGAAGATTTTACCAAATTGTGTATCTACATGATAACACGATTCAAAATCACCTATGTGAGTGTGAAGTGCAAAGAGGATGATTTTAAAAGATCATTTCTCTGTACACTCATGAAACCAGGAGGTGTTCATGGTTGAAACGAGCACGACAGTGAGAACCATAGATGGTTAAGGATTGGTTCTCTAACATGTTGTTGTCTAGGTATACACCAAATATTGACGGTTCAAAGATATCAAATCTACGGATTGACCGAGTATATCCGACATATGTTCACTATAGAAAGTTCAAAAGAAAACCTACTTATCTAGATGCAATCAAATCTTGCTTGTAAAGTACACACTTGTCCATTTCTTTGTCTTAGAGTTATTCCCCATTCATGCAGGGGAGTGTTGGGTTTTAAAAGGTGTGAATGAAAAATGAAGAGTTATGACTTTGATGAAGAGTTGTGACTTTTATGAAAAGTAGTAACTTTTATGAAGAGTTGTTACTTTTCTGAAGAGTTTTGACTTTTATGAAAAATTGCGACTTTTCTGTAAGGTTGTGACTTTTACGAAGGGTTATTACTTTTGACTTTTTTCAAAGGGCTAGGAACTTTTTGATAAAGTATAATAAACACATGTTCACACTACCCTATGTTGTCTATAAATAGAGGGGTTTCCTCTTATTTTTCAAGAACCAATTTTCAGAACTTTAGAACTTCTTCTTCTTCTCCACAAATAAATTCTAGTGTACTTTGCTGTCGTTTAGTGGTTCGTTCACACCATTATTTTATGTAATAATATTTTTGTAGCTATATGTACCACAAGTGTAGCCATTTAGCGGAACATTTTTCATCAAAATATAAGTAAAATAATAGTTTTGTATATATACACACATATATTGAATCTTGTTTGCTTGCATCATTTTATTTTAAGAGTAAAAAGTAATTTCTTTTTTCAGAATTTGTGTTATTGAAACAAAATCTGAGTTTTGATTTTCTCAATTTATTGGTAGATGTAAAAGCATTTAATTGGAAATTATCTTTAGCTTAAGCTAAAACATGTCATATGTGTGTTTGCTGTAAATGAATGATGTTGATTCAAAAAGAGAAAGATTACTACAATTTAATTGAATTTAACTAAAGTTTATTGACTAGCTAAACCCAAAGTATATTTTTTTTTGTCTTTTTATCCGTTTCTTAAATTTTTCAGATAGTCTGTCAACGAATTATTTGTTATTAATTAATTATATCATAAAATCATTTTCTTTGTTGAAGAAAATTAGAATCAAGAAGAAAGATAATTTCCTAATATAATAAATATTAGTTGAGTACCGTATGACAGTCAATCAACTAATTAATTTTCATTAATTAATTATATCAGAAATCATTTTCTTTGTTGAAGAAATTAGAAGAAAGATAATTTTCTGATATAATAAATATTAGTTGAGTGACCATATGATAAATCAATCCTCATATTTGTAAATGTTCGTGAAAGTTTAAGTACAATTTAAAAAAATAAGAACAATTTTTCAGGTTGATGCACCAAATATTTAATATTTTTCTTAAGAAGATTCAAGTCGCGCAATTACTACTTTATCTTATTTTTATCGACTTGGAAAATCCTACTACTATATCTTATTTTTATCGACTTGAAAAATCCCCAAAGATATCAAAAGAATAAGTCCATTCATATTTAATCAACATCATTAATGAGATTTCGATTCTTAAGTTTAACATTCCCATGGAACTACTGAATTATATTATAGTCAAAATTATTAGAAGTCATACATTCCAACGGAACTATGGTGGATAATGAGACCGTTAGTTTATCATTTTCCATTTAAATACTAGATTTTTTTCCTGAAACAGAGTTCAGACTCGTGACGTGAGTCTAATCCATACATTGTGTGCTACAATAATGTCATTCAAGGTGTTAGTTTTACCGTGTAACAAATTGAAATAAAATAAAAAGGCAACCCAATGGAGTTTAATGTAGGCAATGATCTACCCTAACACAAATAATATTGTAGGAGAGTTACAAATATTGACAAAGAAAGAAAAGAAAAGATAACAAGGTTCAGTTGCATTGATTTATTGAAATAATGAATGCAATATAAATACATGAATTCATAACTTAAAAAGCTAAAGAAAAGGAGTAAAATAAGCTAACATTATCTCCCATAACTAAAGCCTAAAATATAGCAACTAACTATTCAGATTCTGCCCAACACTGCAGCCTTATTATCTGAACTTAATCCTACTTTTAAGTGTATATTGATACGACAGAAAGGTGCAACTAATCTCCAGCTTTTGAGGCACTACTTTCAAGACTCCTCCTTGACTCAAGAGCAGCAACCCCAAGTCTTTTTCTTAGAAACTCAAATCTTGCTCTAGGTAGGGCCTTAGTTAAAATATCAGCAGTCTGAAAATCAGTTTTGCAGCACTAAGTCTATGTCTCCATTCTTTTGCACCTCCCTCAAGAAATAAAGATTGATCTTGAAATGTTTCGTTTTTCCATATGAAATAGGATTATTTGCAATTGAAATTGAAGGTTGATTGTCAACAAAGATTTCCGTGCTATTGTATTTCTCCAGATATAAATCTGCCAGTAGTTTTCGAATCCAAAGGGCTTGAGTAACCTGAAGGAGTGTGCTTCTTATATCATCTGAGTAACCTGAGGTGCTTCTTTTATCATCTGAGCTACCAGGCCAATCACTATCAGAAAATCCAAGAAACTGAAAGTCTGATGCTTTTTTTAACATTATGCCAAAATTCGCAGTACCTTTAACATAGTTGATCACACGTTTAGCTGCTTCAAAATGAATTTCACTAGTTCAATGCTTATATCTTGAAAGTAATCTCACAGCATAAAGAATATCTGGTCTTGTTGCAGTCAAGTACATTAGGCAACCTGTCAGGCTCCTATAAAGTCCTTCATCAACCTTTTTAGTTCCATCTTCTCTGCAAAACTTCTCCTTTTGATTCATAGGAGTTGTTGTAGACTTGCATTCTTACATTTTTAATTTTATGAAAATTTCTTTAGCATATTTCTATTAGCATATAATGATCTCATGTCCTTTTTTCTAAATTTCAATTCCAAGAAAGTAGAACATTTCACCAAGGTCTGTCATCTCAAAAACATTCATCATTTCAGTCTTGAACAAAATGAATAAGTCCAAGTTGCTACCTGTAATTAACAAATCATCTACATACAAAGAAACAATGGTTAAATCAGAATCTTCTTTTCTAATATAGAGAGTAGACTCGCAGAGACTTTTTTGGAAGTCTAAACTTAGAAGATGAGCATCAATTCTTCTATACCAAGCTCTAGGAGCTTGTTTTAAGCCATACAATGCCTTCTTTAGAAGGTACACTTTGTCTTCTTTGCCTTTGATAGAAAAAACTTCAGGTTGTTCTACAAAGATTTCTTCTTCAAGGTAGCCATTTAGGAAAGTTGATTTCACATCAAGCTGGTGTATCTCCCATCCCGGTTGAGCTGCTAAAGCTAACAACATTCTTATCATATCAAAATGGGCGACAAGAGCAAAAGTTTCTGAAAAATCTACTCCAAACATTTGTTCGTACCCTTTTGCAACCAGTCTGGCCTTGTACTTGTTTATGGAACCATCAGGATTGAGCTTGGTTCTATAAACCCACTTGACTCCAATAGCCTTCATATGTGATAGTCTGTCAACTAGCTCCGATGGTTGTTCTTTTCTATCATTTTGAGCTCCTCCTGCATTGCATATCTCCATTTCTCATCTTTGGCAACCTCCATAAATCCTCTTGGCAAAATTACACCTTTGATATATATCAGAAAGTGTTCTTGTGTCTCTAATAGGTACATCATCAACATCTTCATCTAGAAATTCTAGATTCTTTATAAAACCCATTAAGAGCAATAGTTTTCTCATTTCAAGCATACCAAATGACACTGATTTTCTAATTATGTTGTTGCTATAAAAAGATGATTATTGAATAGCTCTTAAATAAATGTTTCGAGCCTTGTAATGGAAACTTTTAGAAGACATAATTGTTTTCTCAACCACAATTCGAAATATACCAACAAAATATGATATGTAATAAGCGAGCATATGTAAATCTTGTTCTACGTACTAGTGTTCCAAACATCAGTATATTACAATGAACAGTAAAAACAGTGAAAGCCCATCCTTCTTTATTTCAACCCGTGTAGTCAGGCAGGAGTAGATTTCTTGTTCCAAACATTAGCATTCACTTCCTGAAAGTTCAAAAGTACATGACAGTTAACAAAACACTATTTACTTTATCAAGAAAAAAAGTTTCCAACATGCCAGGTGCATGATCCATTACCCTTATCTGATCTCTAGTTGGAAACTGCAAATTCAACTTCAAGTAATATACATAGCCAATATAAATACAAAAATAGTAAGAATAACACTAGCCTACACTCACTCTGATCCAGGTGCAACATATTATGCTGCCAAAAATTGAGTAATTAGTTTAGAGAAAGATATTTACATAGAAACCACACCCTTCTCTAGCTCCTGTAAGTCTAAGTTGCACTTATATTCCTATACAGACCTTTAGGCCTCTTCCCTTTTTCTCCTTCATATTGTTTTTTTATGATCCAGAAATCCGTCTCGAGCTGGTCATTGTAACCACAATCTTTGAAACTCATGGATAATAGGCCTGCTCTGTTACCTTTTCCTACTTACATGCCATAGTTAGCTATCTTGGCATGGGGCGCGAAACTGTGACCTATGACACAAGTCCGTCAACCTTAACAAATTGAGCTAAATGCACAAAAAATTACCTAGGTCTGTGATTTACTTTTCCCTTCCTTCCTTACTTTAATGGCTCACAAAGGACGGAAATCAACAAATTGAACCATAATATTTGTCAATGCACATCCATCAATCTCTTGCCATTTTTTCTAACAAGGTTAACTATATTTCCTTGTTATAGCTTGCCTACATTGACTTGTGTCAATATTTCAGTGTATCATGACGGATAGTTGATACCGTAACAAGTAAAAACTACACTTGAATTGCTTTTAAAATGGGTTTCATTTCTCACTTGGTGATACATAACCAATGCACCTACTTGGTTAACTTCAATATTGTGGATGATAGAACAGAATGTATTTTAAACATGATTTAAAAAATTACTATTGTTGGAACTATTTTTTATTAATATAACAACGATGATAAAGATTGTAGTCTTATCAACTTTAAAATAGGCACGACCCTCTTAAACAAAGATCATCCTTATTATCTTTCTCCTATATTCGTGCCTTTGACCCCATCCTACACTCATAACCAAAGTCACTATATTTGCTTCCTGAGATGCTCTATCCTTTCACAGAACCATTGGTCATAGGCAAAGTGAAAGACATTTCAGCTTTGATTGACCAAATAAGTAAAACAAAGAGAAGATAGTCCTAAATAAAACAATGTTGAGTGCAATGTAGCTTGAAGATGTACCAAGCATTTAAACCTCAATAATTGTTCTTGCAAAAGAGTTTCATGAAGCAAAAAGGACTAAAAAGATCTTCAAACATATATGGTTCAAAGATGTCCATGATATGGAGTGTCTTGTTGTTTTATAAATGAAAAAGTGTTTACATCCCTATTTTCGCAAATAAGGAGCAACGTCGTGGTGACTCAAAAAATATAATAAATCAATTAAATTATATTTAAAAATTTTCTAAGAAGTCACCACATAATTTTAGGAAAACTAGGAAACCAATTAATTAATTAACAAGAAACATCTACGAAACCAATAGATTAGAGGTAAGGGTTCAAGTGATTCTGAAGGGATTGTATTAGCACCCTGAAAAAACCTAGACCACCTAAACAAGAACCAGGTTCTTGTTGAATTACCAGAAATACGACACAACACGATAATCAGATATTTATCGTGGAAAACCTCCTTGCTCAAGGGTAGAAAACCCACAACCTACACCTCGTAGGATTTCACCAAACTTCATTAAATTCAAAGAGAAACTTTAGATCACAACTCTACAATCAAAGGGACTAACTCTAGTACCTGACCACAACAGTTAACTTAAACTATTCAACGATTAACTATAATCATTTTCTCTACTCTTCAAGAAGTCAAACTCACTTCTTGTTACAATGCCTCACAAACTCACTTTCAAACTTAGAACAATAATCACTAAAAAATTATTCTAAGTTCAATTAACATAAACTAAGCTTAAGAAAGAGGCCTAACTCTGGTTCTTCTTTCTTCTACAGATTGTTGTTTCAGCACCACACTTGCTCTTGCCGCAAAATCCTCTCTATTTATGAATTTGCAGAAGCTATGATTCTTTACGTCAATCATCCTTTTATAAGGGTGGATTAAACTCTAGTTGAATCCTACAAGAAAAGTATTTTTTTAAACTTAACTAGCCTTCTTTTCCTTATAGGGAGTCTTGTGTACTTCTCTTCCTTAATGAGTTTTTCTTTTTTCTTGCTTTTTTTTTTAGGTTTAGTACACTCTTGTGAACCTGGTTCACGTTTTCATTATCAAAACTTGCTTGGACTATTATTGTGTAATCAATTTCCCCCTTTTTGATGATGATAAATTATGATCTCTCTTGACAGACCTCTTTACTACAATAGATCTCTCACAACGGAACCAACATCTATTTCCCCTTTTTGATGTATCAAAAAGAAGACAAGAACGAGAGTTAATAGCCAAGGATAGAACACAAACTCAGAGCTACAAGTGGCAACATCTGCACAGACTTGAACAGACCTGAAAGTCATAATCTAATAATATTAGCCATCCAAACAATTAGACATACATAATAACTATATATGAGAAAGATAGACAATTATTGAAGAAGCACATCAATTAAGCTCAAACTATGCTCCAACAAAGTGTCTTAAGCATACAAAAACATAGAACTAAGGCTATCAACAGTTTCAAAAGGAAGTAAAGTCAAATTGGGTTCAGTATTCAACAAGCTAAGGTGCAAGGCTGGGGGAGGAATAGAGGGGGGTTGAAAGGAAGCAATAAGTTGCATTAGTGTATCCATTCGAGTATTGTTCTCTTGCTATTGATTAAGCTTTTGGTCCTTTAGCCTGACGATTTCCTGATGAGCGGGAAATTTCCACTCATTTGAGGCTCTTTTCTTATAAGTTTTGGCTTGCTTTGGGTAAGAATTGGTGCTTTTAATGTGGGTTTCTTCATATTTACAGGAAAAAATGGAGTGGAGAGTTGATTGAGAAGACATTTAAAGAAGCCAAGTGAACTTTAGGCAAAATGATATAATAAGAAAGAAAATTAAACTACTAGCTGAGAACTCATCGTGACCGCATTAAACAAGAGTCACGATCGCGCTCAATAAGAATTCCAGACATCGTGATCAGGTGGTCAGAGTTCACAATCGTCTGACTAAATGACACTAGTCACCACGACCGAGTGAGTCATTTGTCATTACCGCAAAGAGTAAAAGCCTTGCACCTTGATAGAATTTGAATTTCACCTAATTGATCCCAAAACCCCATTTTATACTCACCAACAATCTATTTTAGAGAAGGGAATCATTCATTCCATATCCCAATCTTAGAGTGAGTAGAGAGAAAACTTTAAGTGTTCATCTTTTGGGTTGAGACGTTGAAGGCAAGTTGCCTCATAATTCATCTTTTGGATTGAAGATTTTGTTTTTAATAGTAATATTTCTTATCCTATCTTCTTTTCCTTTCTTTGTATTGCATGGATTGTGAGAGTAATTTCTAATTGAAATTGGGGTTTTGTGCTAGAAATAGACAAACCTTTTGGGTCATTAATTTCTGATTCTATAATTGTTGCAATAGATTCCATGCTTCTTATTCATATAAATTTTCATTCTTTCATTTGTTATTTGAGAGTGCATGATCAAATCTAGCTTAGATCTTTGTGGGTTTCTTGACAGAGAATTTTTGAAGTGGATGATTAGATTGATAATTACATATTAGCTTTGATTCTTAAGTTTGCTCAAAAGAGAGATTTATGTTTTCCTTTTTGAATGCTCGACTTGCTTTATAGAGAGGTCTATATTAAGGTAGTAGATTGTTTTGTTGAATTATATGATTGAGACCGAAAGGTGATTTCCTGATATAGCGCAATGAGATCGAAAGAAGAGTTGTGTTATTGAAGATGACCTAGCCTACCTATGATTGAATTCGCATGTGTTGAAGTGCAATACATCATTTGAACGAGTTTTGAGTTCCAAATTTCCCAATTCTCAATTATCCCTTGCTTGATTATATCTTTTCCCAATCGAAATTTTGTCACCAAAACCAATCTTATTTTGATAAATGTGTATTGTTAGATTAGATTCAGACTAGTACCTTGTAATTCTTTGTCTTTTCGATTGTCGATGAATTGTTCTTTGTGCAATTCGACCCTGACTCTCTTGTTGAGTATTTATATTGCTAGTGATCGCGTACTCTTTAACTTGATTTGCGAGTAATTTAAGTGTTACAAAAAGTGGAGCCGCTGTCAGGTAACTATTAGGCATATTAAATTTATTTTGGATTTATAGTTTACTTGTTTCTATCTAATTTGTGAATAGTTGTCTTTACTTTCTTTTTACTTTGCTTCTATGGCTTCTTGTGATAACAACAAAATTCATGGGTTTGTAAGCCCTATGAGGATAGCCCATGGCCTTGTTGTGAGGAAGAATGGGTGGTGATGATCATTGATAAGAAATTGGGTGTATGCAACTGAGCAAAGCCAATAATATTCAAAGATGCCCGAATCACTCACTTGGAGGCCAAAGATTATAAAAGTCAATGCTCAAATGGCTTAGTGAACTTGTTACTCTTCCCCAATGCTCCAAAATGAAAAAATAAATTGATGTTGGGTAAGAAATATATGTCTTCAAAGTGGAGAGATCGAGTAAATTCTTGATGCTCTCATGTTGTCCCCATTCTCTTGGAAGAGAAATTGACTTATAGTTTAAAAGAAGGTACATTGCCTCGAAGTGGAAACATAAAGGGTGATGATGTATTTGGCGTCGCTCCGTGATGTTAAATTGTGGGCTTGATGGGAGGTAACCCATCGGAATCCAAATTTGTTTATTTCTTAATTTAAATTTAAGTTTTTGATTTTTAGAATAGCTTAGGATATTTGTGTTTGACTAATCCTCAAAGTTCCAAAGTTTGTGGTGGTTATTTTGACTGGTTAAGAAGCACAAAAATTATTGGAATTGAAGTTTTGGATGAAAACACATTCAAAATAGGAGTTGTAAACCTTGTGGCGCACTCAGGTTCGCCAAAGTTGATTGGGTTGATCGCCCAATTGTCCTTGCCATTGCCCAAATTGATAACAGCTTCAGTAGGTCTAGCTGCGAGTTGTTCATCATGTTTGCGAGAGCTAATGGTCGTGATCGTGATGCATAAAATCTCGAGTGCCACAATCATGAGAGCATGAGGCCGCGTTCGTGAAAGGTAAATGAAGTTGATTGTCATGATCACGAGGAGCAGGTCGCGACGGCTATGACTCACTAGAAATAAAAAGACAGCAGTTTCAAGTCACTTCAATTCATCCAATATTCAACTCCCACACCCCAAAACTTTCCTCAAAAATTCAAATCTCTCATTTACTTGGATTTTTTTATCAAGATTTGCGTCTTCCCTCAAGGTATGTGAATTTCCTCTTGTTTTCTCTTCTTGGTTGGTAAGTGATGATAATGGGTTGATTCTCAGCCATTGATATCGTGCTTAAAAATTGTTGAAATTCAAAATTTTTGAATTGTTTAAATAGAATTGTTGTTATTGGGCTGTTAGGTTCAAAAATTTGGTGAGAAAAGTGTTTGATTAGTTTTGAAATGTGCATGATAACAGGTTGCACAAAACCTGTTCGATGAAATGCCTAAGTGAGCCCTTCGCGATTGCGATGTCACATTCCGCGATCACGATGCCTAATTCTACTATTGCGATGAGCACTCACCTGACTGTAGAAATTGTTTTAAAATAATAGCATTGTCCCAACTTCTCCGATTCCTTTTTCATTCACTTTTTTTGCCAAATTGATTGTAAAAACACTTCTTTGCGCACCTTTGCACTCGTTTGACATGTTTGCATCTTGTATAGGTACCCTAGCTGCAAAAATATAGCCGACAACACTATCCAAGTTGAGGAGGAAATGCTCATTAAGTAGGAAATATTTGATCATGAGCTGTTTGTGTCCGCTTAGTTCCATCAATTGCATGACCGACTCTTAACAAAGAATATTACAAAGGAGAGGGGGATTCTTTTAACAAGTCTTCAAGATCGCATGTTGGACCTTTATGGGCGTTTGGAGGCAAGTGAATGGTTGTGTTTTGCGGATGAGCCTATCAAGGCTCATTACACATTGGTTCAGAGTTCTATACTAATTCCACTGAGACCAACTTCTTGAGGGACTTGGTAGTCACGGTCAGGGGCAAACAACTATGCTTTTACCCCATGAGGATCAATGCTTACTACGGTCTACCTAGTACCAACAATGATCTTCATAACGTGAAGGCAAAGAAATCGGGTCAGGAGTTGTTTGTGACACACTTACATGATGGTCATATTGCTAAATAGATTGAGAACAACCACCGTATTGACTCCTCAGAGTTCACAGCAGAGGCCAAGACTTGGCTCTCCATCATTCGTAGTAGGGTGGTTCCTTCTAGGAATGAGATCGATGTGTGTCTTGACAGGGCATTGTTGATTTGTGCTATTATGGAGGAGATCCGTATTGATGTTTGGAAGATTTTTGTGCAGCACATCAAAGATGTTGTCTGTGAAGGTACAAAGAGTCTCCTTTTTCCTTCTTTGATTACTTATTTATACCTGACATATGAGGTGGACAAAAAAGAGGGAGATAGCATGCGGAATCCTGAAAAACCTATCCGTCCGCTTAAGAAGAAGAGTCCAGGGCATGTGATGAAGAAATGAAAAATTGATGTGCAAGACCCAACGTTTGGCACATTCGCTAAGAGCACTGCTTCACCGGGTTCATACCCCATTCGACCACCAACTTAGTTACTACGGAGGGGACTACAAACAAGTACTTCACTTATAAGGACATATGCATACTATGGATGCCTAGATTCACTCATAGATTTAGGAGTTGACTCAGCTTCTTCTTACAGGCTCAAGAGAGAGCTTTTCAACCTCACGTACTACTTCTTCCACCTTGTCCATTTTAATGTTTGATCAACAACTTCTTAAGGAAAGGATGGCAAAAATGAAAAGGAGGTAGAAAAAAGATCAAAGAGCATGAAAAGAAGAAGAGCAAGTTTTTGAACAAGATTACGAGTACCCTACGGAAGTTCTGTGGATCGGGTGATGAGGCTGACGATGATATCCTTTTGGACCCTCGCAGCTCCTTAAATGAGTGATGATCTTTGCAGGGATTCCCTCATATTCTTTTTGAATTGTTGTACTGTCACGCCCCGAGGTTACCACCTAGGCGCAACATGGTGCTTAGTGTCACGAGTGACCTCAAGCCAACCCTGAGTCTGGCATATCACAAGCATACAAAAATATTTCTAAGTAAGCGGAAACATACTTGTAAAGTAATCAATACTAATAGAAACTTCAGGTGAGAATCTAACTGAAGAACTATGGGGAACAACCCCAAACAACTGAATACTAACTCTATGACTGAAAGCCTCTAACTCTATATGTCTGAAACTGAAACATAATGACTCAAAACAAATAAAGCATGTCTATAATCCTCGATCTATGAGGACTCACCACTGAAGCTGTTGAATAAGGACTTGAAGTCGAACTAAGCGTGATCTGAATGTTGAGCTCCTTAACTTACATCATGAAACGATGTAGAGCAAAAGTATGTGTCAATACTTTGAATGTACTGAGCATGCAGGATATAGGTACTGAACTGAACAAGATAAGCTAAACAGGGAAATATGTTGTACTAAATTATAACTGAAGACTGAGCTAAATGCAAGGACCAAGTACTAATCATGAAGATAACATGCTGAACTGTATACTGAAGTAAATGATGATAACATGGTCAATGCAGTAAGAGTATGACTGTGGGAGCTACTATTAACCGACATAAACCATGTGAGCTAAATGTTGAGTTCGTTGTATACGCTCCATCGAGAGGACCCAATATACCTTGCAAGGAGTATAAAGGCATGATTGTGGTGCGATCACTAAAAAATGATGCCCAACAGAGGGAACTTCTGAACCTACAATGACACGTAGTTCTGAGACTTTGAGGGTACGCTGAACCCTAGTCCAACTCAGTGCTAAGTCTATTCCCAACTGAATAGGTAAAGCTAAAATGCAACTGATATACTGAGTAGCTCAAAATACTGACATTCTATCTAGGAATGCAACATAAATATACTGAAAGATATGGCATTCAAATTCTGAAGCATGATTTTCTGACTAATTCGTCTAGCGAGTATAATTCATGAAATGTTGATAATTAATACAAGCTATGGTTTTGAGTTCTATAAATGGGACTATGCAAAGTTTCCAAGGAACATGTTATTTAGACCGTAGAAACTATAGCAGCTAAAATCACCATGAATCTCCAAGGTTTTGGAACCCCAGGTCTAAATAATTTATGAGAAATTGAAGAACTGACTGAATTCTAGGGACCTAATGGGTGAAAGGAACCCACTAGTGAAATCCCACATACCTGGTGGTGAAAACTCCAAAGAAACCCCTTTGGAATTAGGGGCTGAACTTGAAGAATACCTCTACTTGTACTTGGGAGGAACTATTGTCTCTTTCTCTTCTTTTCCTTCTAAGTTAAATGATTTTTGGGAGAATGGGGGATCTAGGTAGTTTCTGACTAGATATTATGCTAAGACTAGGTAAAACAACGTAGTTTAGACACAAAACGACGTAGTTTAAGTGCCCAATGCATAGGAAAAAAGAAAAATATGACCCTGACTTAAAAGCTGATGAAGTGAGTTCAAGGAGGCATCACGGGCCGTGAAACACTTCTAGGTCCGTCAAACTGGTCGTGAAGCTTCACCTGCCCCACAGGGCTCCACTAACACGGGAATAACATTTTACTCCGAACATCAAATTGAGCAAACTCAGTGGCGTTGGAAAGAGGACGCAAATAGCTTAATTTTGATAGTTTATGGGTCACTTAATTAGTTTTGTGCTAAAAGTTTTGATCATTTGAAGTTGGTACAAAAGTAAAAACATGATAAGTCTCCTTCACGAATGACTTCACGGTCCGTGGGAAGCTCCACGAGCCGTTTAGAAGTCCGTGGCCTTTTTCCAGCGACCTTGGTTCACGCCCCACCAACTAGGTAACTTTTATGACCTACTTGATGGGACATCAAGTCCACCACGAGTTGTCTGGGTCACCATCAAGGTGACCCATGTATGGGCAGATTCTATAAAGGGTGCACGAGCCCCTTAACGGGCCGTGGTCCCCTTCATGGACCGTCTAGGGTGTCATGAAGGGTCTATGGTCCATTTTGGGTTCTTGGACCATTCCCATTTTCCTTTGTTAGCCTTTTTCAAATTCGAGATGTTATAATATCTCCCCCTTGGTAGCATTCGTCCTCGTATGAAGACTAAGCAAGCTAAATTTGGAGGGAAAGAGCTGCAATCCCTATCGAGTACTAAAAACTTATATATCTAACTGAACTGAGTTTCAAGAACATGCAAATATGCTAAAATGCACGGATAACTGGGGCGACAAGATACTGAGACTGAATTACACAAGAGTAAGTTGAGAGATTAGAGAGGAACTATAACCTCAAGCTGAAACTGAATCAGATGGAAAAAGATGAGGATACTTGGCCTTCATAGCTGCTTCTACTTCCGAAGTAGATCTCTCTACGGACTGACTCCTCCACAAAACTTTCACTGAAGCGACTTCCTTATTTCTCAACCTATGAACCTGATGGTCAAGAATCTCAATTGGAATCTCCTCATAGGTGAGACTATCCTTCACAACCACACTTTCTAAAGGTACTATCAATGCCGGATCACCCACACACTTCTTCAACAAGGAAATGTGAAAGACTGGATGAACCGCTGCTAGTTCTGTTGGCAACTCTAACTCATTAGCCACATTACCAACCTTTTTCAGGATTCTTTAAGGACCTATATACCTGGGACTGAGCTTCCCTTTCTTGCCAAATCTCATCACCCTTTCATTGGTGAAACTTTCAGGAAAACCAATCATCGATTTCAAACTTTAAGTCCCTTCTCCTCACATCCGCATAGGACTTCAGATGACTCTGAGCTGTCTTTAGTCTATCTCTAATGAGCGGAACTTTCTCCATATCCTCATGAACCAAACCTATCCCAACTAAGGCTACTTAACCTACTTCGAACCAACCAATCAGAGACCTACATCTACGCCCATACAGTGCCTCATAAGGGGCCATCTGAATATTGGAATGGAAGCTGTTATTATAGGTGAACTCTATGAGAGGAAAGTGATCATCCAAACTACCCTTGAAATCGATCACACAGGCTCTCAACATGTCCTCTAAGGTCTGAATGGTACGCTCTGCGTGACCATCCATCTATTGATGAAATATTGTACTGAGATTTACCTGAGTACCAAGACCTTTCTGAAATGATCTCTAGAAATTAGAGGTAAATTGAGGACCTCTATCCAAAATGATAGACAAAGGCACCCCATGCAACCTGATTATTTCGTTGATGTAGAGTCTGGCATAGTCCTCCGATGAATCTGTAGTCTTGACTACCAAGAAGTGAGCTGACTTAGTGACTCTATCCACTATAACCCAAATGGAGTCATGCTATCTGCGAGTACGAGGTAAACCCGTAATGAAATCCATGTTTACCACTTCCCACTTCAAAGTAGGAATACTAATCTCCTGAGTCACACCTCCTGGTTTCTGGTGTTTTACTTTAACTTGCTGACAATTGGAACACTTAGCCAAAAAATCTCCAATGTCCCTTTTCATGCCGTTCCATCATTAGACTTCCTGTAGATCACGGTACATCTTAGTGGCACCTGGATGAATAGAATATCTAGAATTATGAGCTTCTGTAAGGATCTGCTGCCTCAACTCACCCACATTAGGGACACACAAGTGACCCTCGTAACGAAGCACACCATCTCCCCCTTTGGAGAAAACCTCAACTCTCTGCTGCTAAACTGCACCTTTCAATTGAAGCAATATAGGATCACTATCTTGTTCCTCCTTAACCTCTGCTACCAATGAAGAGTGTGATCCATTCTATGCTATTGAACCACAATCTGACTGTCCATCAGGCAAACTCCTAAGCGAGCAAGCCGGTGAACCTCTCTGGCTAATTCTTTCTTCTTTTCCTCAACATGTGCCACATTACCCATAGATAGTGTGTTGCGGGCGTCAGCTACTACATTGGCCTTACCGAGGTGGTAGAGCACATTCATGTCATAGTCTTTGAGAAATTCAAGCCATCTCCTCTGACGAAGATTCAACTCTTTCTGGGTGAACACATATTGGAGGCTCTTATGATCTGTGAACACATAAACGTGAACACTATATAAGTAGTGTCTCCAAATCCTTAGAGAAAATATGACGGCTGCAAGCTTGAGGTCATGAGTCGGGTAGCTCTTCTCATGGACCTTAAGTTGTCTAGAAGCATAAGTTATGACCTTACCCTGCTGCATCAACACACAACCTAAACCGACCCTGGATGCATCAAAACAAACCACATACATGTCTGAACCCTCTAGTAGAGTCAAGATAGGAGCTGTAGTCAACCTGGTTTTCAATTCTAAGAAGCATTTTTCACACTCATCTGACTACTGAAACTCGACCTTTTTCTAAGTCAACTTGGTCAATGGGGCAACTATGGATGAAAATCCTTCAACAAACCTCCTGTAGTAACCAGCCAAACCCAAGAAACTTTTGATCTCAGTCAAAGGGGTGGGTCTGGGCCAGTGCTTTACTGCCTCAATTTTCTGAGAATCCACTCGGATCCCTTCGCTGGATACCACATCACCAAGAAAAGCGACCGACTGTAACCAGAATTCAAATTTGCTGAACTTAGCGAATAGCTAGCGATCATTGAGGGTTTGAAGAACAACTCTTAGATGAGTCGCATGCTCTTCCTCATTTCGAGAATAAACAAGGATATCATTAATAAAGATGATGACGAATAAGTCCAAATACTATTTGAACACCGTGTTCATTAAGTCCATGAAGGCTGCAGGAGCATTTGTTAGTCCAAAAGGTGTAACTACAAACTCATAGTGACCATACTGAGTCCTGAGGGTTGTCTTTGGGATATCACTATCCCTGGTTCTGAGTTGATGATAGATGGATCTGAGGTCTATCTTAGAAAAGCAACTAGCACCCTGAGAGACGTCCGTGTGAAGCTTCACGAATGACTTCACGGTCCGTGTGAAGCTCCACGGGTCGTTTAGATGTCCGTGACCCTTTTTCAATGACCTTGGGTCACACCCCACAAACTAGGTGACTTATACGACCTACTTGATGGGTCATCATGTCAACCACGAGCCGTCTGACGGTGACCCCTACATGGGAAGATTCTGTAAAGGGTTCATGAGCCCCTTAACGGTCCATGGTCCATTTTGAGTTCTTGGACCTTTTTCGTTTTCCCTTTTTAGCCTTTTTCAAATCAAAGATGTTACATGTACTGTGAGGACATAATTACTTTTTTAGCTTGGGGTGCCTCCTTTGTCAGGCTTGTTTTGTATTTTTTTTTACATCTGACTATGCCCTTGTCAGGCTTGTTTTGATTTGTGTAGGTGTGCCCTTGTCATATTATGTGGGATTAGTTTATTTCATTTTTTTTTTGATTTTTGATTGTTGTTTGTAACTTCTTTGTTTTTATTTTGATATGACATATGGAGCGACAATGCTCGATGATGGATAGAGTGATGAATTTCTTAAGTATAATTTGTTTGTTTCTTGTGAGTGTTTGATTGGTGTTGAGTGTGACAAAGTCTGAGTAGCCAGTCCTTAATAGACGTATGAGTTTGCCGAATGATGTATTGGTTGACGACTTTCTTAAAGGCAAAATCGTTTTCTTTTTGAAAGGTTGTGGCTTGGTTTGAACTACGAACAAAGTCTTGCATGTGAAAAGTTCTTGAATATACCCCTCCATTTTTTAAATTTGAGCTTATTGTGAATGGTTTTTTGACAACTCTGTAAGTCTTGTTGTGACTTTTGATTCTTTAGCGGTTTAAATGTTCGATGTCACTTGTATTTTGAAAAGAAAATAAGATTTTGAACCATCTTGATTGATTTGCATGCCATGTGTGGTGTGTTATTGAATAATTCCTTATGTTCGCTTGTGCTACCTAGAACTTGTCCGGTTGGTCTTGAAATATGGTCTTGATTGCGTTTGGTTGGAAAATGATTTTAGGCTTTCTTTGTGATTGTTTTTGAAATCCACTTGGCCTAAAAATCCTTCATTTGCACTAAATATATCCTTAGTTGTCCCCTTTCAGCCTAATCCCTTTTATTGGCAACCTCATTACAAGCCTTATACTTTTGAAAAAGTAATCCTCTTTGGAAGCCTTCCCTCCTTGAATATGAGAATTGAGAAAGTTGAGGCTAAAAGCCTAAGTTTGGGGTGTTATGGAAAACTCAAAAAAGGGATGTTTATCACATGAGGTCTTTATAAAAAAACGAGATTGAAGAATGGAGGAAAAAGCTTTAAAGAAAGAAAAGTTTTGAAAAAAAAAAGGAAAGAAAGTTAATAAATAAGACTTGAATCCTCCAAAGGTTGAAAATGGTTGCATGTTGGGGCATATAGAGTGGAAATGAGAAAAGAAAAATGAAAAAATGTGAAATGTGCATTGGTTTGAAAAGTGAAGAAAAGTGGAAAAGTTGGAAATGATTAGTTGTTGTGTAGTGTTAAAGGAGTCACTTGTGCCTAAATTATATTCTAACCTTTCGTAAGACTACATTACAAGCTTAACAAAGTCCTTTGAGATTTCTAACCAAATGAAGTTGAGTCAGTGTTGATTGAAAATATGGCCAAGCCTATGGTGTGGCATTTGAGTACATGGGATGTTTTATTGCGAGTGTGAGTGTTAGTGCTTATGTCCCATGTTTTGTAAATACTTTTTGAGTGTTTTGGGATATTTATTTTTTTGTGAGGGAATGAAAGTTGACAAAATGGTGATTTTGAAATTTCCTAATTAAATCAAGGGAGCATGTAAAAGAGCTAATGAGTTGAGTAACTTCTTGAGTGTTAGTTGTTGTCACTTAATGATTCTTGGTTCTTGAAAATGTTCCATGAGAATGTGGGGATTTCTTATGTGAAAATGTTCCATGTGGAATATTTGTTAGTATGAACCGAAGCCACTACCTTTGTAATTAATTGAAAAAGGTGAAATTGATTTGGGGTGTATGTTGAAACAAGAGCCTCTTGTGTTGTGGATTTTCTTTACTCGAGGACAAGAAATTTTTTTAATTTGGGAGTGTTGATGAGTGGGAGGTTTCCACTCATTTGAGGTTCTTTTCTTATTAGTTTTTGCTTGCTTTGGGTAAGAATTTGTGCTTTTAATGTGGTTTTCTTCATATTTGCAAGGAAATAAATTGGAGAGTTGATTGAGAAGATATTTGAAGAATCCAAGTAAACTTGAGACAAAAAGTGGTCAAAAGGAAGAAAGTTGAATTGGCAGCTGAGTACTCATCACGACCGCGTTGAATGGGAGTCGCAATCGTATTCAATAAGAATTTCAGACTTCACAGTCATGTGGTCTGAGTTCATGATCACGTGACTCAGCGACACAACTCATCGCGACCGCATGAGTTAGTTCTCGCGACTGCGAAGAATAAAAGCCTGTCACCTGGACAGAATTGGAATTTCACTTAATTGATCCCAAAACCCCTTTTTAAACTCAACAATAGTCAATTTTAGAGAAGGGAAACATTCATTCAATTTCCCAATCTTAGAGTAGAATAGAGAGAAACCTTTGAGAGTTCATCTTTTTGGTTGAGACTTTGAAGGCAAGTTGCCTCATAATTCATCTTTTGGATTGAAGATTGTATTGTTAATAGTTATATTTCTTATGCTATCTTCTTTTTCTTGCTTTGTATTGCATGAATTGTGGGTGTAATTACTAGTGTAAATTGGGGTTTTGTGCTAGAAATAGAAAAATCTTATCGGTCTTTATTCTCTCATTCTATTGCTTTTGCAATTAATTTCATGCTTCTTATTCATGAAATGGGTTTAATCTAATTATCATGTTTTCATTTATGATTTGAGAGTGCACGCTCAAATCTAGCTTAGATCTTCATGTGTTGCTCAAAAGAGAATTTGTGAAGTGAATGATTCGATTTATAATTGCATATTAGCTTCGATTCTTAAGTTTGATCGAAAGAGAGATTTAGGTTTTTATTGTTGAATTCTAGACTTGCTTCAAAGAGAGGTCTATATTAAGGTAGTAGGCTGTTTTGTTGAATTACATGATTGAGACCTAAAGGAGATTTCATGATATAGCACAGTGAGATCGAAAGAAGATTTCTGTTGTTGAAGATGACCTAGCCTACCTATGATTAAATTCGCATGAGTTGAAGTACAATAGATTGTTTGAATGAGTATTGAGTTCCAAATTTTCCAATTCTCAATTATCCCATGCTTGATTAGACCTTAGCCCAATGCGGATTTTGTTACCAAAACCAATCTTATTTTTATTAATGTGTATTGTTAGTTAAGATTCAAAGTAGTGGCTTGTAATTTTTTGTCTTTTCGATTGCCGATGAATTGTTCCTTGTGGAATTCGACACGACTCTCTTGTTTAGTATTTATATTTCTAGCGATCGCTTATTCTTTAACTTGTTTTGGGAGTAATTTAAGCGTTATCAATTCCCTCGGGACTCAATCAGAGAAACTGGTAGAGAACCCACATCAACATAAAGTGTACCATTTTTCTCGTTGGCAGCATTGAGATCAACAAGCAGTTTTGTAACAGGACCGACAAATCGGGAACCAGCTGTAGGCACAAGTTTTTTTTCTTTAGGCAATCATACTCAGCAAGAGTGGTGTGATCGATCATATCCTTCTTTGTGATTAGATGCGGTTCACCTTAGGGCACACTCAAGGCGCTGCCAACTAATGAGGACAAGGATTAGGATCAACCACCCTAGCCATATGTTTGATCATTAAGGTAGGGTAGCCAATGGGTTCCTCCTAATCCAGTGCGTTTGTCAATCCCATGTCTCTAAAATTGGTCTCATGTCATATCTCTCCTCTTAGAAGTACCCCCTTATGCAAAACTTCATACAACAAATTATGGAATGGTTCCATTTATCTCTTCAACACCTTCCTAGGTTTTCATAGTCACCCATCCCTGTGTGAACTTAGACATCAGTAGGAAATTTTTTTCTTTCTTCCATACATACCCAGCAAACCCAATAGTGGGGTCTTGAAGAATATCATGCAATCTCAAACAGTCAAATACCAACTCAATTCCGCCAATAGAGGAACTAATAATGTCATATTTTAACACCACCAAGTTTGTATAGAATTCCACTACCTCATTCTCAACTGTTTGACCTCTCGATCAATAGTCCTACCCCATAGAACTAGTTTCAAGCAAAAATACCTTTCCTTCACCATAGCTAAAGAGTTAGCCAGATGTTTGTTCATTTAGGGTGTTGGTGGAGAGGGGTCAAAGGGTACTGAATGTGGGTCGTCATCAAGATCAGAGTTAAGATTGACTAGTAAGGAGGGTGAGCAAATACACATCTTACCCCTGGTTCATCGACATTTTTGTCTAGACTCCGCAATTACATCCATAGTGGCATCACTTTCACTTCATTTGAAAAGAGTCTGAGGACCAACCTGCTTGACCTCTATGTGCTTGTGCGAACGCTTGGGAGGAGCCTAGCAAAGTTGGCTAAGTGGAATGTCATCCGAGGTGGGATAGGGTTAGAATGTGGTAGGGAGATGTTTTGAAGGATAGAGGGGTTTGATGAGATGGAGAGTGGTGGAATAGTCATGGTCAGTGGTGGAGATGAAGGAGCATCAATGGGGTTAATCAGTGGGATAGGCGATAGGGTTTGCCAATTAAGAAAGGGAGGTTGGTGGTAGGGTTTTGCAATGAGAGAGGGATTCAAACGGTGATGGGGACACTGAGGATGTGAAATGTTCACCAAAAATAAAGGGGGGTAATGGGGACAGTTGTCATGCTGAAAAGGAATGGCAAAAGGAGGGGGGAAGGAGAATGTCAGATGGTGAGGGGTTTCTTCCACCTGAGATGGTGCCTTGGGTGAGCCAGTGGGTGTTTCTTCCTCTTGAGACAATATATATTCATCATTGTTGAAATAGGCAACCAACACTGGTGGTGTATGGGTTGTTTCTGGGTGGACAGTGGTCTGGGAGATGGAGTTGGAGAATTCATGGTGAAAGTGAGGGATATTTTATGAGGGAGATAAAGGTGTTTGGTTTTGAGAGAGATTTGTTTATGATAGTAGGAGAGAGGGTTTTGAGGGAGTGATTCATGGAGTTGATGAGTAATGGTGATGGTCTAACATATTGATTTGAGGGAGAGGTGACGGTTAAAATTCGAAGAGAGCTTTGTCAAGATGGATTGCTGATTAGATTTAGTGGGTTTTCTCGCGAAAAGCTTGGTTTGAAAGTTAGGAGATATACATGGGATGAACCATGTTCACATTCTTCCTTTGTTACAGTTGACAAATAAGCGAATGTAATGTAAGAGGTGACACAATAAGGATGAGGAACCTGGTGCTCACATGCGATTGAACTGATGCCACATTGTTATAGGAAACTAAGGGTAATATCATTAGACCTGAACATCATGGTGTAGTCCTTCTGTGATTATGTATCTGTTATAGTACAAAAGTGAGAATGTATATCCTATGACTCAAACCACTCTGGAAACCTTTCATCTTAGTATGCCAAAAAAGAAAGTTTTCTACACATGGTACACCAGACCGAGGGCTAGACAATTTTCTTCGAACTATTCTCTCCCTAGAGCCCTGATGAAGATATCAGTTGGTCCTCTATTTTTCAGAATGTCATAATGATGAATCATTTCTCCACTTTTTCCTTGAGAAAGTGATGATGCACATCTATGTGCTTTGTTCTTTTATGCTTGACTAGAATTTTCGCGACATTAACCACGCTGGTGTTGTCGCATCGGATGAGTATGCAACTTACACTGATGCTTAAAATCCTGAAATTGTTGCTTGATCTAGAGAAGTTGAGCACATCATGAGATAGCTACAAGATATTCAGCTTCAGCTTTAGACAGGGCTACTCAGTTCTATTTTCTTGTTCCCCACGACAAAAAGCAAGGTCCTAGAAAATGAGCCATTCCAGATGTGCTTTTCCTATCTACCAAATATCCTCCATAGTCAGCATCTACAAAACCAATTAGATCAAATGAGTAACCTGCTAGGTACTAGAGAACCGGGCTGAAGCTTCCTTTGAGAAATCTCAAAATTCTTTTGATAGCCCCTAGATGAGATTCCTTTAGACATGAAGGAAAGCGTGCACAGAGTCCATCTCTAAAGATTATGTCAAGTCTACTTGCCGTAAGATATAACAAGGATCCAATCATGCCTTTATACTTTGTATCATTGGCTGGAGAACTAGGTTCATCCTTATCGAGCTTTGTTGTGGTTGCAATTGGAGTGTCATTTGTCTTAGCTTTATTCATGTCGAACTTTTTTAGTAGCTCCCTGATGTACTTCTGCAGGTGAATCGATGTTCCATATGAGGATTGTTTGATCTGAAGCCCTAAGAAGAAGTTGAGCTCACCAATCATGCTCATTTAAAATTCACTACTCATGAGTTGTGCAAAGGCAACCCCGAGTTTAGCATCTGTTCCTCAAAAAATGATATCATCCACATAGACTTGAACGATGAGCACATTGGACCCCTGATCTTAAAGAAATAATGTATTGTCAATCATTCCTCTAGAGTATCTGTGCATGAGTAGGAAGCTTGACAACCAATCATACCATGCTCGTAGGGCCTTCTTTAGTCCATACAAGGCTTTATTCAAGTTGTACACATAGTCGAGATGGTCATGGCTTTCCAAGCTAGGGAGTTGTTTGACATATTCCTCTTCTTGATGAAATCTATTCATAAAAGAACTCCTGACATCCATTTGATAGAGTTTGAATTCCAAGTGAGCTGCAAAGGCTATTACCATCTGAATAGCTTCAATTCTAGAAACAGGGACAAACATTTCATCATAATCTATCTGTTCCTCTTTATTGTATCATTGAACTACGAGTCTGGCTTTTTCCTTGTTATTTTTGCCTAATCATCAAGCTTATTTCTGAACACCCATCCAGTTCCAATAACAATTCTATTTTTAGATTTTGGAACTAGGTTCCACACTTTGCTTCATTCAAGTTGATTAAGCTCTTCCTGCATGGAAACAATCCAATCCGCATATAGAAGTACTTCTTTAATATACTTTGGTTCAATCACAGAGAGATAAGCTGAGAAAGCACACAGGTTTCTTAGTTTTGATCTATTATGTATCCCTGAGTCAAGAGAAGTGAGAATGTTTAGGACTGGATGAGAGCCTTTTTGTTTCCAGTTGCTTGGTTAATTATTTGGTGCACTCTCCAAGGATGAAGGACCTCGTTCCATGGACTCGTTGTCCATAGTATCCTTGGTACTTTTATGATTGCCTTCTAGTTCATTTAGTGGATCAGGAGCAGGTTCATTGGGGGGATCCAATTCCTCAACATCAGATTCATTTGCAATCCTCTGTGATTAATTTGTTATACATATATCATCAAGATCAACCTGCATATCTTTCTCAGCAAAGTGATTAGCTTTTCCAAATATAACTTGTGCACTTTCTTCAACACGTTTGGTTCTTCTGTTAAAGACTTTATAAGCTTTTCTTTGTGATGAGTATCCAAGAAAATTCCCTCATTGCTTTTGGCGTCAAACTTTCCTAGGATATCATTATCGTTGTTATGCACATAACATACACAGCCAAACGCTTCAAGATGTGCCAGGTTGGGACTACACCATTATGTTGTGGTGTTCTTGGCGTGGAGAAGTTATGATCTACACCATTTTCAACGAAAAATTCCAAAGTTTTGAATTTTCAAATTTTGTTATGTGGTTTGAGTGAATGCTAGAAAGTTCACTTCTGAGTTTCTTTTGGACTAGTTTCACAAAGATTTTAAACACATCATATGTTTCATCTTTTGAAGTTAAGAACATGGTCCATGCAAATCTGGTGTAGTCATCAATAATAACAAAAACATACTTTTTTCTTCCTTGACTTTGGACTCGCATGGGTCTGGATAGGTCCATGTGAAGCAGTTCCAGAGGTTTTGTTGTACTTAACACTGCCTTTGGTTTGAATGAGGACCTCACATGCATTCCTTGAGCGCATGCTCCACATACTTAATCTTCATTAAATCTCTGAGTTGGTAAGCCTATGACTAGATCTTTGGATATCAGTTTGTTCATTACTGAAAAGCTTGTATGTCCTAGCCTTTTGAGCCATAAAAGAGAGCTTTCAACAATTGCACTCAAACACTTAAGTGGTTATATTTTAGGGCTCATAATGTATGCTTTGTACACATTCTTACAATTTTTAACCAAGAGGACCAGTTTCCCTGAGTTTGGGTTGGTTACTCTACACTCAGTTGAGGGTGTCTTGAGTGTGGATATCCTGATCAATTCATCAAGTTCTGCCCCTTATGGTCCTTGGAATACAAAATAATTTATTGTTTTCACACTTTCCCAATTCCCATGATTTCTCCATTTTTCCATTTCCAAAGGCTACGCTTCCGCTTGGAAGTCACTCAGTGAGAGGAAGTTATTCTTATTGCTTGTCATGTGTCTGGAGCATGCTCTGTCCAGAAACCATTGCTTCAAGTTTTCCTTCCACCGGTTCCTGCACAACCATTCAAACGTTAGTTTTGGGTACGCAGATCTTCTTGGGTCCCTGTTTGTCAGTGAAAGGATTAATCAAGTTTTTCATGGCCCATTTGGGTAGGAGCTTACATTTTGGAACCAATTTTTGGACTCCTTTACCATAAGTTATTTTCAAGAAGCTGAGATTATTTTCAAAACCTATATTTTTCCTTTTGCACATGTGATTCTACTAGGTTGACCAAAGTGAGTACATGGCAGGACACATTGAGATTTGTCATGTTTAACCTTCTTGTTAAATCGTATTCCATGTCTAGAAGGGGATTGACTCTTCTGGATATTATCAAGTACTATGGAGTAGTTTGTCTATCGGAGGAGTTTGTCCATCTCATATTGTGCTCTAATTCAATCTTAGTCTTGTGAAGTTCCCTGAGGAGAGCCTCATCCTTTTAGTCATGGATTGCAAATCACTTCTAAGTCCTTTTACTTTTTCCTCCAGAGCCATATTAACATTATTTTGAATATTTTTCTCTTTTCTGGAGGAGTTTAAGTCATTAATTTTCTCTTGAAGATAACGATTTTGTTTATCAAGGCTCTCATTTTCTTCTCTCAACGATGCATAATCTTCAATCACTTGTTCCTTTTCAGCACAAGTTGAGTTATATGCATCTATGAGAGTACAAAATAAGGATTCTAATTTTCTTTTTGAATAAAGATGAAGATTTTCCTTGATTTGACGAAAACTTACCTTAGATTGGTTGTCGTCTTCTTCTTCCTCAGAATCATTTCCTTCCAATAGTGCCATGATAGTTTCCTGTTATTGGCATGTATTCCCTTCATCATCAGATTTAGTATTGCTACTAGTGCGAGAAAGTCATATTTATATGTCTCTTTTATTGCAAGTAGAGACTGGTTTTCATATCCTCCTTCCTCAGACTCTTCTCCAGATGAATTTCCCATAGCAACATAAGCCTTTTTCACAGAGAGATATGCCTCTTGATTAGTCATCCTACGATTCGTAGGGATGTACTGATCGTTTCTAGCCTCCTTTGGTTTTTTGTTTCTTGTATTCCAAGAACCACAAGGGGAAGTACTCGATGAATTAGTCAGGACACTCACACTTGTGAGATAACTGGTCTCGTAAGTCTTTTTCAAACTTTTTTTGCAAGTTTCTCCTTTGATTCATCTGGCCTTTCTTCAGCATTCTTAAGAACCTCTTAGTCATTAGGGCAATGTTCTAGCCCTTGAAGTCATCCAGGGTGGTTGCCTTAAGAACTAGGTTTTTCTATTTTCTCTTGCCTCCTATTTCTTTTTCTTGATTTTTCTTCAATTCATAGGTCATGGGATTTCCAATGAGTTCATCCATTGTCAAGGTATATAGATTGCATGCTTCAGTAATTACTTGAACTTTGCTTTCCCAATATTCAGAAAGAACACTCTGAATTTTTTATGACTATTGTTCAAGTAGGAATCACTTCTCTTAGTGAGTAAATTTCATTAGTGATTGTCATGAACCTGGTGTGCATGTCCTGGATTGTTTCACCCTCTATCATTCTGAACAGTTTGTATTGTCTGTTTAAGTTATCAATTTTGGATTTCTTGACCTGCTTGTTCCCTGAGGAGTTGTTTACATAGTTTCTCATATCACTTTTGCATCCAGGAATGCTGAAATCTGGTTGTACTCATCTTAACCTATTCCACATATCAGAATCTTCTTTTTTTTGAATTGCAGTTTATCAGCAGCATCCCATTCTTTTCTTCCCTTTGGTACCCCAGTTGTTCCGTCAGTTTCATTCTTCATAAGAATGGTGGGACCATCTAGAATAACTCCTACAGATTCTAGGTTTTCTCTTTTCAAATGATCTGTCATTATGTTCTTCCACCATCCATAGTACTTTTCATTGAATAATAGGGGTCGTGTTTGCAATGTTCCTTTCTATGTAGTAGGTGGTGCAGCCATTGATCCTTTTCAAGGCACGAACCTTTTTAAGTGAAAAGACCCGCTCTAATATCAATTGAAGAAACCTAGACCACCTAAAAAAAGAACCATTTTCTTCTTGAATTACAAGAAATAAAACGCAACACAATAAACATATATTTATCGGGGAAAATCTCCTTGCTTAAGGAAAGAAAAGCCATGGCCTACACCTCCTAGGATTTCACCAAAGTTCACTAAATTCAAAAAGCTACTTTAGGTTACAACTCTATTATCAAAGGGACTAATTCTAGTGCCTCACCTCAACAGTTCACTCAAACTTTTAAATGATTAACTATAATCGTTTCATCTACTCTCCAATAAGTCAAACTCACTTCTTGTTACAGCTCTCACACACTCACTCTCCAAGAATTTAAACTCGATTCTTGTTACAACTCTCACAAACTCACTCTCCAAGAAGTCAAACTCGCTTCTTATTACACCACCTCAGAAACTAACTTTCAAACTAAGAACAATTATCACTAAACAATGATTCTAAGCTCAATGAACACAAACTAATTAAGTTTAAGAAAGAAAACCTAACTCGAGTTCTTCTTTCTTCTACCGATTTGCTCTTTCAACGCCACACTTGCTCTTGCCACAAATTCCTCTCGATTTATGAGCGTGCAAAAGCTATGATTCTTTGCGTCAATGATCCTTTTAAAAGGGTGGATTAAACCTTAGATGAATCCTACTAGGAAAGTAGTTGTTTTAACTGAACTAACTTTCTTTTCTTTATAATTTGTCTTATTTACTTCTCTTCCTTAACACGCTTTTCTTCTCTTCTTTTAGGTCTGGTACATGCTTGTGAACCTGGTTAACTTTGTCATTATCAAAACTTGCTCAGATTATTGTTGTGTCATCACACCCTTCAAAATTCACAACTGTAGGTCCCGGCTGAACTCATTTTTTTTCAATCTAAGGAGGAGATGAAAATAATGTACAAGTGCAATAAACATGAAATATACACAATGAATAAATAAAACAATAATATGCTTAGCAGTCTGGTGCTTGCTTATCGTCAATAATATACATAATAATGAATCAAAAATATTATCCGAATGTCTTTCGAATACCTTCCTTGTGAAGCAACTCTGGGTACCTCTAAACACACTCAGTAAAAGTGTTAGTAATGGATATATATGAATCAAAATAAATGAAATAAATAATTCAAAAATAGAACTCATCTTATGAACATGGGAGGCCTTGAAAATCGACTGTAATTTCTTCATCTCAGCCAATTTTTAAACTTATAAAATATAGCGTATATGAACTTAAAATGAAATTTTCTCTTTTTAAAATGGGAAGGCCTCAAAAACCGACGAAGATAATTTTTGATTGGACATTTTTAACTACTTGTTATGGATTAATTAAGAGAACAAAATGCTCAAAATAATTATCAATAATCACAACAAAACAAGACAGAGGAAAATAACATCCTTCAAATACGATAACTAACAAAATAAATTAAGGCACTAGCAATAATCTATCAAACTCAAAAATAATAAACCATTTTATGAAATAAAATAACCAATTACAAAAAATACAGATAAACTATTATTCCCATCCATAATCTTCAATCTTACCCACATTATTAATAACTTTACCATTATATATATATAAAAATCCCAAAATACTTCATATTATTTATTTATGGCAAATGACATATTTTATCTCCTTCAAATCTATTGATATTTGCTAAAAAGAAATCCATCATTTTTTACAATACACATTACATATATCTTCCTAATAAAAATAATACACCCTTAATTATAAAATTGACTAAAAGTGCATATATTAAAAATAACTAACTATTGTACAAATACAATATTCGAACGAGGAAACTAAAATACTAAATGTATAATATGTGTTAACATTGTAAACATCATGGTAGTATTATATATAGATTGTTATGCTTGTCTTGTAAAACTGCAGTAAGAAGAATAAAAAAAAGTTTCATTTGCATCTTCTTACCTTACACAATTAACGATCTAAGAATATTTGATAACCTGGAGAAAACTTTAGTAAAACCATAAAAGTGAGAGAGCAAGACTTGAGGAAAATATTACAATATAGTTCCTTAAATTTAACCAATGAAGAGGTTGATAATGTTACAATATAATGTCTTAAATTCTACAAATGAATACATAATAGTAACTACAAGTACCCACTTTTTAGAGATTTATTAAATTGCCATCATTTTAGTAACTCGTGAAAAACCATTTTAGCAAATAAAAATCCTATTTTAATAGCAATAACATAGTGGAGTAATTGAAATCTAAATGTGACACAGAAAAAAGGAAAGAGATGTGCCATTTTAAACGTTAGCATTAAACAATTTAATATAGACTAATATATAATAAATAATACTAATAAAGAATAAAATGTGAGATTTTGTATAGTATTATTTGGTTAATATTTAATAATTAATTAAATATTTGACAATATTCAGATTTAGCTTAGGAGTAGTGTCACGACTCAAAGTACTCCCTAGGTGTGACAAGGCGAATAGGACCCCCCGAGATGCCCTAAAGAAGCCACTTGACCTAAGCACGACATATAAGAAACACAATAAGAGAGAATAAGCAATATAAGTCAAAACTCATAAGATGACATAAGAGATATCAATAGAGTACATAGGAGAATACACAGAATACTACTAAGTCTGACATAAGTCTTCTACTATCATAGATGTGGGAAGGACAAACCCCTAAGTCATGAACATAATTGGAAAATCGAAAGACTAAAAACACAATAAATCGTCAATGGTCTTACCTTTGAATCATGAAGACTCACCAATCCAAGTAGTCAATAGCTGAGAAATATCTAGTCACATCCGGGAGGAGGAGCGTCAGACCCTATTTTATGAGACAATATATGCACAAATATGCATTAGTACGGTAAATGTACTAACTATGGGGAAATGCATTAAAAACGTAAACTAATAATATGGTGAACTTAAACATGATATGCATGACCATGTAAAACGTAATAAAAGCTTTTAAGGAGAAATCATAAATCATAGACAAGATCAATGCATACTTTGAAACTATAGGGAAATCTTTGGAAAGATTTTTGAAAAAAATGTAGTTCATTTATGGGATATTTACCGTTAAACTACAATAACACCATGTGAGCTATAACGTGGAATTCGGAGTAACCCTCACACTAAAAAGAGAGAGTCTACTTGCCAAGGTAAGACCTCCTTATCATTCATTATTGCTGAAGTGGATCCATTAGCAAGATCTGTAAGCATTAAGATTTTATGAGATTGAAACTCATAAATCAATTTGAACTATATTAAATTCAAGAAAATAGTTTAGGTTATGTAGTAATCCAAGTCAAATAAAATGAGCCACTAGAATAATGACACGTGTCAAAGTTATGTGGCAATCCAAGTCAAATTAAATAAGTCACTAAAATCATGCCACGTGCCAAAGTTAGTGACAATCCAAGTCAAATTAAATAAGCCACTAAAATCATGCCACGTGTCAAAGTTATGTGGCAATCCAAGTTAATTAAATAAGCCACTAAAATCATGCCACGTGTCAAAGTTATGTGACAATCCAAGTCAAATTTAAAAAGTCACTAGAATCATGACACATGTAAAAGTTATGTGGCAATCCTTGTTGAATTAAATGGACCACTAAAATAATGCCACGTGTACATGTGACATGTTCTGACCAATCAAATCAAAGCTTTTCACTAGAGGAATGTGATTGGCCAGTTCAAACCGACCAATCAAATCATACAGGTACACCACTCCCTACAACTATATATAGAGTTCCTCATTATTCTCAGAAGGAGGGGTTTTCAAGAACAAGAAGCAAGAAGAGATCTCATGGATCAAAGGCTGCAAATTCTCTACAAACTGCAAGTTCAAGCAATCAAGTTTAAGATCAAGAACAAAGGCAAATATCAAGACGTTCAAGATCGAGTTATTTGTTCATATTCATTATTCATCATAGCCATACAAGTGTCTGTGACAAAGATTCAAGATCAAGTTATTCAAGCCCTTGACTCTAAATCAAATTCAAGTCCAACATATTTCATATTATTTGAAGAATTAGAGGATTATCGTAGAGATTGTTGCATGCACTACATTTTAAAATCAAATACTACACTATGTTACTCCGATTTTCTGATCTTGATTATTGATTTTTATCACCTCAAAAATTTGTTGTTTACAAATTTTGGCACACCCTGTGTGACAATCTCTACCTCTCATCTCTTTACATTGATCATCAAATTTAAAGAACACTAAAATGGCATATAAGAAGTTCGACTCCAAGTCTATTGCTATTAAGAATGTCGATTCCAAGTTTTCCTCTGCGGTGAAGAACATTCTGGATGGTACTATAGAAAGTTTGGGACCCATCACTAGGAACAAAAGCAAACTTGCTAGGGAAACAAGAACTTCAAGTGCCGTCCGCATCAGTTCCTATTTTAGATCTTCCATCTTTAAGCGGGGCAAGATTCTTTCCTAATGAATTAGAAGAAGGAGAGAATATAGCTGAGATTGTTGAAAAGACATTGGCCCGGCTCAGTCCCTTTAGTACCAAGGATCACACTATTAAAGATGAAGATGATGTCTTGATCACTAGATCTATTCCAGTAACTCCATGTAACTTGTTCCAATCAAGTTTCAGTTTGAGGGATAATCTGTGCTTTACTAAATCATCCATAATGGCCATCCAAGCAATGGTAACTAACACCTCAATTGTTGAAGAAAAATTCGCAAGTTTGACAAAGGCAATTGAAGGTCTAATAAAGTATGTGCAAGAGCAGGATAGTCGAATTGTCAAGTTGACGGACAAAGTTGAAAATGTTATGGAGGGGGGCTGAAGTCATGCACCTGGAAAATGCCCCATGGTAGAAGAAAAAATAGATTCATCTACAAAAGAAATACATGTTGATGATGAACAACAAGTATCACTAAAGGGGGAATTTCCATTCATCAACTAAAGGACTTCATAATGGGAACTATCAAAGATAAATATGATGTCTCTCTGAAGTCATCATTTACATATTCCAAGCCATACACTTCAAGAATCGATGTTTTGAAGATGCCTGCAGGTTATCAACCTCAAAAATTTCAATAATTTGATCGAAAGGGAAATCCAAAGAAACACATTGCACATTTTGTTGAAACTTGCAATAATGCTGGAACATATGGAGACTATATTGTTAAATAGTTTGTGCGCTCCTTGCAAGAAAATGCCTTTGGCTGGTAAACGGATCTCGAGGTTGGTTCCATTGATAGTTGGGAACAACTTGAAAATAAATCTCTCAGTCATTTCTATAGCATGAGGTGCACTGTGAGCATGATTAAACTCACGAATACATGTCAATGGAAGGATGAACATGTCATTGAGTTCATCAATCGATGGAGTAATGCAAGCCTCAATTGCAAGGATAGACTTAGTGAGACCTCTAGATTAGAAATGTGCATTAAAGGAATGCATTGGGGACTTTTTTAAATCTTACAGGGTATCAAACCCAAGTCATTTGAAGAGCTAGTAACACGTATGCTCATGATATGGATTTAAGTCTGTCCTCAAGCGGAAATGAAGGACCACATATATATGAGCCTCGTAGAAGAAAAAACAAAATAGAGGTGTAGAAAGGGGGAACGTTTGTGCCAAAGTTTTAAAAGAATGAATAAATGAATGTTAAGGCCACACCTTTGAAAGTCGCCACAAAGCTAAACAATAATTAAATTGTGAGGAGCATGACTTTTCATAAAAAATCTGACAGAAATTCATCTTTGCATTAAAATTCTTTGAGTTACCTGAAATGAAGCACACAGATGAAGCTAGAAGGACTAATGATCCTAATTAATGCAAATATCGACGTTTGATGGGCCATCCTATTGAAAGTATTTTATCTTCAAGGAAAGGATCATGGATTTGGCTCGTGGAAGAAAGATATTGCTTGAAGTCAAGAATGAAAGTTCAAATCAAGTCTCAATCACTTTTTGGTCACATGATCCCACAATTCTTTGCAACTTTGTCGAAGTACATAACTGTGATGATGTCCTAGGCACATCACCACCAAGGATGATTAAATTTGGTGACTTTGAACCATTCAATGTTAGCACATCATTTTTTCTTCAACTGATAGATGAGGCAATAGTTAGAGGAAACCCTCTAGTGGAAAATCGATCTTTTGGTGATCATACTGATGATGAAGTCTGGATTTTGGTGACGTGATGAAGACGTTGCAAAACGAGCTCATGAAAAGAGCCAAGTAAGCAAGTGACAAGAGGAAAGATGAAGAAACTACTCAAAACTCAAAGAGTAAAGAAGAATGTGAAGAAATCAAGAGTTATGGAGAATCAATATCAAAAGCCACGTTCTCTAATGACATTGGAGGAATTCTATCCAAGCTGGTTGCACATGAAGATTTCTCACTGTGACATCCAAGGCTCATGTTCTAACATTGACAAAGAAGAGGAAATGGGGAAGAATCATCACCAACCTTATTCCCATCGCATGAAGATCCCATCAAGTATCTCCTTGAAGAAGTGAATACTTGTGATACAAAGTTCACATTAACTAATGATAATCTTTTGTTGGGTGAAACATTGCATAATCGTCCTTTATATATGGTAGGTTTTGTGCGCGGGTATAAAGTAAATAGAATTATGGTGGATGATGTGTCTGGAGTAAATATTCTTCCTATTCATACTTTGAAAGAACTTGAAATCTCGATGAATGAACTATCTGAAAGTCATCTAATGATTCAGGGGTTTAACCAAGGGGTGCAAAGAGCCATTGGTGGTTTTAAACTAGATATAACGATGGAAGATATGTGTTCAAGTGTGTAGATGCATCTTATTGACTCAAAGACCTCGTATAATATCTTGTTAGGAAGCCACATAACCACGAGAATAAATTAGTGTCATCCACATATCATTAATGCTTTAAATACTTTGAAGATGGGATTCAAAAAAAGGTAGCTGCTGATGATAAACCTTTCACTAAGACAGAAGCGCACTTTGCATATTCAAAGTTCTACTTAAAGAATCATGTCGCATAGGAAGTCAAAGTTGATAATGCGTTAGAAAGAAAAAAAGGATAATATTGCAAAGAAGGTTGAAGTAGTAGTTGGAAAGGTAGGGGCTATGATGAAAAGAGATCAAGCATTTTCGGATATGAGTAAAGTATCTATGGCAAGCGATACATTTTCAAGTAAGAGAGTAACTACTATTCTTCACTATATCCCGAACGAATAAGTTCAAAGTCCAACAATCTTAGTTGTAGAGTAGAGGATTTACATTTCCTATCAAGCAAATTGATGCAATCGAGTCACCTTCAAGAGTGATAAAAGGATTTGTCAAACCATCAAGCCATGATTCATATGAAGCACTTCCTAAGAAGCGCACAAATGAGGGTTTTGACCCGAATGCTTATAAACTATTGGTGAAACCAGGATACAATCCCAATGAAACCTCTAAATTAGAAAAGCTCTCGCATGAAGTTGTTGAAAAGGCAAACCATGGCCTAAATCCTACTCAAAGGATGATGATAGAGAGAGGGTATGTTTCCAAGCAATCACGTGAAGACTTGGGTTACAAACATCCATCACCAGTATGAATCTCTATAAGAAGGATTTGCATCAACTACATTACCCCTGTAGAAGAACCTATGTCGGCTAAAATAAAGTCTGACCAACTTTTAATATTTTTGTATTTGATTGGCTTGTCGAATCAACTCCAGAAACTTTACTGTTTGATCATTTGGAACCAATGAAGAAACAATACAAGCGGCAAGGAAAATATAGACGAATGGGAGAACATGTTCATTCTCAAGAGCATAATTCACCCATGAATTGCCCCAGTTTGATTCCTTCTAGAATGAGGCAGGAAATAAAATGTGTATTCTCATGTGGAGAAGTCCTAAAATCAAGAATGCATATTATAGTTCACACTAAGGAGCGGGGAGAAGATGAAGAATTTTTAGGATCATCATATCAAATCACCATTTGTGACAAGGAAAATGCTTCACCACATGCAAAATTGCGGGCAGATTTGTTGATGTTCATACATGTCATCACAAATCATTCAATGACGGTGATCCTCAAGAAGATAAGGATGCTAAAGATTCACCCTCTAAACTCAAGGAAGGGATAAGGAATATTTTTAATGCATTAAAGGAAGTGAACCTTGGGGTTGATAATGATATGAGGCCTGCATATGTAAGTGTCTCACTGAATGGGGATGAAGAAAGGAAATACATTGAGTTGCTTATCTAATTTAGAGATGTATTTTCTTGGACTTACAAAGAGAAGCCAGGATTAGATCCTAGAGTTGTAGTTCATCGTCCTGCTGTGAAACGAGGTGTTTGTCCTGTTAAGCAAGCTCAACATCGATTTAGACCTGAACTAGTTCCTTTTATCGAAATTGAACTCAACAAGCTCATTGAAACATGTTTCATTTGTGAAGTCAAATATCCTACATGGATTTCAAGCATTGTGCTAGTAAGAAAGAAGAATGGACAAGTCCGAGTTTGTGTTGACTTTAGGGATCTTAATAATGCATGCCCTAAGGATGAATTTCCTCTTCCAATCCCTGAGCTTATGATTGATTCCACGACTGGATATGAGACAATGTCTTTTATAGATGATTCATCTGGATACAATCAAATTTTCATGGAACAAAGAGATGAAGAACTTACAACATTTCACACTCCTAAAGGCATATATTTCTACAAAGTAATGCCCTTCGATTTAAAAAAAATGTTTGAGCTACTTATAAACGAGCCATGCAGAATATTTTGATGACATTCTTTATAAGAACATTGAGTGTTATTTTTATGACTTAGTGGTGAAATCAAGAAAATGGGATGACCACTTGCAAGATTTGAGAATGGTATTCGAACGACTTCGAAGATACCAACTCAAAATGAACCCTTTAAAATGTTGCTTTGGAGTTACTTCGGGGAAGTTTCTTGGTTTTATTGTTCGACATCAAGGGATCGAAACTGACCAAGAAAAAATAGATACTATTTTGTAGATGCCTGAACCCAAAGATATTCATGAGTTGAAAAGCTTGTAGGGAAAGTTGGCATACCTTAGGAGATTTATCTCGAATCTAACTGGTAGATGTCAACCATTCAGTCATCTTATGAAAAAAGATGTTCCTTTTGAGTGGGACCAAGCTTGTACCAATGCTTTGAGAACATAAAATCTTATCTGATGAAGCCTCCAGTACTTGTAGCTCCTATATCTAGAAAACCATTGATATTATATATTGCAGCACAAGGTAACTAGGAGAACTTCTAGCACAAAAACACAATGAAGGGAAAGAAAATTCCCTTTATTACTTGAGTAGGATGATGACACAAAATGAGATCAAGTATTCACCTATTGAAAAGTTATGTTTGGCCTTCATTTTCTCCATTCAGAAGACGAAGTATTACTTCCAAGCTCCTGTTGTTCAACTTGTATCTAAAGCAAATCCTATCAAGTTCGTCATGTCCAAGAATGTCTTAAGTGATTGGTTAGCAAAGTGCTACCTCTAATTTCAACAATTTGAAATTACATATATATCTCAAAAGGCAGTAAAAAGACAAGTGCTAGCAGATTTCTTAGCCAATCATCCAATTCCAAATGATTGGTAGTTATCTGATGAATTACCTAATGAAGACGCAATGTTAGTGGAAATCCAACCACCTTGGAAGATGTATTTTTATGGAGCTGCACATCGTGAAGGAGTCGGCGCTGGAATTGTATTTGTCACTTCCTATGGAGAAGTTCTGCCATATTCCTTCACTCTTACACAACACTACTCCAATAATGTCGCTGAATATCAAGCACTCTTACTTGGGCTTGAAATGGCTGTTGATATGAACCAATTGCAGCTACATATTTTTGGGGATTCCATGTTAGTGATTTATCAAGTATTAGGTGATTATGAGGTAAAGAAGCTGAGTTACTCCCATATTGCAATTATGCTAAAAAGATGATAGGTTGTCTTGCGGAGGTGACTATTCAACATATCCCTAGAAAGGAAAATAAGAAGGCTGATGCATTGGCAGCTTTAGCTTCTACATTAGTATCACCTGATCAAATGCAAGTTGTTATTTGCCAGAAATGGATAGCTCCACTTCCAGATGAACATGAAGAATAATTTGGACAAGCCATTGCTACTTCTGAAGCTGAAACTGAAGACTGGCAACAACAAATAATTGATTACTTGTGTTATGGAATATTGCCCGAAATCTTCGAAGGAGGACAGAAATCTGACGACGAGCCCCTCGTTTTCTTTATGATAAAGATACACTCTACTTGCGATCATTTGATGGGGTACTCTTATGTTGTTTGGGGGAAGATGAATCTATTCAAGTTATGCAAGAAACACATTCTGGAGTATGCGAAGCGCATCAATCTGGGCCAAAACTTCATTTTCATATAAAAAAGGATAAGATATTAGTGGCAAACTATGGTGAAAGATTGCCTGGATTATGCCTGAAGGTGTCAAACTTGCCAATTTTATATATCAACCCCCAGAAGTACTACACCCAACTATTGCTTCCTGGCCATTCGAAGCTTGGGGTTTGGATGTTATTGGACCGCTGCCTAAATCATCTAGTGTCCATTTGTACATCTTGGCTGCAACAGATTATTTTTCAAAATGGGCAGAAGTTGTTTCTCTTAAAGAAGTGAAGAAAGAGAATGTCACTAACTTCATCTGAGACAATATTCTCTATCATTTTGATATTCCACAATACATATTGACAGACAATGGCAAGCCATTTGACAAGAAGTTGATGACAAAGATATGTGATATTTTTGGCTTTAAGCAACACAAATCCTCTATGTATTATGTTGTTGCTAATGGGCCCGCTGAAGCATTTAACTAGACACTCTACAACTTTTGGAAGAAAGTTGTCTCCCAGTCTAAGAGAGATTTGCAGGAAAGAATGGAAGAAGCTCTTTGGGCATATAGGACCACGTATCGCACACCGACACATGCGACTCCTTATTCTCTTGTTTATGGAGTTGAAGCAGCCCTTCCACTTGAGCATCAAATCCCATCATTGCATCCTTCCATTCAATAAGGACTCACTGCTGAATAAAATGCTCGGTTATGCCTTGAAGAATTAGAGGCTCTTGATGAAAAGAGACTAGAGGCTCAACAACGTCTAGATGCTATCAAGCTCGTCTAGCTCGATCTTTTAATAAAAACGTTCATCTAAGATCCTTTCAAGTTGGTGACCAAGTTCTTGTTGTAAGAAGGCCCATTATTACCTCTCGTCAATCTTAAAGCTAGTTCTCCGCTAAATGGGATGGACCATACATTGTACAAGAATTATACTCAAGTGGCGCCTACAAGTTCATTCACTTAGAAGGATTGCACATTGGATCCTATAATGGGAAGTTCATGAAGAGATACTATCGCTAAAGAAAAGAAGCACTCTCCTTAAGGATTGAGCATAAACTGCACGTTACTCCTGGCCCGAAAGAGTTTAAACTCTGCACCGCACCCAAAAAATCACTCTTTCAGAACTATCACATGACTTGATCCTCTTCATTGAGATACGTAGGCGCTTAGAGTGACATTCAAAGTTCAGTCATATGAGTGTAAAAAAAATACATATTTTCACTTGATCCCCTTCATCGAGATACATAAGCGCTTAGAGTTACATCATCATTTCAATCTCAAAAGTTCAAAAAAAGGGAGGTGCAAGCCATTATTTGGACATCAAAATATTTCTTTTAAAAGTCATAGATTGTGATTCGAGTCGACTTCAAAGAAATATCTATACAAATCCTTATACTTTTAGCCATGATTTTAGTACATGTTATATTTCTAAGAGTCTTCTTTCCAACTAATAAAAAAACTCATCATTTTGTTTTTTCTACAATGAGATATTATTTTTTGTGCTCACAACTATGCAAAGCTAAGTAGTCGAGCAAAGCAGAATTTAAGTCAACATCAAAGAAATATCTGTATAAATTCGTAAATCTTTGAGCTATGATTTTTGTACATATTATATTTCGAAGAGTGTTCTTTCCAACAACAAAAAATCTCATCGTTTTGAATTTTTCTCAACAAGATAAGATTTTTTTGGCCACAACTACGCAAAGATGAATAGGCGAGTAGGGAGGAATTTAAGTCGACTTAAAAAGAAATATTTATACAAATCCATAAATGGTTTAGTCATGATTTTTGTACATATTATATTTATAAGACTTCTTTCCAAAGAGCAAAAATCTCATCGTTTCGACTCTTCCTCAACGAGATATGATTTGTTTGGCCACAACTACGCAAAGCTGATTAGTCGAGCAAGGCAGAATTTAAGTTGATTTCAAAGAAATATTTGTACAAATCCGTATAGATTTTAGCCATGATTTTTGTACATGTTATATTTCTAAGAGTTTTCTTTCTAACGAAATAAAAATTCAAATCATTTCGATCTTTCTGCACAGAGATATGATTTTTTAGAAAGGTTATGCGAATCTGAAACTGTCAGCATTTCAGCATGTGAAGTACAGTTCTAAGATGTATCTAGAATGATTCTAAGGGATTTGAGCTATGAAGTTTGAATATGTTTTAGATTATGAAGTTTCGTTTTTGATAAATAAAGTCTCTCATGACTCCGATGTTCTCACATCACGATATATCTTTTGTACTATTAAAACACAAAGTTGATAAACAAGGAATTTAGAAGCTGAAACACAAAAGAAATATTTAAATTAAAGAATGTACAATATTAAAGCAATCAAAACGTTTATTTGCTATTGATATTAAGAAAGTCAACTGATCAATCAAAATGCGAAAAAAGAAAAGAGAACAAAAAGTTCAAAAGAAAATTAAAATAAAATAAAATAAGCTAATCTAAGCATTGCTTATAATTTGCTAAATCTTGAAGAGTGACCTAATCTAAACATTGCTTATAATTTGCTAAATCTTGAAGAGTGACCTCTAAGACCCTCTTCTTCTCTTCTACATCATCTGAGGCTTGTGTAGTCTCTAAGGAAACATCAGCGCATTTGTTGAACTCCTGCTCAGCTACAAAGACTTTAGATTCGACTTCTTCGACTTCTTTTTTGGCGGCATCTTGGAGTGATTTTAACTCCTTCACGTTTTTCCTCACTTCCTTAAGGGATTGATAGTCAACCTATTTTTTTTTTAGATTTCTCATTCTTTTCATTCAAGACAAGTTCAAGGTGTTCTTTGGCTTTCAAATATGACTCAGATTTTTCAAGTTCCACGGCGTCATCAGCCAGGGACGATCGTGCTTGGTCATAGGAAAAAGCAAGTTCAAAGAAAGACTCCAATAAAGTCTTCAAAGGGGAAATATCCACACCCATGAAATCTACATCTTCAAGAATTAATTGAGCCTCATCCTTAAGAGAAGAAGCATGGTCTGCATTAAGGTCAAACCGGATCTTAGTACAAGCTCCCTTGAAAATATCCTTTTGAAGCTCCGAGACAACCTTCATTCCATCAAAAACAGACATGGATGTTGCCTGTCGGTTGCGGGAAATGAATTTGGCATTTGCTGTGGTTCTTTCATGAGATGTAGACGTAACCTCTTGTTCTGCTGGAGACGTCGAAAAAGATTTTCTAGAATTCAGCCCCTCTATAAACTTAGTACTATCTTGCGCCTTATTTTAATAAGAAACTTCTAACATGTTGACAATGTTTGGTTAAAAAAAGACAACAAAAAGGATAATAATTAGTGAAGTCATTTTGTACCATGGATCAACAGAGAAATTTATATCATTACCTCTTCAATAGCTGTCAAAGTATTTCAAGAACTAAGATTATTATCGGGAATCTCCACCGTATGCAAACTGGTATCTTTTGGCGTGCATGAAGGTGGTCTCACTCTTTTTCGACAACGATCGCCACGACTCCTACTACTCTCATCTTGAGATGGTCTCTTGTGAGAAGTCTTATGAGTTTGAGTTGAGCACTTCCCTTTTTTGACTTTTTCATAGGGAGTTCCCTTTATCTTGTCTGGAACACCAACACTAGACTTTAAAAATAGGAGATTGGTTCACAATTAAGATATCTTCATCATGCTTTTAAAGGGCATCTTTAGTCGAACCAACAACATTCACCATGAACTGCATATGATTTTCAAGAAGGTTCCCATGCACCTTTTCCCACCGGGACTTATAATTGGGGGAAAACAATTCTTCATGTTGGATCCACTAGGAGGAAATGTTTCTCTTGCCCTAAATTTAGTAAACATATAAATTCACGCAAGCTTTAATATATCATCCAAAGAAGTTTCACGAAAATCTTGACACTAATTGACCAGGAATATCTTGAAAAATGCCAAATTGACAGTTGAATCTGTGAGGACTATAAGACTTAGTGATAAAGGCATTTCTATCAATTAAAGTAAGATAGCTTATGCGGACACTCATAAAGAAATTCGATTGATACTATTTTTCAGTGTTGTCTTCATGATAGAAGTGTGCATGAGGCCTATGAACAAATGTTGCATCCCAAGCACTAGTTCCTCCTCCATGTATACACTTTCTTGTATCCTCTTTTCCAAAATACCTTGCAGCTCCTTCACTAGAAAAGGTAGTCAGAAGGGGATCAGCAGGTCCACCAGTTAATAGATAATGGCTCTTAAAGTAAAAGGCCAACCAACTATACACATAATGGACTGGAAAACAACTTTGGACGAGATCAAGTTGCTAACATCTCAAAATTGTGTTTAGACCTTTGTAAATGTTGGCTAAGACTGGAATCGCAAGGCTAACTCTTCGACCACATGCCAAATGACAGGCATTTCTGAAGACACCCGGACGAATAATGCCACTCTCCTTAGTATAAAGAACAAATACACACAACAAACAACACAAAAAGGCTTCCAAGTATGTTTCGTATGTCGTATGACTCTTAACTTGTAACTTATGGAACAATATTTCTTCAATAGGAGACCACTTAAGAGACTCATCAATTACCCCAGTTGGAATGTGGGATGATTTGAGATGGGCAGACTTCTTTTCCTTTATTGGCGGGGGTTGTCCGAACTTTCTATCTTTTTTACACAAAATTTCTACCCATTTTTCCACAAAAATATTCGAATTATCATTATTTTCTACTCACAGCTGATGAAAGGCATCAAATAAATGCTTACAAGATTAGGGGAGGAACCTTTTTCCCTCTTTAAATACGCTTGTGAGTTCTTCAATGTTTGGCACAACCTCTTCATAGAGACTTCCTGTTATGGGTAGACCACCAATCACATGTAAATTCCAAAGTAATATTGATAGTTCTTCGAGTGAAGTGAGCAATGTGTTTGTAACAGGACACCAACCTTCACAAAAGGCTTTCAAGATGTTACGCATTACGATCATAAGTATAATCAAAACCATACACAACATTATATATTTTGTGTCCTTCAAAGTATGGCGACTCCTACTAAGGATATCCTCAGCCCACTCCCAATAACCTGTAATATAGTGAAAATGTCATTCCATCAAGTCTCTCCATTTATGATTCGCCTCCCCAAGCATGGTAAAGAACATGCAATATTTTTGGTACGATGATTGGGAGAGAAAAGTATCCATGTCTTTGGAGGTCGACTGTTATATTCTAAAGTCAAATCATCTAAACAAGGAAGTTCCCCTAGAGATGGCCATGGAGATGCATACTGTAACACCTCGGATTCGAAAAGAAGGAAAATTTTTGGTTTTTCAGGACTGGTGCCAGTACTGATGGAAGCCATCTACGGACCGTAGGTGGGAACCGTAGTTGGCAGGGAAATATTTTGAAAATGTCAAATTTCAGGATCCTTTCTATGACTCAACAGGACGGTCCATCGTTGCTTCTACGGATCGTAGGTAGGTAAGTAGTTCCCTCTAGACTTAGTGAAAATTTTAAGGGTTCAAGGGTGAACCGATGGTTGCATGTACGGTCCGTCAATGAACCTACGAACTGTACATGGGGTCCCGTCATTTGAAGGTCCAAAAAAATATTTTTTGAATCTATCTAAAATTGACCAGGACGGTCCGTAGTTGGACCTAGGGACCGTAGGTCGAGATCCGGCAGTTATTTTTAAGGGTCTTTTGGTATTTTCCCTAATTAATCTATTACTAATCTGAGTCGGTTAAGCCCTAATCCTAGACTCCATATAAGACTTCTAAGCCTAATTGTACCCTTTTCTAATCACTCCCAAATTCCTTCAAAGTCTTTCCCCAAATATTTTTCTCTCTAGAAGTTTGAAGAAGAAAAAGGAGAATATAGGGTTTTAAGATAAAGCCTCCTAATCCTCTATTGATTGTGGGCTTTTGGCATCAAGGTATTATAGCTTTCAACTACAGAGTCCTTTCCTCCATAGGGTTCCTAAATTTTCCAAATTTGCAAAGCTAGATTCTTTAATTGAAATTAGCGTTTTTTTCTATCTTATGGATTCTTCCAAATTATGGTCTAATTGGTTGATTTAAGTCTTTTTATGCATGAATTGAGTTAATTGCATGTTTTGAAGTTGAATCCTCATGAACGTATGTGAAATCTATGATTTCTATACTTTGATCATATGATGAGGTGTTGAATTAAGAAAGGAGAAATTATGAAAATAACACGATTTATGATTTCTAAGCTATGATTCTTTGATGAAGTTATGAATGATCAAAAGATGGATTTTATGAAAATATGCATGTTCAATTATGAAACTTATGATGATTTAAGATTTCCTTTGACAGTGAAGCTTTGATGTTGTTATTGTGAAAAGATTTTCTCACATAAAGGATTCATTAGGGTTGAAAGGTTTTCTCAACTAAACTTTTAATCAAGATTAAGGAGCTATTCTAATGATACGACAAGAGGTGATTACCCTTGTATTCTAATGATGAAATAAGTGATGAATTATGACTAATCCGTGGGAATTATGCTTAGCACCGAGTGGATATTGAGATAGAAGCTCTCTCGTTAGTAGAGGTCGGGTTTCTAGTAGCAATCTCCTTATCCCATAACTATGTGCCACCATAGGTTGTCTTAAATAGACATTAGCTAGTGGATCCACCTAAGCTATAAACTATGGTTCTTACCTTAGCAAGTAAGGAAACTTCTTTTCGGTGTGGGGTAGTCACCGAATTCCATGTTATGGCTCACATGGCCTATGTCGATTAAGGTTCACTCCCCATAATAATGAACTAAGGTTATTTTCTAAAGGTATTTCAAGCATGTGTTGTTTTAAAGGTAATATCATTGCATTGACTATGACTCCTATCTCATGTCTTCTATTATGTCAACATATGATTTAACTTGGTAATTGTACCTCATGTATAGCCCTTTTTAGCATGATTTTGTAACCTTTATGCATAGTTGCCATACTTGGTACATTCTTATACTAACGCATACTCTTGCTTACATATTCTCATAAATGTAGGATCCGACTCCTCTCCATCCGCTCGTGGCTAGTGAGTAGTTAGAGACTTTTGAAGACTTGGTGAGTCCTCATATGTTCGGGGACAATGCCTTTTTTATGCTTTTATGTCATTTTATATTAAGACTTGTATGTTTTACGCCCCACTTTCATTCTATTAATGTACTAGATGGATTTGAGACTATGTTTAGACTTCCGCTAATTTGATACAAATTATCTTTGAACTACGTACTTACTATTATCTTGTATGATCCATGCTAAGTGGCTTGTATGGAGCCTTTCGGGGTCTTGTATGCTATGTTACGTCTAGGTGGTACTTTAGGTCGTGACAAACTTAGTATTAAGAGCACAAGGTTTTAGAAAGATCCTAGGATATCTCATAAGCCACATCGAGTAGAGTCTATTTCATGGGTGTGAAGCACGCTACACTTATGAATGAGAAGCTATAAGATGTTTAGGAAACTCCACTTCTTTCATCACTCTAAAGTCGTGCAATAGATTTTAATTCTATATGTCTCTCTCCTAATCCCTATCTGATGCTTTTCAAGATATGGCCACTCGAAGGGCATACGCTAGGAGAAATGCGAGAGAGAATGTGGAACAAGAAGCTCCTCAAGTTCTGGTCGACCCTTTGGCCGAGCTAGTGACTAATGCAGAGTTTCGGACTGTTTTTCAAGTGTTGGCCCAAGCCATGATAGCTCAAGCCAATAGGGAGGCTGCGGTCCACGTGAAGCCAAATGTGGGAATGGCGGCACCTAGAGTGAGGGACTTCACTAGCATGAACCCTTCAGAGTTTATGGGTCTAAGGTTGAGGAAGGCCCTCAAGAGTTCATTTTGATGATCATAGGTGTAACCCTGATGGAAAAGGAAGAATTGGCTGCTTACCAACTCAAGGGTGTGGCTCAAGTGTGGTTTGAACAATGGAAGATTGAGAGGGCGGTTGATGCGGGTCCTCTTGATTAGCATAAGTTTAAAGTTGCTTTCCTTGATAGGTTCTTTCCTCTTGAGATGAGATAAGCAAGGGTGCTTGAGTTCATTAACCTTCATCAAGGAAACATGAGTGTGAAGGAGTATGCTTTGAAGTTCACCCAATTTTCTAGGTATGCTCCTACTATGGTTGTCGATCCTAGGGTAAGGATGAGTAAGTTTATTTATGGAGTGTTCGAAAGGGTGGTCAAGGAATGTCGTACCGCTATGGTCATCAATGATATGGACATTTCTCGTCTAATGGTTCATGTTGAACATATAGAAGAGGAAAAACATAAGAAAAGGTCTAGGGAGGCAAAGAGGGCCAAGACTTGTGATGGTGATTTTTCACATTCAAGGACCGATAGATATGGTCGTTCTAAGTTTCGACAAAGGTTCTCCGGTCATGCTTCCTCCAACGCTCCTCCGAAGTTCAATAAGAAAAGGGTGTCTAACCATAATCCTCAAGGAGGGAATGGTGGTGGATTTTCATTGACTACTTGTGCTAAATGTGGAAAGAAGCACAAGGGTAAATGCTTAGCCGGCATGAATGGTTGCTTCGGTTGTGGTAAGAATGGTCATAAGATAAAGGGATTGTCCATCACTCGCGAACAAGGGAAGGGAAGGTAGACAAGCTCCACCTAGTTGTTCGGGTTCAAATGCTCCCAAGAAAAATAGATTATATGCACTTCAGACTTGTCATGATCAAGAGGGCTCTCCCAACGTTGTTATCGGTATGTTGAAAGTATTTCAACTTGATGTTTTTGCTTTGCTTGATCTCAGTGCTACCTTATATTTTGTGACGCCACATGTGGCTATGAGATTTGATGTTCTTCCGGATCTATTGTTAGACCCGTTTTGTACTTATACTCCAATTGGTGAATCAATTGTGGCTAAGAGAGTCTATAGAAATTGTCCCGTCTCCTTATCCCATAGAGTCACTCATGTTGATCTTGTATAGCTTGATATGTTAGATTTTGATGTTATTTTTGGGATGGACTTGCTGCATTCATGTTATGCTTCTATTGATTGTAGAACCCGAACAGTCAAGTTTCAATTTCCAAATGAACCTATCCTAGAGTGCAAAGGAGGAAATTCTATGCTTAAGAGTCAGTTTGCTTCTTGTCTTAAAGCCAGGAAGATGATTACTAAGGGTTGCATATACCATCTTGTTCGGGTTAGGGATATGCATTCCAAAACCCCTATCTTTGAGTCGGTCCCCATTGTAAATGAGTTTTCGGAAGTGTTTCCCGATGATCTACTCGGTGTTCCTCCTGAAAGGGAAATATACTTCGGTATTGACCTTCTCCCAGATACGCAACCTATCTTTGTTACTCCTTACCGAATGGCTCCAGCAGAACTTAAGGAATTGAAGGAGGAATTAAAAGATTTGTTGGATAAGGGCTTCATTCGACCGAGTATCTCTCTATGGGGTTCTCCAGTGTTGTTTGTCCGAAAGAAGGACGGTTCGCATCGTATATGTATTGATTATCGACAATTGAATAAGGTTACTATTAAGAATAAGTATCCACTCCCAAGGATAGATGATTTGTTTGACCAACTTCAAGGAGCGAGTTACTTCTCAAAGATTGACCTTCCGTTGGGCTATCACAAATTAAGGGTGAAAGAAGATGAAATTCCGAAGATAGCTTTTCGGACTTAGATATGGCCATTACAAATTCTTAGCAATGTCGTATGACTTAACAAATGCTCGGGTAGCATTTATGGATTTGATGAATAGGGTGTTTATACAATACCTAGATATGTTTGTGATTGTGTTCATCGATGACATTTTGATTTTCTCAAGGAGTGAGGATGAGCATACCACTCATTTGAAGATTGTGTTGCAAGTTCTCAACACCAACAACTCTTTTCAAAGTTTAGTAAATGTGAGTTTTGGAGGTCCGTGGCTTTTCTTGGTCACATTGTTTCTGGTAAAGGTATTGAGGTAGATTCTAAGAAGACGGATGTGGTTTAGAGTTGGCCTAGACCTCTATCTTCTTATGATATTCGAAGTTTCTTTGGTTTGGCTGGTTACTATAGAAGGTTTGTTGAGGGGTTCTCTACAATTGCTTCTCCATTGATGACATTGACCCAAAAGAAAGTTAAGTTTGTATGGTCTGAAGCTTGTGGGGAGAGTTTCCAAGAATTGAAACATAGGCTTAGCTCGGCTCTGGTGTTAACTTTATTGGAAGGGTCTGGTGGATTTGTAGTGTATTGTGATGCCTCAAGAATTTGGTTGTGATTTTTCCTTATGCAAAATGGGAAGGTAATTTGTTATGCTTCGAGGCAACTTAAGATTCATGAAAAGAACTATCCTACCCATGACTTAGAACTAGCGGCGGTTGTATTTGCTCTAAAGATTTGGAGGCATTACTTGTATGGTGTCCATGTGGATGTCTTCACCAACCACAAGAGTTTGCAATATGTGTTCAAGCAAAAGGATTTGAATCTTCACCAAAGGAGGTGGCTTGAATTGCTAAAGGACTATGACATGAGTGTCCTCTATCACCCCAGCAAGGCGAATGTGGTAGCGGATGCCCTTAGTTGGTTATCCATGGGTAGTGTTGCTCATGTTGAGGATGACAAGAAAGAATTGGTTAGAGATGTTCATAGATTGGCTCGCTTGGGCGTTCGGTTGATTGATTCCAATGAAGGAGGCATTGTTGTTCATAATGGTACAAAATCTTCCTTTGTGTCAGATGCGAAAGAAAAGCAAGGTCTTGATCCAATCTTGATGGAATTGAAGGAAGCGGTGCTTAAAAGGTCCGTTGAGGCTTTCCCCCAATGGGGAGATGGTGTACTTAGATATGAAGGTCGTTTGTGTGTTTCGATTGTTGATAATTTAGAGATAAAATTTTATTGGAAGCCCATAGTTTCTGATATTCCATTCACCCAGGAGCCACCAAGATGTACCATGACTTGCGAGAGGTATGTTGGTAGAATGGGATGAAGAAGGACATTGCGGAATATGTGGCTAAGTGCCCTAATTTTCAACAATTGAAGGTAGAGCATCAAAAGCTGGGAGGTATGTCCCAAGACATTAGTATTCCTACTTTGAAGTGGGAAGATTTGAATATGGATTTTATTGTTGGTTTACCACGCACCCGGCGACAACATGACTCGATTTGTGTTATTTTGGATCGTATCACGAAATCAGCTCATTTCATTCCCGTCAAGGTTTCTTACTCGGCAAAAGATTATGCTAAGTTTTACCTAACGGAGATGGTTAGGTTGCATGGAGTGCCTCTATCCATTATATCCGATCATGGTACTCAATTCACTTCTCAATTTTGGAAATTTTTCCAAAAGGGCCTTGGTACGTACTCGTGTTAAGCTTAGTACGACCTTTTATCCCCAAACTGATGGGCAAGCGGAGCATACTATTCAAACATTAGAAGATATGGTGAGAACTCGTGTGATTGACTTCAAGGGAAATTGGGATGATCATATGCCTTTGATTGAGTTCGCTTACAATAATAGCTACCATTCCAGTATTGGTATGGCTCCATTTGGGGATCTTTATGGTAGGAGGTGTAGATCTCCTATAGATTTGTTTGAAGTTGGCGAAGTTGCTTTGATAGGTCCCGAATTGGAATATGAGGCTATGGAGAAAGTTTGGCTTATTAGAGAAAGGTTGAAAATAGCTCAAAGTCTACAAAAGTCCTATGCTGATGTTAGAAGGAGAGATCTAGAGTTCAATATTGATGATTGGGTTTATTTGAAAATTTCACCCATGAAGGGTGTAATGAGGTTTGGGAAGAAAGGAAAGCTTAGTCCCCATTGTGTGGGCCCATATCCAATTTAGAGGCGAATTGGTAAGGTTGTTTATCAGCTCGATTTGCCTAATGATTTAGCATCGATTCATCCGATTTTCCATGTCTTTTATTTTAAGAAATGTGTTGGTGATCCGGCATCTATAGTGCCATTGGAGAGTCTTGGTATGAAAGAGAGACTTTCTTACGAAGAGATTCTGGTTGAGATTTTAGACCGGCAAGTTCAGAAGTTGAGAAATAAAGAAGTTACTTCCATTAAGGTTCTTTGGAGGAATCAATTAGTTGATGGTGCTACTTGGGAGGTCGAGACCGATTGATGTCCCGTTATCCTCATCTTTTTCCCTCCGCTCCTACTCTAGCTTGAGGTATTTAGTTCCTCATGGTTCACTCTTTTGGTCTCATGTGTCTAAGATATTCCCATGATTCCTTATTTATGCATGTTCATGAAAATGCTTAAATATTGAGAAAATGAGTTAACTTGATTGATTTCTTCATATTTATGTGCATTTGAGTATATGTTGCATATAGACCTTATGAAATGATGTTTTGAACATGCTTTAGCTTGGAGTAGATGTTTCCTCTTCGGATATGTGCATTTATGTGATTGCATTCATGTTGGGCTGTTAGATTTAGTTCCTATCCTTCGTACGATGTCTTGATTCTCATTCGAGGACGAATGTTCTCAAGGGGGAGATATTGTAACACCTCATATTCGAAAAGAAGGAAAATTTCTGGTTTTTCACGTCTGGTGCCAGTACTGACCGAAGCCATCTACGGACCGTAGGTTGACTTATGGGCCGTAGGTGAGAACCGTAGTTGGTAGGGAAATATTTTGAAAATGTCAAGTTTCAGGATCCTTTCTACAACTCAACAGGTCGGTCCATCGTTGCTTCTACAGACCGTAGGTAGGTCTCATAGGTTACTCCAGACTTAGTGAAAATTTTTAGCGTTCAAGGGTGGACCGACGGTTGCATGTACGGTCCGGCAATGGACCTACGAATCATACATGGGGTCCCATCGTTTGATGGACCAAGACAATAGTTTATGTATCTTTCTACAGTTGACCAGGACGGTCCGTAGTTGAACTGTAGGTCGAGATCCGACAGTTATTTTTAAGGGTCTTTTTGTCTTTTCCCTAATTGATCTATTCCTAATCTGAGTCGGTTAAGCCCTAATACTAGACCCTATATAGGTCTTCTAACCCTAATTCTACCCTTTTCTAATCACTCCGAAATTCCCTCCAAAGTCTTTCCCCAAATATTTCTCTCTCTAGAAGCTTGAAGAAGAAGAAGGATAATATAGGGTTTCAAGATCAACCTTCCTAATACTCCATTCATTGTGGGGTTTTGGCATCAAGGTATGATAGATTTCACCTATGGAGTCCTTTCTTCCATAGAGTTCCTAAATTCTCCAAATTTGCAAAGCTAGATTCTTCAATTGAAACTTCGGTTTTTTTCTATCTTATGGGTTCTTCCAAATTATGATCTAATTGGTTGATTTAAGTCTTTTTATGCATTAATTGAGTTAATTGCATGTTTTGAAGTTGAATCCTCATGAACCTATGTGAAATTCATGATTTCTATAGTTTGATCATATGATGAGGTGTTGAATTAAGAAAGGAGAAATTATGAAAATTACATGATTTATGATTTCTAAGCTATGATTCTATGATGAAGTTATGAATGATCAAAAGATGAATTTTATGAAACTATGCATGTTCAATTGTGAAACTTATTATGATTTAAGATTTGCTTCGAGAGTGAAGCTTTGATTTGTTATTGTGAAAGGATTTTCTCACTTAAAGGATTCATAAGGGTTGAAAGGTTTTCTCAACTAAACTTTGAATCAAGATAAAGGAGATATTCTAATGATATGACAAGAGGCGATTACCCATGTCTTCTAATGATGAAAAATGTAATGAATTATGACTAATCCGTGGGAAATATGCTTAGCACCGCATGGATATTGAGATGGAAGCTCTCCCGTTAGTAGAGGCCGAGTTTATAGTATCAATCTCCTTATCCCATAACTATGTGCCACCATAGGTTGTCTTAGATAGACATTTGCAAGTGGATCCACCTAAGCTAGAAACTATGGTTCTTACCTTGGCAAGTAAGGACACCTCTTTTGAGTGTGGGGTAGACACCGGATTCCATGTTATGGCTCAGATGGTCTATGTTGGTTAAGGCTCACTCCCCACAATAATGAACCAAGTTATTTTGTAAAGGTATTTCAAGCATGTGTTGTTTTAAAGGTAATTTCATTGCATTGATTATGACTCATATCTCATGTCTTCTATTATGTTAACATATGATTTAACTTGGTTATTGTACCTCATGTATAGCCCTTTTTAGCATGATTTTGTAACATTTATGTATAGTTATCATACTTGGTACATTCTTGTACTAACGCATACTCTTGCCTATATGTTCTCATAAATGTAGGATCTGGCTCCTCTCCATCAGGCCGCTCATGGCTAGTGAGTATTTATAGACTTTTGAAGACTTGATGAGTCCTCATATGTTCGGGAACAATGCCTTGTTTATGCTTTTATGTCATATCATATCAAGACTCGTATGGGTTACATTCCACTTTCGTTCTATTCATGTATTAGATGGCTTTGAGACTATGTATAGACTTCCACTGCTTTGATATAAATTGTCTTTAACTTCTTACTTACTATTATCTTGTGTAATGCATGCTAAGTCACTTGTATTTGGCCTTTCGGGGTCTTGTACGCCATGTCACGTCTAGGGGTACTTTAGGTCATGACACGTATTGACCACCTAATGGCGTACCTACGAGCAATTTGGTCTCCACTCCACTATCCTTGTGATCCGATATTACAAGGTATCGCAACTTGGAAGAAGAGGACGCCAAATCTTTGAAGTAAACCATGATTCAAACTGCACAAAAAAAAAGGGGGGACAAGTTTTTTATTAGCATTAAGTTAGTAATTCAATAATAAAGGTTATGAATCTAAATAATGAATAATTGTTTCTTTAAGCGTGAATTATGCATAGTCTAGGTGATATAAAGTCTTTGTTGCTCATGCAAATTCTTAATGTCAAAGGATGAGAAGTCTTTGGATCAAGATGATGTGATGCCATCAGCTTAAATCTTGTAATGTTTGCCTTAGACTGTGTAAAGCCTTTGGCTCGGACGACATGACGCCATCATCTTAAAACATGTAAATCCTTTGCCTTAGACGGTGTAAAGTCTTTGGCTCAGACAACATGATGCCTCCAACTTAAATCATGTAAAGTCTTTGCCTTAGATGGTGTAAAGTCTTTGCTTGGATGATATGATTACATCAGCTTAAAACATGCGAAGTCTTTGCCGCAGACGGTGTAAAGTCTTTGGCTTGGATGACGTGATGCCTTCAGCTCAAACCATGTAAAGCCATTGTCTTAGACGGAGTAAAGTTTTTTTACTCAAACAATACAAAGTTTGCCTTATACGGTGTAAAGTCTTTTTGACTTTAAGCATCACCTCATTTTTAAGATTATCTTCTCCGAAGGTTCTTTAGAAAAAAAATCCAGGAGAGATAACGAAAACAACAAAGAAAATGCAAAAGCAAAAAGAATAACCTCGACCTATGCTTCCTGGTGGTAACTTGCGGACTCATTGAATTGACAAACGAAAGTGTATTGGATTTATATTGAGGAAAACTGTTGTTATGAAGTGATTGGTGATGTGGCACAAATGCCACAATTGGTCTGCTAATTAAACTAGACATGTTGAGGTGGCAGTACTCTTTATTTCCAACAATAAATCGGTATTCCTAATAAGAAGATCAAAGTGTCCTGAATGGATTCAAATTGTAAATGAGTTTGGTGCCAACTAAAAGTTGACTACTCTATGTACAATGTTGAATAACTGTTGCCAGATTGTTCATGGAACGTGAGATTCAAGCACTTCAATTGGCATTTTTCCATGTATCAATATGTTCCACGTGATGTATCTATTTTATTTATGTATGCCAAGAGAACACATAATTTGTCGGTGTCCAAGTTAAATCCAAATTGTGGTGACATGGCTAGATAAGAATGCAAATATTACTCTTCTCTATAGGAGGTAAATATAATTAGGTTCAAATTAAACATTCCTAGAGGGAATCTAATTACTCTTTCTTAGAAGGTTCCAAATTCCACTTAAAAAGGTCTACTGCCGCACTAAAAAATAAAAATAAAAATGAGACCCAATCAGTGATTAGTCCAAGATGAAATTTTAAAATGCTTACACTTCCTAAACCTACATGATAAGTTAAATAGTTAAATTTTGGGATTGATCAATCCAAAAATGACGTGCATAAATAGATTTGGAGCAAAGTTACTTCAAGACTAGTTTTCCAAAAGAAAAAAATATCTCGACAAGACTTAAAGTAGAGGACATTTGTAAGCATTAAGATTTTAGTAGATTTAAATTCATAAATTAATTTGGACTATATTAAATTCAAAAAAATAGTTCAGGTTATGTGGCAGTCCAAGTCAAATTAAACAAGCCACTAAAATCATGTCATGTGCAAAAGTTATGTGGCAATCCAAGTTAAATTAAATAAGCTACTAAAATCATGTCACGTGCCAAAGTTATGTGGAAATCCAAGTCAAATTAAATAAGCCACTAAAATCATGCCACTTGTCAAAGTTACGTGGCAATCCAATTCAAATTAAAAAAGCCACTAGAATCATGCCACATGTCAAAGTTATATGGCAATCCAAGTTAAATTAAATGATCAACTAGAATATGTGACATGTTCTGACCAATCAAAGCTTCTCACCAGAGAAATGTGATTGTTCGGTTCAAACCGACAAATCAAATTACACAGGTACGCGCCACTCCCTACAACTATAAATAGAGGTCCTCATTATTCTGAGAAGGTGGGGGGTTTTCAAGAACAAAAAGCAAGAAGAGAGCTCGTGGATCAAAGGCTGCAAATTCTCTACAAGCTGCAAGTTCAAGCAATCAAGTTAAAGGTTCAAGATCAAGAACTAAGGAAAATATCAAGACAAGTTACTTGTTCATACTCATTATTAGTCATAACCATACAAGTGTTCGTGACGAATAATTCAAATCCAACTTCGAAGACGAAGATTCAAGAGCATTCAAGCCCTTAACTCTAAATCAAATTCAAGTACAAGATATTTCATATTATTTGAAGAATCAGAGGATTATCATAGAGTTTGTTAAACGCACTATATTTTGAAATCAAATACTACACTTTCTTACTCTGATTTTCCATTCTTGACTCTTTATTTTTCTTGGCTCAAAAAGTTGTTGTTTACAAGGTCATTTAAGATAATCCTACAGGAGCACGTAGTTTGGGACAAGGGACTTGCTACTAAAGACGAAACCTCTTCTAGCAGTAAGGCCTCAATTTCAAGGTCCTCTGGTGCTAAGTAAATCCCAACGGAAAAAGACATAATCATAATCATATCAAAATACTTGATCAAAATACTTGGAAACGCAATAATTAAAGACTACCAATCCAATCATAAGTTCATATTAGAGTAGCTCCTTTCATTTTTGATCTGTAGGTATTGTTTTGAAGGGTAAAATTAGGTATAAGGGTAGTTATAAGTTCAAAACAATATAGCTTAGGGGTTAAATGGGTTGGAAAATATCAAAACACCCTTAATTAAAATCTACCGAAAGACCCTACAGATTGTAGGAATTCCTACAGTCTGTCCTATCCATCTAAAGAACACGTTACTAAGACCTAAAATTTGAAGAACTTTCATGGGACCCTTCTATTGATTGTTTTATTTTCTACGGCTCGTAGAGCTAATTCGTAGAACCCAAGTTCAAGTTCAAAATCTCACTAAGTCCAATCGCTTTCCACGGAAGCCTTTTGACGGCTCGTAATAATTTCTATGGTTCGTCATGTTTATCCGTAGAACATCATCAAAGACTGGTCATTTTCCAAAATTTAACCCAAGTCCTGCGACTGCCTTCTTACGGCCCATAGAACTTCCTACTATTCGTAGGTTGGCTCGTAGAACCTGTAACAGTGCCAAAAAGGCAACCTTTCCTTCAAATTCTACTTTCAAATTTTTGTGGTGTTACAATATATTTCCCTTGGAAACATTCGTCCTCAAACAGGACTCTAGATAGCATGATAGAGTACGAAGAGAGATATAACAACCCAACTGAATTCAAATCACATCAATTACGCATAAACAAGGAGAAATCACTCTATGCTAAATCATAACTCAATAAACAAGTTTCCATGAACATGGATGCATATGGAAACATGAGAATGACTAAAACGCATCAATCCTAAAGAGTGAATAAGGAGGACATTAATACTTCAAGCTAGAGTAGGAGTGGAGGGAAAGAGATGAGGATTCTTGGACATCATATTGATTTTGGCTTCCCAAGTAGCATCCTCAACCAATTGATTCCTCCAAAGAACCTTTACGAAAGCAACTTCTTTCTTTCTCGTCTTCCGGACTTGTTGATCAAAGATTTCAACTCGAACCTCTATATATGAAAGACTTTCCTTAACTCCCCAACTTTCCAATGGTACAATAGACGTAAGATCACCCACACATTTTTTCAACTAGGAGACATGAAACACCAGATGCACCGATGCCAAATCAGAAGGTAACCTAACTAATAAGAGACTTTGCAAATATGCCTCAAAATCTTATATGGGACCATATAATAGGTACTAAGCTTCCCTTTCTTCCCAAATCTCATCACACCCTTCATGGGTGAGATTTTAAAGTAGACCAAATCATCAACATCAAATTCAAGCTCCCTTCTCCAAACATCAGCATAAGACTTTCATCGGCATTGAGCCATTTTCAACCTTTCTTGAATAAGTTGAACCTTCTCCATAGCCTCATGCACCAACTCAGGCCCTATCAAAGAGACCTCACCAACTTGAAACCAACTAATAGGAGACCTACACCTCCTACCACAGAGAGTTCCAAATGGAGACATTTGGATACTTGAGTAATAGTTATTATTATATGCAAACTCAATCAAGGGAAAATAATCATTCTAACTAGCCTGGAAGTCAATCACACAATATCTCAACATATCCTCCAAAGTTTGAATAGTATGCTCTGCTTGACCATCAGTCTGAGGATGAAAACCGGTGCTAAGCTTCATTTGAGTACCAAGACTCTTTTGAAAAGTCCTCAAAAATTGAGATGTAAACTGAGTACCGTGATAAGAGATAATAGAGAAGGGCACTCCATGCAAACTCACTATTTCCCGAATATAAAGTCTAGCATAATCCTCGGCTGAAAATGAAGTCTTCACTGGAAAAAAATGAGCCGACTTAATCATCCAGTCCACAATGACCCAAATCGAATCAAACTGATGATGAGTACTAGTTAAACCTGTGATGAAGTCCATATTCAAGTCTTCTCACTTCCAAGTAGGAATGCTAATATCTTGAGCCAAATCACCTAGTTTCTGATGCTCAACTTTCACTTGTTGATAATTAGGACACTTAGCCATAAATTTTGTGATATCCTTCTTTATCCCACTCCACCAATATACCTCCTTTATATTGTTGTACATCTTGGTGGCACCCGAGTGAATAGAATATCGAGAACTATGCGTTTCAATCCAAATCTGATTTCTAAACTAATCAACATTCTGAACACATAACCAACATTGGTAATGAAGAACACCATCTCCCCCTTGGGAGAAAGACTCAATGGATTTTACAGAAACTGACTTCTTCAAATTTACCAAAATTAGATCACAATCTTGCTTAGCTTCAAATCCAAACAAGAGACGGTTCTGAACCATTTTGAACAATCACACCACCCTCATTGGAATCAACAAAAAGAACATTCAATCGGGCTAGCCTATAAACATCTTGAACTAATTTTTTCTTACATTCCTCAACATGAGCAACACTACCCATCGATAGTCGACAAAGGGCATCGGCCACCAAATTCGCTTTACCCTGATTATAAAGAGCACTCATGCCATAGTCCTTTAGCAACTCAAGCCACCTTTCTTGGTTAAGATTCAACTCCCTTTGCATGAGCACATATTTCAAGTTGTTATGGTCGGTGAACACATCCACATGAAAACCATATATGTCATATCTTCAAATCTTTAAAGATAAAACAACCGTCACTAACTCCAAATCATGAGTCTGATAATTCTTCTCAAGCATCATTGACTTGAAGCATAAGCGATGACTTTCTCATTTTGCATCAAAACACAACCAATACCAATTCGTGAAGCATCACAATATACCAAAAACCATTCGATCTTTCTGGTAATGTCAATATAGGGGCTGAAGTGAACTTATCCTTCAACTTTTGGAAACTTTTCTCACAAGCTTCTTACCATAGAAATTTCACCTTCTTTTGAGTCAACATCGTCAAAGGTGAAGCTATAGAAGAAAATCATTGCACAAACCTTCTATAGTAACCAGTCAAACTCAATAATATCTGAAAATCTGAAGTAGATAGAGGTCTATGTTAGTTCTTAAACACCTCGACCTTCTTAGGATAAACTTGAATACCTTCACCGGAGACATTATGGCCGAGGAAAGTGATGGACCTGAACAAAAATTCACATTTTCTAAACATAGCATACAATTGACTATCCTTGAGAATTTTCAACATAATTAAATTCTCAACATTCTCATCCTCACTCCATGAGTAAATCAAAATATCATCAATAAACATAATTACTAACATGTCAAGATATTGCTTGAAGACCCTATTCATTAGGTCCATGAACGCCATCAGAGCATTAGTCAAACCAAACGACATAACCAAAAACTCATAGTTACCATATCGCATTCAAAAAGTCGTCTTCAGAATTTAACTTTCCTTTATTCTTAACTGATGATAACCCGAATGAAGAATAATCTTTGAAAAAAAACTCACAACTTCGAGTTGATCAAATAAGTCATCAATTCTTGAAATAGGATAGTTATTCTTTTCTGTGGCCTTATTCAATTGCCGATAGTCAATACCCATACAGAGTGAACCATCCTTCTTTCGAACAAACAACACTGGAGCACCCCATGGTGTGATACTCAGCCAAATGAAACTCTTATTCAACAAATGATTCAACTGATCCTTTAATTCCTTAAATTATATCGAAGCCATATGGTAAGGAGGTATAGATATATGCTACATATCTGGGAGAAGGTTAATATCAAAGTCTATTTCTCTTTGAGGATGAATACTAGGAAGATCATTGGGAAACACTTCCAAAAACTCATTTACAATCGGAACTGACTCAAGAATAGGGGTTTTAGAATCTGTATCCCTAATCCGAACATGATGATAGATGCAACCCTTAGAAATCTTTTTCCTAGCCTTTAAGGAAGATTTGAACTAGCCATTAGGCGCTGAATTTTGCCCTTTACCATTCTAGGATAAGTTCATTCGGAACCTGGAATGTGACCAATAGGGTCCTACAATCTATGGAAGCATAACAGGAGTGAAGCCAATCTATCCAAAGAATAACTTCAAAATCTAGCATATCAAGCCCTATCAGATCAACATGAGTAACTTTATGAGAAACTGAAATGGGACAATTTATATAGACTCAGTTAGCAATAATAGAGTCACTAACTGGTTTAGATACTGAAAACGGCTCTCAAAGAATACCAGGATAGGCATCAAATCTCGTAGCCACATAAGGAGTCACATAAAATGGATCAAGAAAAGCATATACATCATGATAAAAGACTTTCAACATACCGGTCACAACATCTGGAGAACCCTCATGATCATGTCGAGTATGAAGAGCATAGAACCTATTCTGACGAGGAGCACCACCCGAACCAGAACCAGTAGGCTGAACTTTCCTACCATCCTTACTTTTTCTAGTTGGAAAAGGACAATCCTTCACTTTGTGATCACTCTTCCCACAACAAAAGCAAATATTTGTATCGGCTAAGCATTTTCCCTAGTGACTCTTGCCACACTTTTGGAAAGCGGGAACAATAGATCCACTACCACCACCTCCTTGAGGCTTAGAGTTAGACACCCAATCTTTTTTGAACTTTGGAGCCGAAACATAAGAAGAACTTTGACCAGAGAACTTTTGCTGGAATTGAGAATGTCCATGTCCACTGGTCCGAGAATGAGTGAAGTCACCATCACCCATTTTTCCCTCTTTGACTCTATAGATTTCTCCTTTAGCTTTTCCTCTTAATTTGTTGGGCATGTATCATCAAACGAGTGATATCCATCTCATTAATCAACATGGTGGTACGACACACTTTGACCACCATCTCGGACATACCCGATACAAACTTACTCATCCTTGCCCTAGAGTTGACAACCTTAGTAGGAGCATACTTAGACAATTGTGTGAACTTCAATGCATACTCTTTCACATTCATGTTTCCTTGATGAAGATTGATGAACTCAAGCACTTTCACTTCACTCATATCAAGGGGAAAGAAATGATCTAGGGCATCAATTGCCCTATCTTCTTTCCATTGATTGAATCACACTTGAGCAACACCCTTAAGTTCATAAGCGGCTAATTTTGCCTTTTCAACTGGCGTTACTCCCATAATCTCCACGATCTTGTGGATTTCATCGATGAAATCTTGGGGATCATCTTCAACTTTTGACCGATGAAACCCCAGGGGATTCATCCTAGTGAAGTCTCTCAACCTTGTTGCCACCTCACCCATATTGAGGTTCATAGGAGCAATGACCTCTCTATTACCTTGGAGGTCATAGCTTGAGCCAACACTCGGAAAGCGGCTCAGAATTTTGTATGAGACACTTGCTCAACCAAAGGATTGATCGGTATTTGAGCAACCTCGACAAGCTTGAGCTCTTTGAGGATGCATATCTTGAGATTCATCGAACATGAGTTAGGAGAGAGACCTCTATAGAGTTCAACTCTATCACATGACTTTAGAGTAGTGAAAGAAGTGAAACTTCCAAAATGCCTTGTAGCCTCCTATTCATAAATGTGGTGCGCTTCAAACTTATGAACAAGAATCTACTCGGCGTGACTTGTCAGACATCGTAGAACCTTTCTAAAACCTGATGCTCTAAATACTAAGTTTCTGACGACCCAAAGTACTCCCTAGGAGTGACATCAAGAATAGGACCCTGAGAGGCCCTAACAAGTTACTTGACATAAGAATGACGAATAAGAAACACAATAAGAGAGAATAAGCAATATAAGTCTCAACTCATAAGATGACATAAAAGATACAGATAGAGTACATAAGAGAATACACAGAATACTACTAAGTCTGACATATGCCTTCTACTCTCGTAGATGTGACAAGGACAAACCCCTAAGTAACGAACATAATCTGAAAACCAAAAGACTAGGAACACAATAAACTGACAATTACCTTTCCCTTGAATCATGAGGACTCACCAGTGTAAGTAGTCAACAGCTGAGCAATCCGATCTAGTCACGTTCGAGAGGAGGATCATCTGACCCAATATTGCGAGACAATATAGGCACAAATATGCATTAGTACAGTGAATGTACTAAATATGGGGAAATTCATAAAAAAACATAAATATGATAATATGGTGAACTTAAACATGATATGCATTACCAAGTAAAACGTAATAAAAGCTTTTAAGGAAAACCCATAAATCTTAGACAAGGTCAATGCATACTTCCAAATCATAGGGAAAGCTTTGAAAAGACTTTTGAATAAAAGGTAGTTCATTTGTAAGATATATACCATTAACCGACAATAAGACCATGTGAACTATAACATGGAATCCGAAGAAACCCTCACATTGAAAAGAGAGAGTCAACTTTCCAAAGTAAGAACTCCATATCATTCATTATTTCTAAAGTGGATCCACTACCTAGGTCATTTAAGACAATCCTACGGGGGCACATAGTTTGAGACAAGGGAATAGCTACTAAATACCAAACCTCTTTTAGCGGTAAAACCTCCATTCCAAAGTTCTCTTGGTGCTAAGTAAGTCCAAATAGAAAAAGACATAATCATAATCATATCAAAATACTTGGAAAGGCAACAATTAAAGACTACCAATCCAATCATAATTTCATATTAGAGTAACTTCTTTCAAAACCATGATTTCAAAATAAGACACTTACCTTCTTAAGCGTCTAAATCATGGTTCCATTCAAATATTAGAAAACCTTTCAAAAATCATTGACACTTTATCTTTAAAAAATCCTTTAGTCATAAATCATCAATTTCATAAAATATGCATAGATTCATAATCATAATTCATAAGTTCATAAGCATAGTTCATATTCATAAGATAGGCATAGGCATGGGTCCATATGAAATAAATTGAAATAATGTATTTAAATCAAATCAAGTATAATAAGATTAATTTAGGTAAACAAATCATAATGAATTGAACCCATGAAGAATAATATGAAACCCTAGATTCTTGGGTAAAGATCAAATTGGAGAATTGAGATTCTTTTGGAACCCATTGGATGAAAGGGATCCATTGGTGAAGTTCCCACATACCTTAGCAATCAAAGCCCAAGAAGTTGAGAAGAAAACCTTGAACTTCAAGAACCCTAGAAATCTCCCTTGAAACTCCTTAGAGAGAATTTGGAGAAGAAACCCTTGAGAGAATTTGTGAGTTAGAGTTAATGGGAGGGAATGGGTATTGTTTTGAAGAGTAAAAATCGTTATAGGTGTAGTTATAGGGTTAAAATGACATGGTTTAGGGGTTAAATGGATAGAAAAAGACCAAAACACCCTTAATTAAAATATGCCGAAAAACCCTACGGATTGAATTCCTACGATTTGTCCCATCTATCAGTAGAACACTTTAGTAGGACCTAAAATCTTAAAAACATCTAGGGGACCCTTCTATGGATCTTTGTCCTTTCTACGGCTCGTACAACCAATCCTTATAACCCAAGATCAAGTCCCAAATCTCACTAAGTTTAATCACTTTCAACAGAAGCCTCTCTACGGTCCGTAAATTTTTTTACGGTTCATCATGTTCATCCATAGAAAATCATCAGAGGCTTGTCATTTTCCGAAATTCAACCTAAGTCCTACGACCCGTAGAACTTCCTACAGTCCGTAGGTTAGCTCATAGAACATGTAATAGTGCCAAAAATGCAACCTTTCCTTTCCAATTCAATTTTCTAATTTTTGAGGTGTTACATGTAGATTGAAAATATAACTTTTTCCTAACATTCTTCCCACATTTAGAATGATTAGTTTTTGAGCATATGTGTTGCACATGTATCCCATATATTTTGTATCTAAAAAACATAGAATTTATGCATACATTTTCTAACAATATTTTATTGTACTTTGTGTTAGTAATTTAAATACACAAAAAGTTAAGGTATAACTTATGAATAAAAAGAATCACTTTCTCTTATATTTCAAACTTGACGATACAATAGTTTTTCTAAGAATAAACATTATGTAACAAAAGAATCGAAAAAAGATTGGCAGACTAAAGACAATTAGGTTTGATATTAGGGAAATCCAATTTTTAAATTTATGTACAACTTCTACAGTATCATAGTTTTAAACGTAATTTCCCCTAAATATAATTTGAACACTTCTGGTAAAAACTTATCTTTTATAGTTATATCTTAAGACAAAGCAACAAACCATTATAAATTCTCAATAATAATAGCAATAAAATATTTTAAAGCTATACAATGAGAGCAAACAAGAAACATTGTCATGACCCAAAATTCGGTGTAATGGCACTCATCTATCCAACCAAGACAAGTCAGCCAAAAATCTAAAATAATTCGATGGAGATACGGAAAATAAACTATTAATAACATAAATGCTGAAAGCTTAGTCAATTTCATAAATACTCCAAAAACATAATTGTCACGTGTACAAGCCACTAATGTATTACAACTGAATTGAAAGAATTTACAAGTCTCAAATGTCTTTCTCTCTAGAGTATAAAAAGAACATAATGAAGGAACAAGAGGACCTGCTGAGATGACAAGAAGCTATCTCTCAAGTATCCACAGAAAAGCCTCATACGAAGTAGAGAAGAAAAATAATCACGTTGATCTGGGCTCATAACCTACACAAGGGTGAGTATCAAACAACATGGTACTCAACAACCAAATTGCTAAACACAAGATAAAGCAAGATAGAATACGAGTACTCCTTTCATCCCAACCCAACTTTCACAAACTACAACTTGCACAGAGTTTAGCCCAACCTAACAATTCACAATTTCAAGTAGCACATAGCTCAATAGTAATACCTCAACAGATACATATAAACCACAACAAGGTACCAAGTTCATTAACATAAGTTCCCAACAGTTTTCACTCCACATACCAAAGCACATAATGGGTATATCAAGTCGCACTTCAACATCATTAGTCTATTATCATAGTATTTCATAATTAAGAGTCTCAAAAACACAAAATGAATAATCATAACCAATGAAGTGAAATGCAATGATGCGCAATGTTATATAGAGTGATGCAAGTGTGTCCTAACATTACACACCCGTTGCCTGGCATCACGGGACCCATTGGGTACATATCAGTCCATGAACCTACCACGATGTGTGGCATGTCCTTCGAATATAGTTATCAACCACGGAGTGTGGCACGTCTCTCGAATGTAGTATCAACCATGACGTGTGGCGCTTCCCTCCAATATATTGCATCCTCTTTGTTCCTCTTTTTCTATCATTTCACCAAGTACTAATCACAACTAAGTTTCAGAATCAATGTAAATAGGTATGCTCACACAATAATGAGGAGAGGAAAACTTTAATATCAATTAAAAATTCAAAACAACTCAATAAAAGGATTTCATCAATAATGAATCGACTTTACCACTCAATTCATTCACAACATCATACACATCAATTACCATCATGTTGCCTTTTTCATTATCCTCTTTTATTATTGTTTAGATCAATCAATGTGAACAATTCAACCCATCACCAATTCTCATTACTCCCAACACATAGACAAGGGAATACAAGATCCTACAAGCTTAACAAAGGTATATAAGTCCAACTACCTTAATCAATCACACAATCACTTTGGGACTTGAGCTTACCCCCTTCTTTGATTCTCCAAATCAACACAAGCTATTCAAATAAGAAATCATAATAAGAATTCAGAACTATCAACACCCATATAAATATTTTTATAAAATGGGGTCAAATCACCCCAAAAACCCGATTCCAAAAATGAGGGGTAAATCTGGAAATCGTATAAAATTACTTTACCCATAACATTTGGAGACTAATGGTGAAAACCATTTTGAAAAAATGGAGTTATATTCCATTCATAATCACAATTTTATCAAAACTTGAAGTCCTTGAAAATCTCCTTAGGTTTGAATGAAAACTAGCAATTAAATGAAAAAATCTTATAACAATTAATAAACAATAAGGATGGGAGTTGAAATTCATTACCCAATCAAAGAATCACAAAAATACACTTTGAGGTCACCTCACCCAAGCTTCTAGGGTTCAAAAATGAGGGAAATAGGAAGAAATCCTGATTTTTGAAAATATTTTGTCTAGGGGTCCTCTGCGAATGCAAACCCCTGCCGTGAACATGGACAGGCAGCTCATTAAAGCACACAAACATGTTCCTTCCCCTGCAAATGCAAAGATGGAGGTTCCAACCCTCCATGTATGCGACAAAGTTCCCGCAAATGCGGAGGTCAGCACCCTGACCCTCCACTAATGTGATTGAGCCTCCAGCAAAGGCAGGGGTCGCCACAAGCTACCCTTCAAAAAAATGGTCATCAGGTCCGTGAACGCGAAGGGTTCGACACCAGCAATCCAAACCAACAATTAACAAAACTCGGAAACGACCCTCGAGATTTGGTCAGAACCCCATAGACACAAACCATTTTGCTACCTAACAAAACTTGATGTTCTAGACTCAACAAAACTATCAAAAAATAAATCTGAAGTCTCCTAGACTCGAAACTCGTGAAAGCTGTAAGAAACTAACATAACGTCTAAAAAGACCAGATCAAGCTCGGGACCTCTGAAAATTAAACTAAGACCTCTCATAGGCCTAAAATCATCCCCCGAATTCAACGAAACTGTCGAAAGTTCGATCCAAGCATCCCAACTCTGAATGTTGATCAAAGTCAACTCAAAGGCTAAAATTTCATAAACTTCCAACTTAAGACCTCAAATCCATGAAACAACTCCAAATCAGAAACCAACAACTCTCCTAGGCCAAATTCCACATTTTTTAATAGATGGAACTGACAGAATTCCATTATGAGACTCAAAACTTTGATTGACACTGAAAACCACTTTTAACTAACTTAAGCCTTCCAAAATTCTCAACCTTTTACTCAAATTTCAAAACCAACTTCAGAAACTGATCAGAAAATGACTCAGACAACTATCGATAGGGGTAAATAGTGATTTTACAAAAAATTTCAAAAATGACCCTTTGGGTCTACATTATAGCTACAGGCTCCTCCTTGGTCCTAAGCTTGTGAACTTATCTATCCAATATAGCTGTAGGCTCCTCCTCAAAGGACAAATCTGGTCACAACATAATTGAATCGAGTGAAATCATATGAGACTCATCTGGAACATACTTCTGAACCATGGAGACATGAAAAATAGGGTGCACAAATGACATGCTAGGTGGCAAGGCTAACTTAAAGGACACCTCTCTAAGTTGACTAAAAATCTCAAAAGGGTCAATGAATCTAGGGCTAAGCTTGCCCTTCTTTTCGAACCTCATCACACCCTTCATTGGCGACACTCTGAGTCAAACATAATAACCCTCCATAAACTCAAGAGCTCGAACTTTCCTATATGCATAAATTTTATGTCAACTCCGAGCCATCAACAACCTGCCCTGAATCATACGGACTTGCTCCACGGCATCTCTAAGCAAATTAGTGTAACACCTCAGACTTCGAGAAAGGGCTAAAGAGGGTTAACGGGCAAGTCTACAAACCAAAAATGGACCATGGACTCTTCATGGAACCCTAAATAGTCCATTTAAGGGTCCACGAGCCATTTAGGGGAGGTCGCCCAACCGTCAAAGGCTGCAAAGATTTTGGTCAACTTCAAATGCACAAATCTCTCAGCACATAACGAATTAGGTGGTGCATGACCTAACAAATTAAAGGTCCTTAAGTCCTCCTTCCAACTACACTAAGTTTGCTCTATTTTAAGTTTGGAGTAAAAAGTTATACCCATTTTAGTGAAGCCCTGTCAGACAATCCAAGTTTCACGGATGGCTATATGGCCAGTGGTGTTTTTACGGACTGTGGAGCCCTAAATGGTCCGTGAAGCCTTCCTTTTAAGGCACTTTATCGGTTTTTATGTTAGGATCATTTTAGCCTTTCCCCAAAGTGTTTGGTACCTAAACTACGTCATTTTAAACCCTATTTCAAAACCTATATAGGTGAATTATTTCCTAAAACTACCCATTTTAAATCATTCACCAACATTCTCAAATTCCCACCAAGTTCTACCCCAAATTTCTCTCTCTAAACCTAAGGAAGAAGAAGCTAGGGTTTCAAGATCAACTCTCCAATTCACCATAGCTTTTGGGCTTTGATCATTGAGGTAAGTTAGTATTCACCTATGGAGTCCTTTCCTCCATAGGGTTCCCAAATTCTTTAAGTTTTACAAATAGAATTCTAAATTCAAAGTTAAGGCTTTATTCAATCTTCATGGGTTCTTTTCAATCATGATTTAATTGATATTTTTATATATATTTTTATGCATGAATTGAAACAATTACATGTTTTTGAGTAGAATTCATATGAACCCATATATGATCCATGATTTTAGACTATGAACACATGATGAAGCTTATGAACTATGAAGAATAAAAACTTTTATGGAAATTATGCATGTTTTATGAAAATAATGTTTATGACTCAAGTAAGCTTATAGATGAAGGTATCTATATGTTCTATGAAGCTTGGCCACATGGCATGAATGACATCTAGATTTGTCATCAATTCTTTTGGACTATTTTCCTATATTAGGTCTTGATTAGTATGGTATCCAGATATGCCATCAATGATTATAGACCAAGCTTTTAAAACTATTTCCATAGTAGTATGACACTTTTAATATGAAGTTAATGACTATGGGTCATATAAAGCTATTATGAAAACATCATGGATGGTGAAAGGTTTTCTCACACATAGTCAAAGGAGCTACTCTATGATATTTCAAGCTTGGATTAGTATCTTAATTGTACTTTTCCATGGATGATAATATGAATATGATTAAAGACTATTCCGTGAAATGTTTTACTTAGCACCGAATGGACTAGCGGTGATTACTCATGTCCCATAAAATATGTGACACCATAGGATGTTGTGTCAGATAGACATTAGATAGAGAATCCTCAAATAGCATATGAATGATGTGCACGGATGCTACCTTGGCAAATACAATCTTTTCTTTCAGTATGAGGGATATACCAGATTCCATATTATAGCTCACATGGTCTATGTCGGTTAATGGTAAACTTCCCACAATAATGAACTAATTTACTTTCAAAGTATCTCACAATGTGTTTTAAATATATTAAGCTTGCATTGCATTGACCATGATTATGATTTATGTTTTCTAATCTCTTTTATCTTATGATTTAGCTTGGTCATTGCATGTCATGTAAAATTATTTTTTAGCATGATTTCATAAATTTTATGCATTGCTATCATACTTAGTACATACTAATACATACTTGTGCCTACATTGTCTAATAATGTAGGGTCTGACGTTCCTAGCTCTCATACTCGTGGCTAGTTGATCCTTTTGGGCTTTTGAAGTTTGGTGACTCCTCATGTTCTGAGGACCGAGACATTTTTATTGCTTCTTTTATTTTTAGTGTTTAGACATTGTATGTGATGTATCATCTTGTATGATGTATGCTAAGTGGCTTGTGTAGGGCCTTACGGGATTCTATACGCCATGTTATGCCTAAGGTACATTTTGGGTCATGACAAACTTGGTAACAGAGCATTAGGTTTAGAAAGGTCCTAGGAGGTCTCATGAGCCACGTCGAGTAGAGTCTTATTAATGAGTGGGAAACACGCCACATTTATGAATAAGAGGCTATAAGATGTTTAGGAAATTCCACTTCTTTCGTTACTCTAAAGTCGTGCCATAGAGTCTATCTCTAGAAAGATCCGTCTCCTAAATCGTGTTCAATCCTTTTTAGGATATGGCCCCTAGAAGAGCTTACGTTAGAAGGAATGCATATGAGAATGTGGAATAAAAAGTTCCTCAAGTTCTAGCTGACCCTTTGGTTGAGAAGGCGACTCATGCCGAATTTCGAGCCACATTTCAAGTGATGGCTCAAGCTATGAAGGCTCAAGCCAATAGGGAGGCTATGGTCCCTGTGAACCCAAATGTCGGTACGGTGGAAACAAGGGTGATAGACTTTACTAGGATGAATCCTCTGGAATTTCATGGTTCTAAAGTTGAGAAAGATCCTCAAGAGTTCATTGATGAGATTTACAAGATAGAGGGAATTACGGGTGTCACTTCGGTTGAGAAGGCAGAATTTGCCGCTTGTCAACATAAGGGTGTTGCTCAAGTTTGGTTTGAACAATGGAAGGGAAGAGAGGGCAGTTGATGCGGGTCCTCTTGATTGAGAGAAATTTAAGGTTGCTTTTCTTGATAGATTCTTTTCCCTTGAGATGAGGGAGGCAAAAGTACTCAAATTCATCAACCTTCATCAAGGAAATATGAGTGTGAAAGAGTACGCTTTAAAATTCACACAATTATCCAAAAATGCTCCTTCTATGGTTGTCAATTCTAGGGAAAGGATGAGTAAGTTTGTTTCGAGTGTGTCCGAAATGGTGGTTAAGGAATGTCATACTGCCATGCTTATAAATAAAATGGAAATTCTCATCTAATGATTCATGCTCAACAAATTTAAGAGGAGAAGCTTAAGAAAAGGTCTAAGGAGGCCAATAGGGCAAAGACCGGTGATAGTGATTTTTCACATTCAAGGTCTGGATTGTTCTCAAGGTAATGGTTCTAGTGAGCAAAGGGTGTCCGAGGGTCGAAAGTATGGAAAAAGCCGTAGGGGTGATTGTCTAGCCGGTTCTAATGCATGTTTTGGTTGTGAAAAACAGATCATAAGATATGGAACTGTCCTTCGATTGCTAGGAATGAGGGAGATAATCATCGACGGGCTCAACCTTACTCTTCCTTAGATTCTAGTGGTGGTCAGAAATAGAATAGGTTTTATGCTCTTCAGACTCGACAAGATCATGAGGATTCCCCGAATACGGTAATTGGTAAGTTATGGTCTTTTAGCTTGTAGTTATGCATTGTTTGATGTTCGGTATTTCATTGGCTATGGTATGACTCAATGTTTGGTTAGTTTGTTTAATATTGACCTTGAAATCCTTGTGGAAACTTCTAAGTGTTTACTTGTATCAATGGTTCGGTAGTTGTTAAGACTTTGGTGCTATGCTTGGGTTGAGGGAGATGGATTCGAAAAGACTAGAGAAGTTTGCTCCCAAGGGGGAGATAGTGTGCTTCATGGTTGGTGTGTGTGTGGGACTATTTAAATTGTTGGAAAGGTTCCTTGCTTTGGGTTGGTACGTGAAAGGTCGGAGGCAATGTGATCTCTTAGTATCCCTATATCTTTCTATTATCTTCAGGCCTAGCTTGAGGCACTACCCCCTCATGGATCACTCTTTAGGATTCTTGTGTTTTAGTCATTCCCATGTTTCCTCATGCATGCATGCTCATGAAAATTTTGATTTTTGAAGATATGATTTAGCTTGGTTGATTGCTGCATGATTATGTGCATTTGAGTATGATTTGCATGTATGTCTTATGAAATAATGTTTTGAATATGTTTTAGCTTGGATTCGAGGTTCTTCCTTGGTTATGTGCATTTTGATGAAGTTGCATTCATGTTGGGTTGTTAGCTTCTCTCCTTCTCTTTCTGTTCTAGTTTGAGTTCCATTCGAGGATGAATGTTCCCAAGGGGGAGATATTGTAACACCTTGAACTTTGAGAAAGGACTAAAGAGGGTTATAGGGCAAGTCCACAAACCCAAAATGGACCATCGTCCCTTTACGGAATCCTAAACGGTCCATTTAGGTGTCCACAGCCGGTTTAGGGGAGGTAGCCCAACCATCCAAGGCTTTCAAGATTTGGATCAACTTCAAATAATCATATCTCTTAGACCATAACGAATTAGGTGGCTCATTATCCATCAAATTAAAGGTATTTAAGTCTTTTTTGCAACACCACCAAGTTTGCTCCATTTTGAGTTCGGAATAAAAGGTTATGCCTGTTTTAGTGAAGCCCTGTCAGACAGTCAAAGTTTCACGGACTGCTATAAGGCCAATGAAGTTTTTCGCGGACCATGGAGCCCTAAATGGTCCGTGAAGCCTTCCTTTTAAGGTACTTCATCATTTTTTAAGTTAGTGTCATTTTTGTCTTTCCCCAAAGTGTTTGGTACCTAAACTGCATCATTTTAAACCCTATTTCAAGACCTATATAAGTTAATTAAGTCCAAAAACTACCCATTCTAAATCATTCACCTAAATTCCCAAATTCCCTCCAAGTTGTACCCCAAATTTCTGTCTCTAATGCTATGGAAGAAGAAGCTAGGGTTTCAAGATCAAGTCTCCAATTCACTATAGCTTTTGGGCTTTGATCATTGAGGTATGTTAGTAATCACCTATGGAGTCCTTTCCTCCATAGGGTTCTTAAATTCTTAAAATTTTACAAATAGAATTCTCAATTCAAAGTTAAGGTTTTATTCAATTTTAATTGGTTCTTTTCAATTATGATTCAATTGGTTGTTTTTTATATATTTTTAAGCATGAATTGAAACAATTAGATGTTTTTGAGTAGAATTCATATGAACCCATGCATATCCATGATTTTAAACTCTGAACACATGATGAAGCTTATGAACTATGAAGAATATGATTTTTTAAATAGAAATTATGCATGTATTATGAAAGTAATGTTTATGACTCAAGTATGCTTATATATGAAGGTATCTATATGTTCTATGAAGCTTGGTCACATGACATGAATGACATCTAGATTTGCCATCAATGCTTTTGGACTATTTTCCTAAATTAGGTCTTGATTAGTATGGTATCCGGATATGCCATCAATGATTATAGACCAAGCATTTAAAACTATTTCCATCAGTAGTATGACAGTTTTAGTATGAAGTTAATGACTATGGGTCTTATAAATCTATTATGAAAAGATCATGGATGGTGAAACGTTTTCTTATTCATGGTCTAAGGAGCTACTTTATTTTTTTTACTTAGATTAGTACCTTAATTGACTTTTCCATGGATGATAATATGAATATGATTAAAGACTTTCATGGGATGTTTTACTTAGCACCAAGTGGACTAGTGGCGATTACCCTTTCCCATAAACTATGTGCCAACATAGGATGTTGTCTCAGATAGACATTAGCTAGTGGGTCTACAAATAGCATATGAATAATGAGTACAGATGCTACCTTGGCAAGTAGAATCCCCTTCTTTCGGTATAAGGGATTTACGTGATTCAATGTTATAGCTCACATGGTCTATGTCGATTATGTTAAACTTCCCACAATAATGAACTAAGTTAATTTCAAAGTATCACACAAACTATTTTGAATATGTTAAGCTTGCATTACATTGATCATGATTATGATTTATGTTTTCTAACCCCTTTTATCTTATGATTTACCTTGGTCATAGCATGTCATGTAAAAATCCTTTTTAGCATGATTTCATAACTTTTATGCATTGCAATCATACTTAGTACATAGTAATGCGTACTTGTGCCTACATTGTCTTATAATGTAGGATCTAAAGCTCCTACCTCTCATACTCATTGCTAGTTTATCCTTTTGGGCTTTTGAAGATTGGCGAGTCCTCATGTTCTGAGGATCGAGACATTTTTATTGCTTCCTTTATTTTTAGTATTCAGACTTTGTATGTGATGTATGAGTTACGTCCCAATCACTTTCTTATGATGTAATAGATGGCTTATTAAGACTTATGTTAGATTTCTACTTTTGTCAAACTCTCTTATGATATAAGACAATGACTTTCGAAATCTTTATTTCTATTATTTTGTATGATTTATGCTAAGTGGCTTGTGTAGGGACTTTCGGGGTTCTATACGCCATGTTACACCTAGAGAATACTGTGGGTCATGACAATCAATATCCATTGAGTCCATCTCAGCTGAATCAAACCAACCGATCAGAAATCTACGATGTCTGCCATACAAAGCCTCAAAAAGGGCCATCTAAATACTGGAGTGATAACTATTGTGGTAGGCAAACTCCACTAAGGGAAAATATTGATCCCAACGAGCACTGAAGTCAATCACACATGCTCGAAGCATGTCATCTAATGAGTGGTAGATTCCCACACATTTGAGGCATTTTTAGTTCAATAATTAGTGTCCTCAATGCTTATTTATGTCCTATTATGATGATATTTTGATGCTTTACAGCTATGATGGCTAAAAGACAATGCAAGGATGAATCTATGAAAAAGAGGCCAAAACATTGAAAATAGTGTAAACTCTCAGCTTAGGATAGCCTAACGCAAAGGGTAGATCTCCCAATATGATAGATCTCACCTAAAGTGACAGTGTTCACTTTTGAAAATCTTCAAGGCAAGTCAATGAAGTAAAGATCGAATGGTAATTCGCAGAAATGGTTGAGCGAGCTAAAAGTTCCATCGCTTAAGGTGATAAACTTCTAAGTTAAAATGAAGGTTGAATGGGCGAACAAAGTAGTAATTGGCTATTCGCCGAATGTGAAAGGCTGACTCAATCGAGTTCACCGACTAAGGTTCAAATGCTTGAAGCCTGAAGCCAAGTAAAGGCGAGTTAAAGAATAGAACGGTGATCCAGCGAATCATGTAGGCGTGCCCGACTAATGTCACAGAACAGGTCACGCATTGAAATCGAACTAAGTTTTGGGGATATTATAAATAGCCCAAAGAAGAAGGAAATTGTTTCTTTTACCAATTCACACTTTTTCATTTTGAGAAATAACACTTTTTCTACTTTTTTCTTAGTTTTGGGGTTTTTGAACAATCTTGTAATTGACAATTGAAGGTTCAATTCGAAGTGGGTGTTGAAGAATATTGCCTATCATCAACACATTATTGGATGAAAACATCATTGGTATAATTTTTTCCCTTTTATGATGCTTGGATAAAATCCCAAATCTAGGGGTGTGATTATGGAGTTGGGTGTTGATTTAATTTATTGGGTCTAGTGTCTTGCTCTGTTTTTCTAGTGTACATTCGTGGATTCGAGCTATTTAGCATGGGGTTAATTTATGGGTTAAGTTTACAAATTTAATCATAGTCTAGATCTTCGATTGGTGCTTAAAAGAGATTAATTGAAGTGGGTAAATAAGTTGATGCCTACAATTTAGATTTGATTGATGTAGTTTTCTCAAAAAAGAAATTGTGGTTCAATTCTAGTTGCCAAATCTGCTCAAAAGAGAGATTTTAGTAAGGTATTGGGTATATTTGTGATTTACATAGATGAGACAGAAAGGAGATTCTATGATATGATGCTTTGTGACTGAAAGAAGATTAGTGTCATTGAAGATTACCTAACCTATCCATGTTTGTCTAGCATTATTGAGAAAGCACTTGTACCCCTATTTGACATTGATACCAACTCTCACACCCCGCTAGATTGTCTCTTGCTTGTTCGAATCCATGCTTTTAGCTAAATTGTGATAGTTGATACCAAAACCCGTTGATTAAATTTGGTGGAATCATCCACCCAATTTGTCCTAATTGCTACAATGAATTGGTTTGCACTCTTAATGTTCTAATTGAATTCTTTACATTATGTCACTCCTTGTGGGATTCGACCTCAACTCTCATGTATGGTATTTTTATTGCTAACGACCACTTACTCTTGTAATTGATTTTGAGAGTAATTTGAGTGTTATCAAAAATGACGCGGTTGCCTGGGAGTGATGGCTAAGAATTCAATTTGTGAAGTTAATTTGTGAACTTGTTAGGTTGTAGTAGAATACATTTTTGTATGGTGTTGTTGTACCCATTTGAAGGTGGAAACATGAGTGAGGATGAAAGTGATGATGCTAGTCACTATGGGCGGAATGATAACATTGGAGATATGAACGACATGCATGTTAACGTCATTGAGAGTACAAGAGCAATCTGGTTACCTTCTACTACTGGGAGAGCTATGTTTCATGTAACCGGAACTATTTTGCAATCGCTCCAAATGAGAGGAATGTTTGGAGGTCTTGTTCCTGATGACCACTATGAACACCTCTGAAACTTTGTGGATGTTTGTGGACCTTTCACATTAAATAATATTACATAAGATTCCATATGTTTGAGGTTATTCCCCTTCTCCTTAACAGGAGAACCAACTAGGCGGTTGGCCAAACTACCACAAGATTCCATAACTTCGTTGGAGGAACTAATTGAATCGTTCCTTGAAAAAATTTTCCCTCCTTCGAAGATGGTGAAACTTAGAGATCGAATCAAAAATTTCAAGAGAGTGGATGGTGAACCTCTCCACGAAACTTGGTTGTGATTTAAAAATTTAGTTTTACAATGCCCGACACACGGTGTTACGGATAACTTTCTGCTGCAATATTTCTATCATAGCCTTGATACAGTGAACAAAAGGTTGGCTGACCAACTTATTCAAACAGGTCTAATGCGACAACCGTATGATGTTGAAACAATGTTGCTCGGTGATATGACCAAAATAAATCGAGCATTGCATACTAGGGGGGATCAAGTATCTTCTCTGCAATTTGGTTTGACAAGGGAACAAATAGAAAAGAACCAAGATCCTGATGAGAATATGGCCAAGATGATGACTCAACTTGACTTTTAATCTAAACATGCAATGGGGGGATGATTCAAAACAGTAAATGCAGTTGGTTTGAATAGAGGGCAGTGTCTAGAGGAGGCCAAATATGAGGCATTGTATAATGAAGAAGTGCAATACAGGGGTACAATGAAGAAGTGCAATACATGGGGAACCAAATGGGGGGTTCTGATCCTTACTATCCTAGATCGGGTGGGAACTAAAGTTGGAATAAGAAAAGAGATAATGGTTGGAGAGATTGGAGAGATCGAGGTGGTTATTGGATAGATCGTGAAGCTAAAAAAGATAGATACATTCCACCTCAAGATCGTCCCAAACCAAAAGAGAAAGTTGGAAAGAAGGGAAATTGAACTGATGAAGATTAAACCCGAGGGCACCAGCAAGATCATCTACCTAGTGAGATGGTAAACTCCTATGGGCACCCACCTAGCTAGCAAGAGTAAACCCAGGGGCACTATGAAGATCATCCACCCATCTGGGCAATAAAATCCAACGGTAACCCGCCAAGCTAGCAAGAGTAAACCTAGAGGCCTCAACAAGAATATCAAAGAGTATCCAATCATCAATCAGCAATACCACTGTGGAGCAACGTCCACTCCCAATAAATAGAACAATGCTCCAAGCCTGAACAAACTTCGATCCCAAGCCGCCTAGTGAAGCGCCAAATGTGAAATATCACAATGTAGTCATATAAGGAGGGTGAGTGAGTAGAAGGTCACCAAAGCAGGAACAACGCCTAAACTAAGGCTCATTCTATCAGACTTCAGCCTGTTATACCATTATACGAAGAACTAAGCTGTCCGAATCGATGTCGGAGAAGAGACAAGGCCTAAAGGCTACAAATGTCACAAGTGTATGGAAAGCACTAGTCTAAGCCTAAACTAAGGCCAATTATGCTCAGCTATATAACAACAACACACACAAAATTAACATCACAAGATAAGGACGATCACATAATCCCAACTAGCATGGTACTACACTCGAAATAATACTGAATCAAGCCTAAAACATGGTCTCTAAGAAATGTAATAAGAACAACAAGGTACCCCCTCCCCTAATTTACTATAATTAGCATGATTTTACACATTTAAGCTGAATCTAGGAGAAGGAAAGTTGTAGCCTGCCTTTATGCCGATCACGCGCGCTCCAAATCACGTCTCTAGAGCTTTTCCCTTCCGAATGGCCTTAGAAAGCGTCTGCACTATCAAAAATAGGATCAGAACATTAATATGGTTGTTTACACAGCAAAAACACATAAAATAGAGCCAGACCAATATTTGAGTCCAAATGGGAATCATGGGACCCACGCTCGAACTTCAAGAAATGACTCTGTCAAAAGGTCCAATTCAATACCCTAAACTTTTGTTCCAAAATAGAATACAATTCAGGGCTCGCAACAGCTTGAATCAACAACATGCAATATTTCACCGTTAAAGCACAACAAAGAAGCCAAAGAAACATAATAATATGAAAATTTACCTCAAACAACAGGCCCTCAACAACTTCCCATCACTCACACGCATAGCCACCACCTTCACGAACCCATAGAACTTTGAATCACTCAAATTGGAGCTCTAACGGAGGAGAAAATGCCTTTTTTATAATGTAAAAGAGGACCTAGTCATGGTCTTTATTTAAAAGGACCAAACCAATCTTCTCATCGTGATCGTAGAAAATAGGGGTCGTGATTGTGGCCCACTAAAAAAATGGCATTCGCGATTGTGGAGGCAAGACCTTTCAATCACGATGACCAATGGAGGTCAACACAGGTCAACTCCTCATCACAGTCGTGCCAGAGGCCACGCGATTGTGATGCTCAAGAGGGCCAGGCCTTCATGAACGTGACGAAGGGGCTCGCGAACACGAAGTGTAAATCACTCTGCACCAGCTGATGCACATCAACAGGTTTTGGCAAGTTCAAACTCTCTAACGGGGTGTTCAAAATTAGTTCAGAACCCCGTGCACGCAAATGATATATGCTACCTTGCCAAATTCATATTCTAGACTCAATGGAGCAGTCAAAACTTCAATCCGGGGTCATCTAAACAACTAGTGGATCCTATACCCAAACTCCATTTTAACCCAAAATCTCCAAGGATGATCAAAATTAGCCCGAGAGCCTCGAGATCTGCACAAAGTGTGTTCTAGATCAAACTAAGTATTTTGGAGGTAACCGTACTGACAGAATTTTCATCTAGGCACATTTACCAAGAATGTTGACCAAGGTCAAACTTAGGCCAAAACTTAAAAGTTAAAAGGCCTAATCACACTAACCTGCATCGAAAGCCTCGAGAATCATGCCGACCATGCTACTAGCCTAAAATGACCCTTCCGGTGCTGATAAACAGTAAGAATTGAATTATGAGGTCATCTTCCTAAACTTTTGATTGAAATCAACCGTTCAAGGTTCAAAAGCTCAAAAACACATAAATTTGCAAAAAGAAAAAACATACAAACGACCAGGTGACCAAACTGTCAGTCCCAGAAAGTCATCAATGACTTGGGATCGCTAAAAGACTGCTACAAACGATAAACAGAAGGCATCAACACAAAAATGACTTAGAGGGTCATTATAGTTTCTATATTTGATTTTTTTACAATAATTCTTATGTATATTTGTATAACTTATTACCATCTTGAATATGTAAACACGTCATTTTATTTGTCTTTTTTCTATTGATTTAAATCATATAATTTTTTGCCGCCTTAAATGACGAAACGTGTTTTTTCATTTATATTTGTTTACTATTGGTTTAAATAATATTATTTTTAAGGATTGTACAAAGAAAGTGAAAGTTGAGTATTATTATTTTTTCTAATTACAAGTCATATCCTAAAATAATTTTGTTTCTAGAAAGTATTTTGTTAAATTAAGAAAAAAGTAAAATGTGTTGTTCAATCCAAATTTGATTGTTATATATTTTTTACAAATCAAACTGGCTTAACTATTTATGATAGAAGTTATATTAGCACTCAATTGACATGTTTTGTAGGAATGGAAAATTTTCCTTAACAAGTGTTATGTCGCTTATTTTTGTTTGACTTATTTAATAACAAGTTTAGTGTTTGAACAATCAAATTGAGTCACACACACATCTACACATTTTTTCATGAGGGTATGTTTAGGGTTAGGATAATCAAATTGACATATGAGCACATTCACACATACAGCCCGTATAGGGCTCTTTTACGATAATCGTAATGTCCATATTAACACACATGAACTAATTTTTTCAGAGCATACATTAGGTACCTCCCACAAGTGGACATATAAATATTTAAAAGTGAAATTGATTAATGAAAACAAATGATATTCACAAGCAAAGATGCTTGTTGCGGAGACGAGATGTTGAAATGGATGTGTGGGCATACTAGAACTTATAGGATTAGGAATGAGGTTATTTGGGAAAAGGTAGGAGTGTCCTCTGTGGCGGACAAGATGCGGAAAGCGAGACTGAGATGGTTTGAGTATGTGTAGAGGAGGTGTGCCAATGCCCTAGTGACGAGGTGCAAGAGGTTGTATTTAGGGGCCAAGGGGTACGTGGAGGGTAGGTGTAGGCCAAAAAAGTATTGGGGAAAGGTGAATAGAAAGGACATGGAACATAATCATATGAACGAGGACAAGACTTTAGATTGTAATGAGTGGAGGTCGCATATTAGGGTAGAAGGGTAGTAGGGGTAGAGTGTTATCTTTCTTTGTGAAGGTTTACTATTTATCATAGGACTAGTCATGTCCCGATTTATACTTTTTTTCATATGTTTTTTATTGCATCTTGATTATCACATTATTTTTGTGTTGTTATTGTTTTCTTTCTTGTAGACATCTCTAAAATTTTCTTTTTTACCGTATAGTTTTTGGGGTTCTTTCAACAATAGAATCTCTACCTTCACAAGGTAGCGGTAAGGCATGTGTACACTCTACCAGTTCCAGACCTCACTTTATGAGATTTTACTCTGTATGTTATTGTTGTTGGTGTATTTAGAAATGAAACATAAATTTGCAAAATACAATAATGGAATAAATCTAAATAATAAAAACATATAATGGAGGAAACTTCTAACAGTTTATTTCTGCTAATACATATTGAACTTCATTAACCATAGTACAATTTGATATTTTTAATATGTTGATGCTTTATCATTAGGCCACAATTCCTATCGATACAGGCTACGCAAACATAGCTTTAAACGATTCAGAATCTTCAATGGAAACAATCTTCCCACTTGTTCCTTCCAATTGCCCCACTACTAGAAAAAAGGCTTATTGCAACAGTTCCAAAACTGTAGCCGTAGATAGAAAAACCATTGCTATAGGCCTATTGGAACGGTTTGGCGACCGTCTCATCTAAGCGTGTAGCGATAGGTCTATTGCAACAGATTTGTGTAGCAGGTCCAAATTCGTTGCTATAGGACACCCTTTTGCAACGGTTCAATAACCGTGGCTAGATGTCTATCTATGGCAACGAGTATTTAATCTATTGGAACGGTTCACAATCAGTTGCAATAACATATTGTAACAGTGATTAGGTTCTATTGCAACGGTTTTATAGCATATTGCAACAGTTAGTTGAATCTATTGCAACACTTTTTTAATCTAGTGCAATGGTTTTTTAATCCATTGCAATGATTTTATTTTTAATATTTACCTATATAATAAAATATAATTCAGAAATTTGTATAATCCATAAAAAAAATTATTCAACAATAAAATCATGATCCAAAATATCAACTAGTATTATCCATAAATAAAAGCAAATATGAAATAGTGTTTGACAATTCAAAAATTAACATACATATAAGTTATCAAAATGTCAAAATTTGAAAGATTCTTATGACATTTGTAAGTGGATCAACACACTGTCAAGTATGATCTTCAATGTACTCCTCTAGCATTTATTCATACGCTTCACCTACAAAAGATGATAAATAACTAATTCAGTAAAACTTACACAAAAGAATATATTCACAAGCAATATTAGGCTAAAAAATAATTTTTACTTCTTTCAGATCTAAACATCAAAAGAAAATCATTTCCTATATACAACAAAAGCACCTGGAAGAAGAAATATGGTAAGTTTCATAAGCATAGTGGATGAAACATAGGTTTGTTAAGGTTGTGCAGGTGTAGGAGATGACATATGATATTTAATTTGAATTGCATTTTTCATACATGATTTAAAAAATTTAAACATTATATCAACTTAACTGAAACCTGAAACTATCATTTACAAGTGATGAAGATTTTACCACCCAATCTCTAGTTCTTCATCTTAAAAAAATTACTACATCAATCATATATAGCTTATAAGAAAATAAAAACTCACTTGAGGTTTTCCTTGGGTTCAATAACTGCATGTTGCTCTTTTCCTGCAATGGAAATAACTTTAGCTGTAGTTTGAGTAGTAAAAATTTTAAATGAAGATTCATGGTTACATTTTCCTATCTTGTAAAAATTTAGAGTTGATCAGAACATGTTTCACTTAAACTTTCACCAGCCACCCAAGCAACCTTCTTTAATTTTTCCAACTTGTTTCTACTAGGTTTTTTGTCCTTGTATTACATGTTGATACTGATTATCACACATACAGAGAAATCAAAACCAAAATTGTATCAAGATTAAGCTATTGCTCATTGGAAAAGGAAAGAGGTTTCAGGCAAAAAAAATTATACTTCCATCATACAGTCATCGAATAACAATTTAGTATAAAGCTAATAGATAAATTAGTTTCAAATGCCTCGGTTCTAAGATACTAAACTCAAACCTGCATAAGTTGACAACTTTTAAAACGACAATTAGGAACTGCCAAAGTATATTGAGCCGAAACATAGAGTTACCTTCAATTACCCTGTCAAAAGCAATATTATGCAGCATCTCTTCTATTTGTTCCTTAGATCCCTGTAGTAGATTTATAGTTTAATTATCAATCACGTTATCGAAAACCAAGTTATGTTTAACAGATCGAGTGTCTACACCTTTCAAATCTCAAATATAATTGCACATTGTCTACACTTCTTAAATGTATATCCCAAAAATATTACCTAACCCCATGATTGTCAACACTTTTCCATATTTAACCAAAAAAAACTTAACAGTAGTTAAAGTAGTCTTAGCCATTCCATTACTACTAAATTCATGTGCAACAATCAATATAAAAAATAAACAAATTAAATGACTAGATGTAAATTCAGAAAGATAAGAAAAAGTAGAGCATGTAAATTCAAGTAACAGATAAGTGAATATAAGTTAGAAGGGCTAAAATACTAACCTACACTTGGAGATAAATAATAAACTAACACTATTTTGTAAGTTTGGAATATGTCGTGAATGAATACATTGATAGATTACTATCTAGTGTATGGGTTTCCTATTATAGATTTTAAAGTAACTATCTGACTCGTACTAAAGCCTGCATGCTAGGACATTAACAAACCAATAACATAAAGAGGCACATTGACAAATCTAAGGTGAATAATCATCCCCAAGATTTAAAACAAAGTGGGCTTAAAAATATACACACAATTAGTGGCACCAAGCTTGTACATAGAAAAAAATATCATACAAGAAAAGGGTACAAACAAGCTTCAATGTATTCACACTCAAGTAACCATCAACAACAACATAGTCACTGTAGCCCCACAAGTGGGATCTCGGGAGGTTAGTGTGCACGCCAACCTTAACCTTAGCTTGAGAAGTTGTTTCCGATAAACCCTCGGATCAAGGAATACATAACAAACCACAGTTCAGGAAAAGAACTAAGGTGATTTTTTCCCATGCCATGCTATTGCAATCTAGCACTTAGAGATGCCTAGATATCCAACAAAGATGCAGGGCACTAGTATACTTGATCTAGCTCGCTACTTACGGTGCTTCTCAAATTACAATTCTAATTATGAGGCCACATGATTGACCAGTCCTCTGATTATATAATTTTTGGTTTCAGCAGTCTCATTTAAGATATATCAGACAGTCAACTTAAAGGCCATGTTGCAGTAAAATTTCAACCAAAACAGGGAGAAGCCCTCTTCAAACTTGATCTACGAGAAAGATACACCTACCTCTGCAACTCTATCATCAACTTTGGCATAAGTATACACCTATATTTTCCCTTCACATCTTTTTTCCACAAGGATTTATCAATTATACCACCACCCAACTCTATTCAACAGTTAATTATCAATAACTCATAGTGTTATATTTTTACTAATACAACAGATTTCTTTACATATATCATTATATGGTTATCATACCACACTCTTATGCTACTCCTATTTGATTTCTTGGATAATGAAATACATCAATAAGCAGTTGAATATTTAATATTATACTATTTAGCAATCTTACATCCGAATTTAAATTAAATAATCTTTGTTGCATCTTTCAAGCTACATTAAAAGATATTTCACCAAATATTTTGAATAAAATTCATCAGTAACTGAAGGAATGAAATATTCCTTAAACAAATGAGGAATCAAAGCAACAGAGCAAGATATCAGATTTACAAAGGAAAAAAACAAGTATAAAAGTAACTAAGAAGAATAGAGAAAGAGATCTTTGTACCTTCGGTCCTAGTGACAAAGTCATGCAGATGATCTGATAAGCGATTGCTACTGAGTCTTGTTTGTCTAAGATGCACTAGCTAGAGTATGCGTGAGGAGGAAGAGATCAGAGGTTTTGGGTGATGGGTATTTCCATGGATTGGCGTCTTCTCTATTTGCCAAAGGGGTGGTATCACTTATCATTTACGTTTTGAGGCCAAGAGCAACAAGAAAAGATTTGGGAAGCTGTATGCCTTTCTACGGATCTGGCCTGAGTTCGCCGGAGCTTTGGATAGATTTTACAAGACTAGAGAAATGAGTTCCATATCTCCTCTACAAGAATCGATTTTGAAAATTTGAAGGAGCTTTCTTCTTTTTCTTTTTCAATTTAGATGGACCTAAGTGGAGTTATGGAAAAAATAAAGATGAAAATTAACCAAAGGAAAGTAAAAAAGCGTTGCAATAAATTATTTTTGCAGATAATTGCTACCCATAGAGGATTTTATTCCCACGGTTTCCAAAATCGTTGCTATAAGCATATCTATGGCAACAATTATTTTACTATTGCAACGGAGTTGCTGTGGAAGTGTGCCAAAAGGCTCAAGAATTTATCGCAATAGTTATAACCGTTGCAACAACTATGCTATTGCAACAGTTATGTAACCGTTGCAAAAAAACAATTGCTATAGGTCTATTTTCTAGTAGTACCCCTTCAACATTAGGAGTTGATTCAAATTTTGATATCCTTCAACATCTGTACCCTTAACCCAATGGCGGAGACCATTACTCTTCGGGTCAATGATGATTTCCACCCCGAAGATCCACCGAAAAAAATAACATCATAAACATCAGAAGTAGAATGATGAAAATTCATCACTGATGTTGATATTTCCGTGCAAATGATGCTAGGAAATTGCCTGTTGATAGCAGGGTTAACATTTCCATAAGTATAAGGCCTTCCTGCGGGTGAAAAAATAATAGATGCAACACGATAACCTGTCATGGATTCAAGTTCTTTAGGGTTACAGAAAAGTCCTTACCTTCTTTTGGAAAATGTGATCATTCTAGAAGTTTCCTTTGTGATTTTCTTGATCTCTATCTTCTTTTTCCCTGTGCCCATTCTCCTTAATTTCAGTTCTTCTTCAAGAAGTAGAATTTGCTATGAAATTTGGGATGTTTTTTAGGTTTGGTATAACTGTCTATTTATAGGGAGAAAATCATATACCGTTTAGGTAAGAATTCCTAAAGCTATAAAAATTGGTAGTTTCTTATTGAAACTGTTCTATTTCCCCTAATTGCTTTCCTAAATTTTGTGTGCATATGGACTCTAATATAACTTCTCCACAACATTAAACAATGACGTGTCATCTTCCTTTTAAAAAATAAAATAAATTCCCTTTTCCTATTGGTTTATTTATTCTTTAACATATGGAACTATAATAATATGAATATGTTTCTATATGCCACCACTGACTACGTAATTATTCATACAGTGGAAAGCTAAAGTTTTGAATGCAAGTAAGTTGTGGGTTGGAGGTTGGAGGTTGGAGGTTGATGATCTGAAATATTATTTGTCTTTGTTTGTGAAAACTTCTATAAGCTATATTCTCATATATATTAAGTCGAAGGTCTATTGGAACCAGCCTGTCTATATCTATAAGGTAAGGTTTGCGTACACTGTATCTTTTATATACTTCAATTGTTGAATTTTACTGAATATGTTATATTTTTGTTGTTGATCTCAAATTAGTTTGTGTTTAAAAGGTTATCTACTTAATTGTTTTAGTTTTACATTAGTGGTGATTATCAGTCGGTTGGGTCCAATTTTGTATATTCATATCGAACACAAAATAAAAACCAAAAAAATGATGGTTCGGTTATTTGTTTGTACAACAATATATATATTTATATATAGTGAAATCTCACAAGTGAGATTTGGAGAGGCTAAAGTATTATACACATACTATATCCCTACCTCGTAGAGGTAAAGACACTGTTTCTGGAGGACCCTCGGCTCGAGTATAACATGTTAGAAGAATTAAAAATAAAAAACGACAGTGGAAAAGAAAGCAATTAATAAGGAAATAGTAACACCACAAAACAATTTACCAAAAAAATAGGTAAACCCCTCAAAAATCAAGACAACACTCCATACCTACTAACCTTCTACCTAATACATGGCATTCACACCCTCCTATATAAGGTCATGTCCTTCGTAATCTAAACATGCGGCATATCCTATCTAATCAACTCTCCCCAATAGTTTTTGGTCTACTTCTATCTCCCCATAGCCGCTATTTCTAGCCTTTCACATCTCCTCACTTGGCTATCTGTGTATCTCTTCAACACATGTCCAAACAATGATACTTCTGTTCAATTCTCACAACAACAATAAAACATAAGGATGCAAAAGGAAATCTTGAAAATATCACCACCAAAATTATTTGACTAAAAAAGGAATAGGAATGTATTTGTTCAACCACGTTAAAAGTTAGCTCCTTTTAAGCAAAATTTGCTCAAAGACTCTTCAAAAATAAGGACGGGTGCATTGTCAGATTCACACGGGTGTGACAATATTTTTGGAGAGTTCGAGCAACGTTGCTTTTAAGTCAAATTGTGAATGGATTTTATATCAGTAGTTTCTTGGATAGTCCCCTTCTTAACATGATCCCACCATTTGAACAAGAACAACAACTTTGAATCAAGGAGATAGCTTAAACCTTCTTCACCAGTATCTGCTTTCCTCAAAAGCTCTTTCAGTTGTTCTTGGTTCTTATATTTGACATCGCGAACGATGAACATAAAATAATCAAGTTCATGCGCTATCCACTTTCCATTAGAGGGGGCCTTGTGAAGCATATGGCCCAATGGTGTGAACTGGTCAGCCGGGACATCGTTAGCAGGAATACCAAGTTCATCAAGATGCTTCCCTTGTGCAGTATTTCTAACACCAAGAGAATTCTCCTCAACAAGCTCAAAATCTTGGTAGAGAGGAGGGCTACTGTAACGACCCAATTTCTCAAGTCATGATGGCGCCTACAACCCATCGGTAGGCAAGACAAACTCTATCCCGAAACTTAATAGTAATAGGAGTAAGAGTGGAAACTAGTCCAAACCAAGCGGAAGCATACAACAAGAACACATAAACGAAAGCTGAGGCGGAACCAAACCCAAATAATATACACAAGACACCTCCCAAAATGTGAGAGTCACATGTACAGAACTACTAACAAGAGTACAAGTTCCAAAAATGGAAAACAAAAACAACTGTCTCGAAAAACAAAAAACAAGCAAAAATATACATACAGAAGGAGACAGGTAATCCCACAACGCCATGTGCTCACCCTAGTCTCCTGAAAGGACAGCTCCAGGCCCGATTTCAACACTGATAACTAGTGCTCGAGCCTGCATCACAAAAACAGATGCAGAGTGTAGCATGATTACCAAAATAGGAGGTACCCAGAAGGCATCATAGGCCGACTGAGCAAGAAAGATAAAAACAGGCAGACAAGATAGAATCAGCAACAACAACAACAGAGATCAATAGAACGGAAACAGAACAAGTGGAAAGTAAACTGAGGATAGCTAACTAAACCCAGCTGGGCCCCTTATAAGACCCGCTAGGCACACTCGTGCGCAAGTTTAAATAAAACCCGAATGGACCCCCATAAGCCCGATAGGTACACAGAAGAACTATACTACAGAACGAAAGGAGATCCATCACCAGAAGTCGTAACACCCATGGGAAATACCGAACTTTAACCAGAAACATCAGCCTCGAGCTGGAACACAATCTCTCGCTTTACAGTCTCGAGATGGGAATAACGGACTCTAATCGTGTAACGTCAGTCTCGGGCAGGAGCTAATCAGTCTACGCTCAACAGTCTGGCACTGGAAATATTTGTTCCAACTGGGTAACATCAACCGCAGGCTGGGACTAGTAGCCTACGCTTCACGGACTCGCACTGGAAATAACGAGCTGCAATCGTATAACGTCAGCTACGGACTGAAGCTAGTAGTCTACCCCCAATAACCTAGCGCTGAAAATATCGGATGCTAATCGCGTAACCTCAGTCTCGTACTGGAGCTAACAACCTCAAACCATATAAAGCCATTACGAACAACACAACGCAAGGCTAAACATCACGGGCCGCCGCCCCACAAGGATATCAAATGAAGGCTCCCAGCCTAACACAATCCAACTGTCAATCAGCCCAATGCAAAGAATCGAAAGATCCGAAGGCCACGAGAACGCCTAATTTAAGGCTCACACTATCAGACCCAAGTCTTCTATATCTGTCTACAAGGATCTAGTCCATCCGAATCGTCGTCGTATACATACTCAAGTCAACAGGTGCATAGGACTAAGGCAATACTACCTTAACTTATTCTAAGTCCGAAATCACAATTAGCAACCCAGCACAAAATCAAAAGACCAGAACCCACTCCTGCGTTAACAGATAACCACCCAACAGATAGTCCCAAATACAAATACCAACAATCCAACTCAACAACCCAATCTACAGCATGATACTAGCCCATAATAGCCCAACAGTCAACTATAAAATAGGAAATCGGATAAGCAGGGAAACAATACTAGCTAGCCACCCCAGATTCACAAATAGCAACCAGCATTTACACAATCAAGCTCAATCTAGAAGGAAGGAATGCCGTAACCTACCAAAAAGCTTATCACAAGCGCTCCAAGTCACTCAACCAGAGATTTCCCCTTCCGAAGGGCCTCAGACTGCTATCACGATATCAAAAATAGAATCACAGCATCAATACAGTCGTTTAGACACTAAAATCAACAAAATCGAAGATAGAACAATTTTGGAGTCAAATCGGGCAAAGTGGGACTTGCTCCGGATTTTCTCGAATTGACTTCGTGAAAAGGTCTTAAATCCTTCCCTGAACTTGAATCCCAAAATGGACCGCCCATCAAGGCTCGGATCTACTCCTATTAGCCAACAACAACAACATGCAAAACTTAACAAAAATAGGCCAAAAATCAACTTACCACTCGAATTCATGGAATTCAAGGACCACCCAACGCCAACAAGCCTAAAACCCACGAAGCCTACAAGAATCTGAACGCCTGGGACTTCAAATCGCTGAAAACCGATGCAAGATAAGGGAGATATGAGGTTTTGAAGCTCCTAAACGAGTGAGCTTCGACCTCATTAAATAGACACTGCCAGGCCGCTCTTCTCCACGAACGCGGTCAAAGCTCTGCGAACCCGGAGGTGAGCCAACCAGTACTCCATGAACGTGGCCCCAAGCCCGCGAACATGGAGAACTAATCTCCCCTCACCCAACAAACCTCCGCGAACACGGAGAACCCTCCGCGAATGCGGAGCACAAGGAACTCCTCACCACACAGACCTCTGCGAACCCAGAGACCTCACCTCGAACGCAGAGCCCAGGGAACTCCTCACCACACAGACTTCTGCGAATGCGGAGACCTCACCGCGAATGCGTAGCTCTGGGATTCAGACCTCTGCGAACGCGGAGAGGCTTCCGCAAACGCGGACCACAAGGATACACCCAGCCTCACAGACCTCCGCGAATGCTAGACTCTCCCACACCTCTGCGAATGTGGAGCCTATCCCGCGTATGCGGAACCTATCCCGCGAATGCGGAGAGTAAATGAGTGTGCATTTTTGACAGTGCACCAGCTAAGATTTGGACAATTCCAAAACTCTAACGGGGTGCTCGGGATATGTTCGAAACCCTGTGCACGCAAATGAAATAAGCTAACCCCTCGAATTTGATGTTTCAAACTCAATGGTGCAGTTAAAATTTCCATACGAGGTCGTTTCGACAAAAAGTGGGTCCCACACCCAAAGATCATTTTAGCCAACTTCTATCGGAGGCCTCAAAATCAGATCAGAAGCTCCCGGTAATTCTCGAAAGATCATTCAAGACCAAACTCGGCATTTCAGAATTCACTGCGCTGTCGAAATCTTCATCCGAGCGCGTTTTCCAAGAATTTTGACCGAAGTCAACCTTAAACCAAATTTCGAAGACTAAAAGCTAACTGGCTCCAAAATCACACCGGAAATCCCGGGACTCAAGCGAACCATGCTTCTAGCCTAATTTGGCCGCTCCAGAGCTGATGAAATCGTCAGAATTCTCATATGAGGTCGTTTACCTGAAGTTATGACCGAAATAAACTTTTCAAGGTTCAAAAGCTCCAAAATAGAAAAAAGGGTATAAAACCCAAACGAACGACTAGGTGACCGAACAGTCAGTGCCAGCAAGTCATAAATGACTTGGGGTCGCTACAGGAACTCTCTAAATGACATAAAGAAGGCACTAACATAGAAATGACCTAGAGGGTCATTATAATATTCATTACAAAAAGGACTTTCATCCGTGAAAGTAAGGATCAAGAAGTACCTGAGGGCTCAAATAAGCTGGGGAACTGCTCTCGCATCTCCTGCTCGATCTCCCAGGTAACCTCCTCAACTGGACGATGCCTCCAGCGGACCTTAACCACAGGAATGACTCTCGACCTCAGTTGCTTCACATCTCTAGAAAAAATAGCAACTGGCTCCTCAGTATAGGTCAAGCGATCATCCAACTCAACAACATCATACTGGAGCACATGAGACTCATCTGGAACATATCGGTGCAGCATCGAAACATGGAAAACTAAATGAACGGCTGAGAATATTGGAGGTAAAGCTAACTCATAAGCCACCTCGCCAACTACCCTCAAAATCTCAAAAGGCCTGATATACCTGGGGCTAAGCTTGCCCCGCCTCCTAAATCTCATCAAGCCCTTCATGGGCGATATTCGGAGGAATACTCTGTCACCCACGACATAACTCAACGGTCGACACCTATGGTCTGCATAACTCTGTTGTCTACTCTGATCTGTCCTGAGCCTATCCTAAATCAACCTCACATGCTCCAAGGACTCCTGAAACAAATCTGTTCCATGCGGCCTAAGCTCCGTAGACTCAAACCAACCGACTGGAGTGCGACAATGCCTACTATGTAGGGCCTCAAACGGGGCCATCTAAATGCTGGAATGATAGTTGTTGTTGTACGCAAACTCTGCCAAGGGCAGGAAATGGTCCCACTGACCCCCAAAATCTATAACACATGCCCGCAACATATCCTCAAGAACTTGGATAGTGCGCTCTGACTGGCCATCAGTCTGTGGGTGAAATGCTGTGCTAAGACCCACACGGGTGCCCAACTCCTCCTGGAATGCTCTCCAAAAGCTGAATGTGAACTGTGGGCCCCGGTCTGAGATGATAGAAACAGGAACACCATGAAGACGGACTACCTCCAGATGTATATACGGGCTAACCTCTCAGCATGGTAGGATGTATGAACAGGGATGAAGTGTGCTGACTTGGTCAATCGATCCACGCTGACCCAGATACTTTCAACACCCCTAAGAGTTCATGGCAACCCAACAACGAAGTCCATGGTGATACGCTCCCACTTCCACTCAGGAATGGGTAATCTCTGCAACTCTCCACCAATCCTTATATGCTCTGCCTTCACCTCCTGGCAACACAAACAATGGGACACATAGTCTGAGATGTCCCTTCTCATACCGCTCCACCAGTAATGCTGCCTCAAATCACGATACATCTTAGCTTTACCCGGATAAATAGAATATCTGGAATCATGGGCCTCGCTAAGGATCAGCTGGATCAAATCATCAACTCTGGGAACACACAAACGGCCATCAAACCAAAACACCCCATCTGAATCTAAGGTAGCCTGCCCGGCATCACCTACCAAAACTCTCTCTCTAAGTGCCACCAAAGACTCATCCTCAAACTGACAGCTACAGATCTAATCAAGTAGAGATGACTGAACCCCCACATAAGCCAACACCCTGCTGGAATCTGAAACATCAAGTATGATCATCTGGTTGCCTAAGGACTGAATGTCCAAACCCAAGGGTCACTCCGAAACAGAAAGGAAGTCTAGACTACCCATACTCACTGCCTTCCGACTCAAGGCATCCTCTACTACATTCTCCTTGCCCGGATGGTAGAGAATAGAAAGGTCGTAGTCCTTCACGAGCTCTATCCAACGGTGCTGCCTCGAATTAAGGTCCCTCTGAGTCATGATGTACTGAAGGCTCCTATGATCAGTGTATATCTCACAATGAACTTCATATAAGTAATGCCTCAAGATCTTAAGCATGAAAACTACCACTGCCAACTCCAAGTCATGAGTGGGGTAGTTGTGCTGGTGCAGCTCCTCTCACACTCCTCCGACCACATAAAGGAAACAACCTGGCGAGTCAACCAAGTCAAAGGGGCCGCTAAAGTGGAGAAACCCTCAACAAATCATCTGTAGTACCCTGCCAATATGACAAAGCTCCTAATCTCAGTCACAGAGGTTGGCCTAGCCCAACTACGGATAGCCTCAATCTTCACCTGATCCACCATAATGTCATCCTTGGACACCATGTTCCCCAAGAATGCTACAGACTCAAGTCAAAATTCACACTTTGAGAACTTGGCATAAAGACAATGATCTCTCAAAGTCTGGAGCACTATCCTGAAATGTTGCTCATGCTCACGATGGCTCCGCGAGTATACCAAGATGTCATCAATGATGACTATGACTAATGAATCCAAATACTACCTAAACACCCGATTCATCAAGTCCAAAAAGGCGGCATGGGCATTAGTAAACCCAAAAGACATAACCAAGAACTCATAATGGCCATAGTGAGTCCTAAATGCTGTCTTAGGGATGTCCGCTGCTTTAATCCTCAGCTGATGATAACCAGATCTCAAGTCGATCTTAGAAAGCACGGAAGCACCCTGAAGCTGGTCGAATAAATCATCAATACGAGGCATAGGATAATGGTTCTTCACCGTCACCTTATTCAACTGCCTGTAATCAATACACATCCGCATGGTGCCGTCCTTCTATTTCACAAACAGGACTGGGGCACCCTAAGGCAATACACTAGATCTGATGAACCCTCTACTCAAGAGATCCTGAAGCTGATCACTGAGCTCCCTGAGCTCTGCAGGTGCCATGCGGTATGGTAGGATAGAAATGGGATGAGTACCCAGCTCCAAGTCTATGCCAAAGTCAATATCCCGATCTGAGGGTAGGCCAAGAAGGTCGGCAGGAAACACATCTACGAACTCTCGGACAATAGGCACTGAATCAACTGTAGGGCCCTCTCTACTCACATCTCTAACATTTGCCAAGTAAGCCAAGCATCCGCTGTCCACCAGTCTCTGGGCCCGAATACAAGAAATAACCCCAACTAGTGTGTGACTACAAGAACCCTACCACACCACCAGCGGGATACCAGGAATGGCTAAAGTCACGGTCTTGGCATAATAGTCCAAGACTACCCGGTGAGGAGATAGTCAATCCATACCCAGAATCACATCAAAGTCTACCATACCCAGCACAATAAGATCAACTAGAGTGTCTTGCCCCCGAATGGTCACTATACATGACCTGCAAATCTGATCCACTACTAAAGAATCCCCTACTATGGTCGAAACACACAATGGAATCGATAAAGGCTCAGGACTCACTCCCAATCGAGGCACACAGTAATCCGACACATAAGAATAGGTAGAACCGGGATCAAACAAGGCTGAAGCGGACAAATGGCATAAGAGAACCGTAGCTGTGATCACATCATTTGACGCCTCGGCCTCTACTCTGGCTGGAGCTGCATAAAAGTTGCCCTGGGTGACTCTACCCCACGCATCAACTCTACCACTTGTCCTGCCTCCCCTGGGGCCTCCCCGAGAACCCTACTGCTGACCCCCTCCCCTAACTGGAGATGCTACTGTCGAAACCGGTCTCGCTGCCTGAGGGGCTGGTAAAGCTGACCTGGATAAAGGGCACTCCCTGGCCCAATGACCGAGCTCCCCACAAGTGAAGTAGCCCTGAGAAGGCCTGCTAACCGCTGGAGGTAGGCCACCCCGACCTGAAGCTCCTTACTAAAACCCACCTCGGCCCTGACTCGAACTGGCACTATAACCGCTCTGACGAGGCTTATCACCCTCTGAGGTCTGCAACGCTGCCTGAAATGGGTGACTGGACTGCCCTAGCTGAAACCCCTAGTAACCCCGACCTGAGGTATCCCTCGACCTACGATGGGTCCTACTGAAGCTATTGTCTGATCGGACCCTCTTGCCGCTGCCCCCGTGGGCCTCACGACGAAGATGCTCAATAGTACGAGCATGGTCTACCAACTCTAGAAAGGAACAGCCAGCTGCCAACAAAAACTGTGACTCAATCCTCAGCTGCAGTCTCAACCCTCTAACGAAGCACCGAACCCGCTCCTCTTCTAGAAATCAGTCCTTGTACTCAGACACCATCATGGAGCCCTGATCCAACCTCAAGAACTCATCACGAAGTCGATCCCTGACGCTTCGTGGAATAAACCTGGCCAGAACAGCCTCGGAAAACTTCTCCCATGATACTAGTGGTGCTCCAGCTGGCCTGGTCCCAATGAACTAATGCCATGACAGTCTGGCTGGTCCGTCTACCTGATAAGCAGTGAAGTCAGCTCCTATGGACTCCCCTAAACCCAAGGTGTTTAACCTCTCACGGCAAGTAGTCAGGAACTCGTGGGTATCCTCCCCCACAGACCCGGAGAACCTCAACGATGATAGTCTGAGAAATACCCCAAGATACTACTAACTATTGTACAAGTCCCAAAAGTGGACCACAGAAACAACTGTCTGAAAAAATAAAAGACAAGCCAAAATATATATGCAGTAAAGACAGATAATCCCAGAATGCCATATGCTCACCCTAGTCTCCTGAAAGGACAACTCCAGGCCCGATCTCAATGCTGATAACTGGTGCTTGGACCTGCATCACAAAAACAGATGCAGAGTGTAGCATGAGTACCAAAACAGCGGGTACCCAGTTGGCATCATAGGCCGACTGAGCAAGAAAGATAAAAACAGGTAGACAAGATATAATCAACAACAACAACAACAGAGGTCAACAGAACAGAAAAAGAACAAGCGGAAAGTAAACTCAGGATAGCTAACTAAACCTAGCTGGGCCCTCCATGAAACCCGCTTGGCACACTCGTGCGCAAGTTTAAATAAAACCCGAACGGACCTCCATAAGCCCGACAGGTACACATAAGAACTATACTACAGAATGAAAAGAGATCCATCACCAGAAGCCTGCACACCCATGGGACCCGGACCCAATAACACAGTACCTGGACCCCGCCCAATCATCAAACATGAGCTGGAAATACCAGACTCTAACCGGGAACATCAGCCTTAAGCTGGAACAATATCTCTTGCTCAACGGTCTCGAGCTGGGAATAACGGACTCTAATCGTGTTACGTTAGTCTCGGACGGGAGCTAATCAGTCTATGCTCAACTGTCTGGCACTGGAAATACCGGTTCCTACCGGGAAACGTCAACCGCGGGCTGGGACTAGTAGCCTACGCTCCATGGACTCGCACTGGAAATAACGGGCTGCAATCGTATAACGTCAGCTACGGACCAGAGCTAGTAGTCTACCCCCGACAACCTAGCGCTGGAAATATCAGATGCTAACCACTTAACCTTAGTCTCGTACTGGAGCTAACAACCTCAAACAAGATAAAGCCACTACGAAAAACACAACGCAAGGCTAAACACCACTGACCGCCGCCCCACAAGGATATCAAACGAAGCCTCCTAACCTTACACAATCCAACCGTCAATCAGCTCAATACAATACCTTCCGGTAGCATCCCACAATCTCATAAATAGAGGGGAAAGAATCGAAAGATCTGAAGGCCACGAGAACGCCTAATTTAAGGCTCACACTATCAGACCCAACTCTGCTATATCAGTCTACAAGGATCTAGTCCATCCAAATCACCGTCGGATACATACTCAAGTCAACAGGTGCATAGGATTAAGGCAATACTACCTTAACCTATTCTAAGTTTGAAATCACAATAATCAACCCAGCACAGAATCCAAAGACCCGGACCCACTCATGCATCAACAGATAACCACCCAACAGATAGTACCCAACACAAATACCAACAATCCAAGTCAACAACCCAATCTACAGCATGATACTAGCCAATAACAGCCCAACAGTCAACTATAAAATAGGAAATCGGATAAAAAGGGAAACAATACTAGCTAGCCACCCCAGATTCACAAATAGCAACCAGCATATACACAATCAAGCTCAATCTAGAAGAAAGGGAAGCCGTAACCTACCAAAAAGCCGATCACAAGCGCTCCAAGTTACTCAACCAGAGATTTCCCCTTCCGAACGGCCTCAGACTGCTGCCACGCTATCAAAAATAGAATCACAGCGTCAGTACGGTCGTTTAGACACTAAAATCAACAAAAAATGGAGATAGACCAATTTTGGAGTCAAATCGGGCAAAGTGGAACCCTCTTTGGATTTTTCATAATTAACTCCGTGAAAAGGTCCTTAATCCTTCCCTAAACTTGAATCCCAAAACGGATTGCCCATCAAGGCTCGGATCTACTCAGAAAAACCAACAACAACAATATGCAAAACTTAACAAAAATAGGCCAAATATCAAGTTACCACTCGAATTCATGGAATTCGAGGACCACCCAACGCCAACCAACCTAAAACCCACGAAGCCTATGAGAATCTGAATGCCTGGGACTTCAAATCACCGAAAACAGATCCAAGATGAGGGAGATATGAGGTTTTGAAGCTCCCGAACAAGTGAGCTTCGACCTCATTAAATAGACACTGCCAGGCTGCTCTTCTCCGCGAACGCCGAGGCTAGCCAACCAGTACTCCGCGAAAGCGACCTCAGGCCCGCGAACGTGGAGAACAAATCTCCCCTCACCCAACATACCTCCGCGAATGTGGAGCACAAGGAACTCCTCACCACACAGACCTCCGCAAATGCGGAGCTCAAGGACCCAGACCTCCGCGAACGCGGAGCACAAGGATACACCTAACCCTTGAAGCGTCACAATAAACCACAAACCCATCGGATCCTTCCAGCAAAGTCAATATTGGAGCGGAGGTAAGTCTATCTTTTAATTCTTGGAAACTCTTCTCATATGCTTCAGACCATACAAACTTAACTTTCTTTCGGGTCAATGCCATCAATGGAGAGGCAATCGAAGAGAACCCCTCAACAAACCTTCAATAGTAATCAGCCAAACTTAAGAAACTTCGAATATTTGAAGGGGATAGAGGTCTTGGCCAACTCTTAACCACATCTGTCTTCTTAAGATACACCTCAATAACCTAACCGGAAACAATGTGCCCAAGAAAAGCCACGGACCTCAACCAAAAGTGGCATTTACTAAACTCCGCAAAGAGTTGTTGATCCTTAAGAACATGCAACACAATACTCAAATGATTAGTATGCTCATCCTCACTCCTTGAGTAAATCAAAATATCGTCAATGAACACAATCACAAACATATCTAGGTATTGTCTAAACACCCTATTCATCAACTTCATAAATGCAGCCAGAGCATTTGTCAAACCAAATGACATTACTAAGAATTCAAAATGGCCATATCTAGTCCAAAAAGTTGTCTTCAGAATGTCATCTTCCTTCAACCTTATTGATGATAGCCCGATCGAAGGTCAATCTTGAAAAAGTAACTCGCTCCTTGAAGTTGGTCAAACAAATCATCTATCCTTTGGAGAGGATACTTATTCTTAATAGTAACCTTATACAATTGCTAATAATCAATGCACATGCGAAGCACACCATCCTTCTTTCGAACAAACAAAATTGGAGAACCCCATGGAGAGATACTCGGTCGGATGAAGCCCTTATCCAGTAAGTCCTTTAATTGCTCCTTCAATTCTTTAAGTTTTACGGGAGCCATTCGATAAGGAGGAATAGAGATAGGTTTTGTATTGCGGAGACGGTCAATACCGAAGTTTATTTCCCTTTCGGGAGGAACACCGGGTAGATCGTCGGGAAATACTTTTGGAAACTAATTAACAATGGGAACCGACTCAAAGGTAGGAGTTTTAGAATCAATATCCCTCACCCTGACTAGATGGTATATGCAACCCTTAGAGATCTTCTTTCTAACTTTAAGACAAGAAACAAACTTACCTTTAGGCATAGAATTTCTCCCTTTCCACTCTAGGATAGGCTCATTTGGAAATTGAAACTTGACCACTTGGGTTCTACAATCAATGGAAGCATAACAAGAGTGCAGTCAATCCATCCCAAGAATAAAATCAAAATATAACATATCAAGCTCTACAAGATCAACATGAGTGACTCTATGGGATAAGGAGATGGAACAATCTCTATAAACTCTCTTAGCCACAATAGATTCACCAATACAAGTAGAGATAGAAAAAGGAAAAAGGGTCTAACAACAAATCTGGAAGAATATCAAACCTCATAGCCACATATGGCGTCACAAAAGGTAAGGTGGCACTGGGATCAAGAAAAGCATAAACATCAAAATGAAAGACTTTCAACATACCGGTAACCACATCGGGAGAACCCTCTTACTCATGAAGAGTATGAAGTGCATAAAATCGGTTTTGCTTTGGAGCACTTGAACCCGAACCACTAGGCAAAGCTTGCTTACCTTCTCTTCCCTTAGGCATAAGTGTTTGGCAATCCCGTATCTTATGGACACTCTTACCATAACCATAGCAGCCATCCATACCGGCTAAGCATTTACCGTCATGCTTCCTACCACACTTAGCATAACTAGACAATGAAGACCCACTACTATTTTCTCCTTGAGGTTTAGGGTTAGACACCCTATTTTTGTTGAACTTAGGAGGATCATTGGAGGAACCTTGACAGGAAATCTTTGGTCGAAAACTAGAATGACCACCTCTATCAGACCTTGAACATCAGAAGTTACCATCACTGGCCTTAACCATCTTTGCCTCCCTAGGCTTCTCCTTATACTTCTCCTCTTTTATTTGTTGAGCATGCACCATTAGGTGAGAAATGTCCATATCATTGATAAGCATGGCGGTACGACACTCTTTGACCACCATGTAGGACACGCCAGAAACAAACTTACTTATCCTTGACCTAGGATCAGCAACCATAGTTAGAGCATATCTAGACAACTACGTTGAATAAGGTTATAAACTTACATTTTTTTTCTTTTAAATCATATTTATATGCGTTACATTGAAATTTAACATAAGAGCATTATGTTAAATTGTTTTGAATTTAGAACCATGTTATATTTTCAGTTTCATTTGTTTTAGTAGTATTGACTTGATATTTCACATTGCAAGTCATTTATCTTTTAGTTAGACTTGACAAATTATCTTCTTGTCAAATGTTTTAATAATTTTTATGATATTATATTTATAATAATAATCTTTTTTTAAATATGCATTTCATGATGTTCATAGAAATTTTGTACTTTTAATTATGATTAATTTAATAATAATATACTAATTTAAAAAAATATAAATTAATTATATATTTTTTATAATATTAGTTAAGAACATATGCTTATTAATTAATATATTTCAAAAGATACTATATCTTAAATGTCACGATCCAAAAGCCGAGGTCATGATGACACACACCCGAAAAACCCCAAAATGGTGTGTAAGCCGAAAGAAATAACATATACGAAACTTCCAAAGGGAAGTCAAGTCACAACCGAAAAGAAAACAACAAAGAAGTTCCCAAAACCTGGTAGTATAAGTATAAAGAACATCTAATACATTTCTAGAATCTGGAAATACATCTCAAGTCTTCGAAAAGAAAATAAAGACTGTAAATGATAGATGGAGACCAATGGCAATCCGGAAAGCACGATCTCACCACAACTCCGAGTGAGAAGAAATTGCTAGATCCGATCAACCGCTACGAGGACCACCCTGACTAGGATATGCATAAAAAAGATAACATAAGTATTGGTGAGTACAATCCACATGTACTCAGTAGGTTAGACCGATTGAGTATAAGCAACTAATTAGACTTAAGAAATAAACTATGAAACGCTTCCACCTGCATATAGAAAAGTCTCATTCCAGCATCGATGCCGCCAATTTATATAGTATGTCGCGAATAAGATAAACACATATGGTTATAGTTAATACTCATATCAACAGATAAGCAATTCACACAACACAACAAAACTACCAATGCAATTAGATGAAATAATGTGGTAGAACTAAGGTCGTTGCACAACCTGTCGTATACACCTTGTCGAGGTTTAGCTTCTAGACAAAGAACCATGGGGGACTCGCAGTCCATATATCAATCTCATAATCTCAATATCTCATCAACTTGCCACCTAACTCGTGGTCAAGGATATAAGTAAGGTGTCACATTTTCTTTCTCAAAAAGGTAGTATTTCTCCACTTTCTCGTATTCCCATGAATAATGATATGCTGAATGAGGATGAATGCATCACAACACATATAACACAAGGCATAATCAATACATCAAGGATTTTGAATAGCATAAAGTTCCCAAACTCACAAGTCATGAAACACGTTCTCAAATGATAGGGATAGTGGAGGAAACCATTTTGAAATCAGTCTTTACCACTTAGAAAGCATTTCTTTCATTTTAAGATGCTTCAAAAATCGACTCAAGCCCCTAACTCGGGCATCTCAATGTCAATTATAAAGATAAACCACACAGCCCCTCACTCGAACAATTACTCAAATATCACAGATTTTCAGCAACAGTTAAAGATATCACATAAGCCTCTACACAGGCTAAGCATCACAACTAATGATCACACAAACTAAGCAAGAAGGTCAACACTTATCAACCTCTAAAACGCATACAACAATTCATTTTAAAGTTGTCTTCCTAAGAAAGATCACTTACTCATTTTAGTCTAAAACAGGGATAGCCAAACCTACCTCGAAAGTTGAAACTTCACTCGAACAACTCTATCGGAGAACTTTCTCAATCACACGATCACTAACTATCAAGAATGGATAGTGTTCATCAAAAGGAGCCCAATGATACTCATATTGATATGGTTAGAAGCCGGAGGTGAAATAGTCCAAAAATCACTTCGAAAATCGAGAGTAAAATCAAATTTTTAGTTGAAAATCAAGTTCTACAAGGCAAGAGGAGTTCGTGGTTGAAAATCCATTAAAATCGATCAAGTAACAAGCTCCAAATCAAGAAAATAACAATTTTCCAACTTAAGGGAAAAACCCCAAAACCCACATTGAAATGAAGATTTAAAAGTGTTTTGGATGATAAAAATTCAAGGAAACAACAAAGGATTGGTAGGGAAAGCTTACCCACATAAGTTTGCACAAAAATGCTCCTAAGAATTGCCTCCTCAAAGCTCCAAAAGATTGAAAATGGTGGAAATGAGAAAAATGAGAAGAATCCCGAATTTAGGTTCTGTCCAGGTGAAAAATGGCTATTGCGATTGTGAAGGACACAAAGTTTACATCGCGATCGCCAGACCTCCTGTCCGTGATCACAAAGGCTAGGAAAAGGGTTCATCGTGATCGCGAGCCTATGGACCGCGATCGCGAAGGCCACGGAGAAGACACATCGCGAGCCTATGGGCCGCGATCGTGAAGATAAAAAATGACTTGCACCAGAAACTTAAAATCATTAACTCAACACAAGGAAAAAGTCTTCGAATGGACCCTCGAAAATAGTCTGGAGTCCGATAAAAATAAATTGGACATGCTACCCCACGAAAATTGATATTCCGAATTCAATGGATTCATTGGATTTCCGAAAGGAGGTCAAATGATAAAATTACCCTCCCGGGCCCCTCTTAAGGCTTAAAATCCAACTTCTCACCCCAAACGCCCAAAACTCAACCCAAGGCCTCGGAAACCTGACCAACCACCATACTAGCTTAAACTCGATGTTTCGGACGCGATGAAACTAACAGAATCTCCATTCGACACTCGGAACTTAAAATGTTGACCAAAGTCTACCCTACCAAGAATTCTCAACTCAGAAAGGGTCAAACCACCAAAAACACACCCGATGGCATCGAGGACCACACCAACCATTCTCGAAACACCAACTAAACATGAAAACGCTAAGTGGAAGGGCAAAATGGCCATTTCACAACTAAAAATAAATTCACAAGAAATGAGACATTGCATTAAATATTTAATTTAATTTAATGTCATTTATAAAGACTCTTATTTATCTAATATAAATTTTAAATTTTAGATGATTTACTTTTATTTTCAAAATTCAGTATAACCTTATGATTGTACTTGTGCAACCAAACAACACATTTATAATTACATTATGATAAACAAATAGATCATCATAATTACTAAATTGTGTGATTACTAAATTAATAATTGTACTAATTCTAATTACCAGATGAATTTCCAAACATACCTTTATAGATCATGTGAAAAGGAAAAAAAGAAAAAAAGAAAAAAGAAGACGAGTAGATGTGAACTTGTTTATTACGGTGAAATGAATTTAGACCAAGTCATAAATGAGCACACACCCGATGATGTATGATGATTTACCGAAAGACATCTTACTTGCTCTCTCTATTTATTTTGCCAAATTTTGACTTCCAAATTTGACTTCATAATTAAGAAAACAATTATTGATATAGTAAGTTTATTATTTTACTCATATTAATTGATAGAGTCACAAACATATTTACTTACTATAATTTTAAAAAATATGAACTCAATATTAATAAATTAGAATATAATAGAAAAAATATATTATATTATCTCGATTAAAATTAAATTAGAAAATATTAGACGAATAAATAGGGCACGGAGGAGGTAATTAGTAGGTGTCAATTTCACAGTTACTTCCTCAACCCAACCCTCGTATTCATTTTTTCATTTTTTCATTTTTTCATTTTTCATAAAATAAGTCTTTAGTCTTCGCTTCGATAACCGAATCGGATCCTTCCTTGAAAGTAACCCGAATCTATTCTTCCTATCATATACTCTAATTTCCATCCAGATTTTGCTGCTACAATTCTTGATTCGTCCTCTTTTCCTTTTCATTTTTAAACCACAATGAAGAAATCCAATTTCTTGAGAAGTTCTAAAGATATGCTTACCAAGAGCTTCAATTCCACCAAATGGTAATTTTGGTCAACTACATACCTTTCTCCATGTATTGATTGATCTGAATTTGTGTTCTACGCGTATATCGGAGAATTCATATTGATTTGATTTTTTTATTTTTATTTTTTGGATTTGATCCAGTAAGATGTCCTTAAAGCTAGCGTCTTCAAGGTTGAAATTGTTGAAGAACAAGAAGGAAGTGCAAGTGAAGCAGATGAAAAGAGAACTGGCCCAGTTGCTTGATTCTGGTCAGGACCGGACAGCAAGAATTCGCGTAAGTCTCATGCTTTCTCGTGTTCATATCATGTCTAATTCTTCTTTCCTAATATGCAGTTTTTGGCTCCTTACATGTTTTAATGGTTCCTTTCTATGATGTTCTGGTGATTCATTGACTTTTGCTTATCAGATAAGAAATTTCATGATTTGATAATGATCCTATCATGAACATGAATCCCTTTGGAGATGATTCTTCAAATGTCAAGACCATAGCTTGCATTTATTTTGCGGACCCAAGTATTCAAATCTCTAGAGAATTCGAATCCTTGCGATGGATAATTAGATTCCATGCATTTGGTGCACTTTGTGAATTAGGATTGGTAGGATTCTTCTTTAGATATCATTATGCATTATAATTAGTGGCATATCAGAAATGAGGCATCTTTTGACTGTCTGTCAAAGCATGGGATATGCATACTCGTCTGAGAAAATTCAAGCTATATCTTCATATCATAAAACCTTCACTTCTGCTTGCTTAAGTTCGATTGTTGAATCTAATTGCAGTTCCTGTTATGTTTTACAGCTGTGGTTATTAAGTTAAATGTCCGTTTATGTGTGTACCTCAGATTTGGAGTTTTGAGAAAAATATTTCATCCATCTGATACTTTAATTTTAGGTGGAGCATGTAGTTAGGGAGGAGAAGATGATGGCAGCATATGATCTTATCGAGATTTACTGTGAACTGATCGTGGCACGCTTACCTATTATTGAGTCACAAAAGTAAGTTGGTTTTTGCTTGTGATGTTTCTTTAGCATTATGTTAGTCTTCATCTGCGTGAGATATCTGCATGACACAGAAATGAGTTTAGATGAAATCTCGCATTACAGTTGCAGTTAGATGTAATTTGCCTATAACTCCTTCCCCTGAAGAACCATCCCCAAGAAAGAGAGAAAACAATGTTGCTCAGGCTCATTTATTTTGTTAGGTAGTCCCATGGCTTAACTTTCATTATCCTCGAGTACTGCTTTCCATCTCAATTTTTTCTCTCCTCTCCCTCCCTGTTTTGATCGAAACCACAACAGGAAAAAGACAATCCACTCTGAACTGTACTTCATTAGTAGTTACTTCTAAGATATATAGGCGTTTGATATCTTGCATATATTTTAGGCATGCTCCTTGTGTTTTACTTTGATGACTTTGCTGGTGCTTTGGATCTATGTGGGTAGTGATGAGATGCCAGATGTATAATCATTACCTGATAAGAGATGTATAGCTGTGCATATCTTGATCATTTACTGTTAGCTGTTGGAAGTTACAGTAATGTATGATGCTCTTGTACTAACCAAATTTGTGAAGTCCATTATCAGTTTGTACTAGAACACTTATGAACCCCCCCCCCCCCCAAAAAAAAAGGAAAAAACTCATTCTGTCACCTGTTGAAGAATTTCTCCTTTTCATCACTGTTTTATGCACTTAACAATTTGATTTGTTTACCTGGTTCTTTTTAATAATATGAATTGAGGTTAGTTTCTGCTAGTTTTACTTGAAATATTGACTTTGTGGCAAATAAAGAAAGGCATACTGTTTCCCATGATGAACTCGTGGCTAAGTGATGAGTCTGATACCTTTGAAGGGTTTTGATATATTATTGTCTTTTTGATGAACAGAAATTGCCCCATTGACTTGAAAGAAGCAATTACCAGTGTAGTTTTTGCATCACCAAGGTGTGGAGACATACCAGAACTTGTAGATGTGCGGAAACATCTTACCGCAAAATATGGGAAAGAATTTATAAGTGCAGCAGTTGAGCTCCGTCCCAATTGTGGAGTTAGCCGCATGGTATGTTTGTAGTATCCCCCTTCAACAGTTGATAATTTGTCTTTGAACATGAAGATAATGAACTATTTATATTCCTCAAATTTAGCAACATAGTGCTCTTAATGTTGTCTTATGCTGTTGTACTTAGTTGGTTGAAAAGTTATCTGCCAATGCACCTGATGGGCAGACCAAAATGAGAATCTTGGGGGCAATTGCGGAGGAACATGGTGTTAAATGGGATCCTAAATCAGTAGAAGAGACGGAGTCAGTGCCTTCAAATGACTTGTTGGTATGATTATGTTACTTCTAATTTTTTCCATTGATGACTCAGATTGACCAAGTTATTATGCCTTAACTGAGTTCACTGGTTAAATTGACCAGAATGGATCTGGTAGTTTAGAGAAGGCCGGTAACATCCATGAAGACCCTCCTCATCTCAATGCATCAGATGTGAGACTTCCACTTGATCACGGTAAAAGGCCTAATGCATCTTCAAAATCCCCAGAGCAGAATGCAAGATCCTCATTGGGGAACCAAAGCTTTGACTCTGCATATAGTGGTGGAGGAGTCGTAACACCATCTTCTAACTATCATCATGGAGTTAGTCCTTCAGGTTAGTATCATTCATATGCTAGAATACAACATCTACAGTTTGGTTCTCCATTTGCAAAAGTAATGTTAATGATGGTTGTTCATGACTCTTAGGGTCTAGGGATGAAAGGTCGGAAGCTGGGCAGGCAGTTCCTGGAGATGGTAATTTTTCTATTGACAGGCAGAATTGGAATATGGAATTTAAGGATGCTACCTCTGCTGCTCAAGCAGCTGCTGAGTCTGCAGAACGTGCAAGCCTAGCTGCCAGAGCTGCTGCAGAGCTTTCAAGGGTTTCAAGGCAATATTCCTCAGAATCTCAGAGGCCTGAAGTACAGTCTTCAGGAGGTGGAGGACGAGGAATGTATGACACAAGTATCCATGAACATTTTCCCAAAGATTCAGCAAATAGCTCTTTATCTGAGAGAAATCCAAGGCTTCAGGATGAAAGAATTGATAGTTTGCATCATGAAAATCTGGCTAGAGCGACGAGACAATGTCATGATGATAATCATGGTATTTCAGGAGGTTCAGGACCAGGGAAGTATGGTAATTCTAGAATCCATGAACATCTTTCTAAAGATTCAGTTGTGAGCTCTTCACCTGATAGAACTTCAAAGTTTCAGCAAGAAAGGACAGAGAGTTTGCAACGTGATAATATACCTAGGGCAACAAAACATCATAATGATATGCGTGGTACTTCGGATAGGCATGATTCACAAGTCTCCACAGGTGCCGTGGGTTCAATCAATAATGATAATTCATTTGCTAGATTTGGAGAAGGTGATAAGTATATGCAGAAAACCCTATCAAAAGAGGACAGTGAAATGATTACGAGTAAATCATATGGGAGAACTGAATCTGAATCCACAAGTAGCTTTAAGAATGAGTCAATGGAGGACTTCAATTATTTTGGAGAAGAAGTTACTACAAAAGATTTCAAAATTAATTCTTCAGATTCTTATTTAAGCACTTCAGGTTTTGGTGAAAATATTCATCATTCCAGCCAACAAAGTTATGGATATGATACGACTAATGATCCATTTAATAATGTTTACCAAGGTCACATTTCTAGTGAAACTGTTAATAAGAGTTCTCATGATTCTGCCTCTGTTGCTTATGATGATTCTGGCTCAGAAGAAGATTATAATATTAAGTTTGACTCAGATCCTATATATGATGACCAGCAAGCCAAACTTTATTTTCCATCACCGGAAAGGAAATCACCTACTTACAACTCTGCAATTAAAAAATCGTGGAGCTTTGACTCTGACAAATCACTGGAGAAGTCTTCATTGGCATCAGAAGTCTTTGTGGAAAAGCAATCACCTCAATTATACAAAAGCTTGGCTGCCTCTGATGACAATTCACGACAAGAAAATGTTGTGCCATCCTTTGACGATTCTGATGGTATGAATTCCGAAAGTGACAATGAAATAGTCCGACACCCGATTGGTAAGTGAAAATATATCTGTATCATGTATATCTCTCATTCTATATTAATTTCAAATTCTAATTGTTTAATGGAACAGTTAGTTATAATTAATAAGACATTTCAGAATGTTTCCTTTTAACATGTACGGTATCATGATTCACCAAGATCCTCCTATATGGAAAATGTTTCAGGAACTGATGGGAAGAAATGGCCACCAGCTTTGCCCAGGACAGAGACAGATGATGATAGTTTAGCTTCTTCTGCTTCTGGGTTCGAAAAGGAATTCACACTTGGGAAGGTAACTGGTGGCCTTAAGCATAAAGGTCATATCCCTCCACCTTACTTAAGGAGCCAGTTAAATAATGTTCCATCTTCAGTCGTGAGTGCTAAGGAAAGCCCTGCGGCGAGGTCACAAGATGTTGCCTCCCCTAAGAGTTCTGTTGGTTTAGGAATGGGGATGAAAATAGACGATAAGTCAAGCTCAAGATTGGATGACACCCATTATGCTTCAGATACCGACAGCTCTGATGCGGAATTTTCCCAAGAGGCTTCAAGTTATAGTCAAAGAACTTATGCACAAAAAACAGGCAACGAAGTTAATACAAAATATGCAGGCTTACGAGGTTCAACTACATATTTTGATTCTGATAGCAGTGATTCCGAGGCTGGTCCTAAGAAACAATCTTTTGCAGGTAGAAGTCAATTGAGTAGTGGATTTTCTCGTAGGACTAAAGCCTCTTCCTCCAGCTTAGATACAAACCCTTCTTCTAAGTTTAAAATCAGCTCCGAGGCAGCTGTTAATTCTGACTCTGGTGTAGACAGAAAGCCCACAAACCGCTCTTTCGGTGTTAAAACTCAAGAGCCCCTGAAACCTGTCAGGAATTCTTATGCTGCTGGTACACAAGAACCGCAGCGACTGACCAAGAACTTTTACAGCAGTGAGTCACATGAATCCCCATCAGATAAACGGATAAGTTTAGAGCAGCCCAGCGCTGGACCTGCAGTTCCAAGGCCTATTGCACAGACTAAGATCACATCACATGAAGGGAGACAGAAGTTGGGAAGGATGGAAAAACCATCTAGCTCTTCCCAAATGGCCGCAGCATCAGGCAACAATGATGCTCCAAAGCCACCAGCCTCGGGTGGGGACAAATTTTCCAGAGAGGATAGCATGAAGAAAGCTAGTCATGTACATCCAAAGCTGCCTGATTATGATGATATTGCTTCCAAGTTGCTGTCGCTTCGAACAAATCCCAAGTGAAAGATAATGTCTTTTTAGCTGCGTGTGTACATGGTGAAAGGTTTCTTACAGTTTCTCATACCCTGAGATTCCAATACAATATATTTGTTTGTAGTGTGCACATATTCATTCATTTGATGTAAAAATAAGCTTGGGTTATATGATTACTTGAAATTGATGCTGTGTAGACAACCCAAATTTTCTCTTTGTAACTTGATCGATATTCATTAATTTGAAAATGAGTTGTATTATTTCCCAGAGGTAAAATTTTCTGTTCAACAGTTATTCATTGTTCAATGTTCACCAATATTATCCAAATTAAAAGCCTGGTACAAGTCCGGATTTGTCATTTATGCTAAAGATATAGCTTGTCTTGCTGTCCCAAAATAAAAAAATTGTCCTAAATTAAGTGTACTTCATGAATTCAAAACAAAAATTTGTATCTGTTCAACAATAGTTATCCACTATTAACTTGACACACTTCTTAAGAAACAATAAATAATAGTGGTCATTTTACTATATTATCCTTTGACTTTATTAAATTTAATGATTTGAGAAATGTGTTAGATGATGAATAGTATTTAATAGTAAGGGTAAAATAGACACAAAAGGTAAATTATCTCTTGATTTTCTAAATTGGACAAGTATTGTTAGATAACTATTTTTAATATAGTGGACAACTATTGTTGGACGGAGGGAGTACTTCTTAACAATGTTTAATTCTCAAAAAATATTATTAAATAGGTAGTTTAGTAAACTATGAATGGTATTTAGTGATTTCTTAATGAACGTGAGTTTGTGAAACTGACACTTATTTTGGAACCGGAGAAGTACTCCCTCTGACCAACAATAGTTGTTCACTATCGATTTGACACATCCCTTAAGAAATAATAAATAATAGGGATAGTATTACTATATTATCCTTTGACTTTATTAAATTTAATGCTTTGAGAAATGTGTTAGATGATGAATAATATTTAATAGCAAGGGTAAAATAGATACAAAAGGTAAATTATCTCTTGATTTTCTTAACTGGACTAGTATTGTGGGACAACTACTTTTAGTATAGTGGACAACTATTGTTGGACGGAGGGAGTATTATTTTTTCATAAACTCAAGTAGGAATGTCTTGGGAATTGGTTTTTTTTTTTTTTTGATATAAAGCTGCTAAACTACCACAACAGTTTGGCTCAAATTTGGGGAGAAACATGTAAAAGACTATACTAATCCTTTCTTTTCAAAACAAAGTTAAGGTCTTTCCAAAACAAAATTACTGAATTTTAGGATGCATTTATTATTTTAACCATATGAACTCGTTGCGTCCCACCTATTAAACCATTTAATGGTTTCATTCCTTTTTTAATTATTTATTCTTCTTCTTTTTTCTTTGCCAGTATACTACTTCTTTTTCTTATAATATAAATTTTTCTTTCGTTGTCTCCTTAAAAAAAGTGGTGAAATAAATGATTTTATTTTAAGCACTCAAATTGGTTAAACATATCTTATAAAATGAAATTATAAAAAGAAAAAAAATTAGTTTATGGGTCCATGAAGCTTCACTGATGTAAGACATTTTTTTTAAATCACAAAAAAAATTATTTATGAGATTTAATTTTATATTCTTCATATATAAATAATTAGTACATTAAACACTTTTATAATACAACTCAATTTTAAATTCACTCTCTATATATTAAAATCAAACGATTACACTTATGAAATTTATCTATAATTAAATATATTAAGATGTAATTATTAAACGACAAATTAAAACTACACATAGAACACTTTTTGAAGTTATTCTTACGAAATTTTAAACAAAATAAAACAAATTATTCATGCATTTAATTAAAAGAATAATTAATATTTTTGAAATATTAAATGATACAAATTATTTAATAAGATACAACAACTATTAATAAAAAAATTCTTTTACTTTAAATAGGTATGTTATTTGTAATTTTATTTAACAATAATATTTTATTATATATTATCTCTTTTTAATTTATTTTTATTATTCTTTCACTTTAAAATTATTTTATGTATAATTAGTTAAGAAGAATTTTATTTGTGTAGGATTTCTATTTTACACAAGGTTTGAATGTTTTTAGAAAAATTATATTATAAATAAAATCGCATAATTGAAATCACAGAAAAAATGATTAAACTTTTATGTTGGTAATTTCAGTAAATGCTTATCACATGTAATACTTAAGTAAGAATTATATTTGAGATTTTTTTTCCCTATAATATGTTAATACTACCATCTCTAAGATGTTTTAAATCTTGACTATCGTTATTGAAATATTTTTTAATTACATTTAAAATTATTTAAATATAGTAATTAATAAGATTACTTAATTAAAGATTACATCAATAATAAATATAAGTAATGATTCACAAGTTATCAAATAGACATAACAGAAGGATGCGAAACTACAATATTAATACATGATTCTTTTGGGTTGATATTAACTAAGGTCAATACATATGAACTATATGATTCTTATAATTTTTATTGTTTTTGTTGTTGAGTGGGTAGTGTATATCAAATTTTAAATTTATTTTTACATGTTACATTATTTTATAAATCTTAAATTTGAATTGAGTGTGTGTAAATTTATTTTGTATTTAATATTATTTGTGAGCTTAGCTTGTAATTTAAATTTTAAACTTTATCTTCTAATTTTAATTCAAATTTTGCATTCTTTATAGATTCTTTTACTTTAAAAAAAGGAAGAAAGAAGAAGAAGAAACTATAAACATGTTGACTTTTGGTCATTTTGCAACAATTCTAAAAAAAATGGAATAACATGTATTTATGAAAGTTATAGAAATATGGGAATTAGTCAATTCCCTATGTATTGGGAAACGTTTTCATTATTGAAAAATAATTAATAAATAATTTGATAAAAAAGGGTAAAAATGTTATAAAGAACCATTTTTTAATGTGAATGTGTATTTGGGCCATTGTGGCCAAAATTATTATGACCAAAAAGATTTTTTCTTTTCGAAAATGATACTCCCTTTAGTCCATATTAATTGATTTTTTGAGCATTTTTTCAATGTTCAAAATAAGTTAATTGTTTCAATGTTCAAAAAGTTTTTGAAAATTTCTTTCATTTTTGTCCTTGTTACATTTTCTAGATGATAAGTTCAAGAGAGTTAATTGCTCATATTTATGATTTTACTTTGAATTATTTCTATTTTCAAATATAATTTGAGAATAACTAAAAGAGCAAAAGTGTTGTTCAATTTATGTCTTAATTTTTTTTCTTAATGAGTGTACAATGCTTCACAAATTTAGTTAATATTGACTAGAGGTCCCATGTCATTATCCTAATTCATGCACATATTTTCCATCTCTTTACAAATCTCCATATTCACAATTTAGCTTTTGTCAGTAAAAAATTCACAGTTATGATTAAAAAATCAATCTTAAAAAAATCGTCCACTTAATGCATACAATACTTCTGCAATATATGAGATAACTAGAAGAAAAAGCTCCTGCAAAGCACAACCCAACATAACTAATTTGGTGATCTAATTTTATCCAATATAATTTAAGTGAATTTTTTATTAAAGAGTTGTAAGGATGAATCAGTTAAACTTTCTCTTGTGAAAGATCAACCTACAAAGTTTCAACCTAGACTTCAAACTGTTAGAAAAATAAGAATAGAAAATATAATTGAAGAAGAAGATGAATTTGATGCGAGTAATCACTTTTTTTTAAAAGATATTGCCCATATATAGATTGTGGTAAATACAAACAATTCTCTTCAAGAATACAACAAATCCCTTTGTTTATACATACAGATTTTTCTTTTGGCTACTTTTCTACTGAGTCTTTATATTTATAGAACTTAAGAGATGACTCTTCATAAGAGTCATGTTCTTTCATGAACATATTACTTTTCATAAGAGTCATGTTCTTTTATGAATAGATGACTTTTCATAAAAGTCATGTTCTTTCATGAACAAATGACTTTTCATAACAATCATGTTCATTCACGAACAAATGTGTCTGTTCAATTTAAGACCTCTGTATATTACAAAATATTCATCAATCCCCACTAGTTTGTAATATTCCTCATAATATCATGCATATTAGAGAGTATCTAATAATAGATTTAAACTTTCCGTTAGTACAAGTACTTTAAATTTCTGATAAAGTAATTCGTATCTTAAAAGATTTGAACCACAATTCCATGTATCAAAACCAAAAATATCACACGCATAATATTATTTATAGCTTAGAAACCCCAATATTTGCTTTAGCACGTTTATGGTCATGTGCTCATCTTGATTTCATGAATATTTACAAGACCAATCCTTTAGATCTTGCTTGAAGCGGCACCACTTCAATATACATATAGGTGAAATTAGCTACTATATCCCTATTACTGTAGACATTTACTAATTTCATTAAGAATTAATTCAACCCCCGTGTAACAGTCTGCACTATGGAGTTTGTCACTGTGCCCCTGTTATTTCAAGCATTTAACAACTCCTTCACTTCTCACATAATAGTATGCAGTACACTTGAATCAAGGCTCTAAAAAGAAGACTCATGTTTTAGCAACACAAAGTAACTTGTTATTACCCGTTGAACTTGTATTGTTAGAGTGCATACTAACTCAAAGTTGGGTTCCCATCACTTGTGTTTAGTTTAAGAATTTTACTCTTATTCATTCACACGTTTACTATACCACATCTTTTGAAACTAAATTTTACAAGATTAATATAAATCATAAACAAATCTTTCACATAGGCATATCACAGATATCATCATCATCTTAATAGTTTAGAATGGTTGCATCGGATGTGGCTACAACATTTCAAAATCATATTTTTTTTCAACCATTACATTTATTTTCAAGCATTTATATGCTAAATATATTCTTATTCCAGTATGGAATTCAAGCCTATTTTGATGCAAAATTTATGACATCTTCAATACATGTTACAATCCAACTTATATGAATTTTATCATTATCATTAGATGATTCACTATTTATAGACCAACGCACCAATTCATCTATGTGTGAATAGTCATGTCTATAGAAAATGTATCTTACAACAGATACTTCTTTTCATGAAAAGTCACAACATTTCAAATGACACTACTTCACAAAATTACGTAATATTTTTATGAAGGCTTATAGCCTAATCAACACATTAGCAATTCAAACAACTAATTATCGCTAAAATTGTCAAGTTATAAACACTAACTACTATGTCAAATACATCAAAGATATATCTTGTGGGAGTTGAAGAAACATTTTATATCTTAAACTTCTTCAAATATTATTGATTATTAATCATAATTCAATCACCCTCACACTTTAAAAGTTTCAAGTGTCCTTTTCATAACTAGTGTGGACATCTAATTAACATCAGTAAATCATCTTGTTATCAAATTTCTAGCGTTCCAATACTATAACACATGAACATTTAATAAGAAGACAAAATCTTCAACCTTTAATGAACACAAATGATCTCATAAAAAGTAATCATTTCTCTTAATTTCAATTATTCTAGTAACTTTCAAGTATAGATATTATCCATCAAAATAAAGGAATTTATATATATCATCTCATAACTTGAAAATAAAATTCACATAATCTTTATGCAACACAATTATGCCATAATAATTTTCTTTGTCCCAAATAACAAATTTATAATAAGCATATCAAATATGTTATTCCTAAACTTATTTAAAATGCATTTCAAGATCACCACAAGTGAATTATTTATCCTAGCATTTATGAAAATAATTTCTCAAAAATATTAAAGGACAAAAATTTATAATTAAATAATAGGTAAAGTTACGAAAATAGAACCCGATTTCCATCATTTCCTTTTTGATCCATCACTCTAATCATATTACAATTTTTTCATATTAAAGTCAAGTTGCCTTCACCATTTCCGTTTTCCTTTTGCAACTTGCAGCCTTCAGAACTACTTATCTTTGAATCTCTTACATCATAAAAATTTTTGTCCTCAACAACAAAGAGGATCAAAGTCTCTTTTCCAACATAACTTCAATGATCTAATTTTGAATCATATCCAATATCTTCTCCAAATCAAATATCTCTTTAAAAATTTTCAAAAGATATAAATTACAAATTATTTGGGAGATCAAAAAAGACAAAGTACATGCGCCAGAAGGACTCCAAGTTGTACTGTTAGATTCAAAAGAGATGTTAACACATGTATTTGTGATAACTTCTATTGATATCACTGTCATATTAGCAGTCGAAATGCTATTGTTGGGTTCGCTATAAATAATTAAGCATGACGAGTTAATTGAGTACGATACTACTGGTACATACGCTTAATAATAGAATACTATTATATATATTAACAGTATGTACAATAAACGTATGTTGTCCAGTTAAATCGTCTGCTAGCATTGTTTGCAATAGACACTATATACAATACGAAAACAATTACTGCTCATAGCTTTCGATATTTCAAAAGTTGAGTAAAAGTCCATGCTTGGTAGCCAATCTTCTAAATTCCAAAAACCGGCATATTGGGGAAGCGTCGATGTACCTGAAATTTAGACAAATGTATACATTTTGTAAGAATATAGTAGTGTCAGACGTAGTTATTTGTAAGCAACCTGATTATCAAGGGAAAATCATTTATATCTCATTGCAGAAAGGGAAGGGAAGGAGAGGAATGAAAAAATAAAACAATATCTCAAAAGATAGGGGTAGATATCTGTTGGAATATATATTATTAATCATATGTTTAGATATAGTATTTATTATAGAATAATTATTTATTCAGTTTTAATAGATCATATATTCGTTTATGGTGTCTGTTTGCTTTGTAAGTTTTGGGTCGTGGATCGCCCATGTGGATCGACTTGGTCCAACCCGAAGTTGTTATCTGTAAAAAAGGGACAACTTCTAATTTAAAATAGCAGTGGGAACAATTACATAGTAACTGCTCCAACGTACACAATCCTAATTTTAAATAGAGACTTTACGCTCTTCAGAAAGAAAGAGAAAGAAAAGAAACAAAAACAGAAAACAATATTCTTCTTCGAAAAAAGACATCCAACAAAAAGAGACATTTAGTTTGTGAATCACTTACCTTATTTCCTTGAGATTCAAGTTTGGCTTGGAGCAATTCTTCAAAGAAAAGGATTCCATTGATCTTCCGCTGTTGATAACAGGTACACGAATCTCATTCCTGTTATGAAAGTTTAACACTGGTATCAGAGCCATGGATGTTTGCTCTTCGTTTGAATATTGTTTCTTGTAGTTTGTCACTACAGAAAGTTGTTAGCAATTGTCAAATTCTGTGAAAAAAAATCTTAAAATAAATGATAGAGTATATGTTACTCACCTGTTAGAAAGCATAGGAGAACATAAATAGATTGGATAATTCGAACCCAATTTTGTGCTTTTGATTTTGAATTTAAAATGTTGTTTGAGCAGTGCGAATTCGAGATTTTTTTCTCCATGTTGTTAACAGAGAAGTAGAATTCATAGATATTGTTGATCTGATGTCTTCTATCGTTCCTCTTTATTGAGATTATGGATAAAAAGTTTTTTCAAGGAAGATGAGTAAAGTTCTCTGAAATAAAATTTAAGAAATATGGTGAAAGCGGTATTCCAATACCGAGAGAAAGTGAGGCGAGGGTTTCTTTTCTCTAGATGAAGATGGTGTTGGTTTGTCCCTTTTATTTATAATGAAAAGAAAAAAATGGTATTAAATTATGCTTTCTTTTGGGTCTTGCAAAAGTACCTTTTATTTTTTCTCAAAAAAAGTTTCTTAAAAAGAGTATTGAATTTGTAGTAGGACTTGTTAAAGTACTTAGGATTAAAAAAAAAGGGCTTGTGAAAGTACTTTTCATGCTTTTCTTCCTTGAAAAGATGTTGATATTTTTCTTTATTTTTTTTTATTATGAATAATGACAAAATACTATTTTTTTTTCCGAGTAAATAAAAAAGGAAGAGAATTATAGGGGGACAGAAACTGTGCAGTTGAAAAGGTCAAAGCACTATTTTTTTTGTTTTTTTCGAGTAAATAAATTTTTAAAAAAAGGAAAAGAGGGACAGAAACGTGTGGCCAAGAAAAGGTGGGCACTTTATTTTTTTGTTTGTCCGTTTCTGTCCCAAGAAAGGTGGGCACTTTAATATTTTTTTTATCCTTTTCTATTAAGGATTAAGAAGAAAAAAATAAAATAGTGCCACTATTTTTTTCATAAAGTGTACTCCTATTTTATTTTAATAAAGTACTTGTATCTTTTTCTTGGGAATCATGAAGTACTATGGTTTTTTTAAGAAAAAATAACAATGGATGTGTAGTACCTCTTTATGTTAATAAAGTATTTGCTTTATTTACTTTAACATAGGTTATTCAAGCGGTCAAATCTGATTGTGGTTGACTTTAAGATTTAATTTTTTTTAATAGCCATAAGTTGATAATTTGTTTACATGCATTATGGTGTACTCAAATAATTTATTTGATCTGAAAAAAATTCATTTAGCCCTTATGTTCCTTAAACAATTTTTTTTCTTCTACAAATGAAAGTGACATATGTTGTCACATTGAATGATTCAACCATTCTTATTGTTTCCTTGTTTCTATTCTAGACATGGCTGAATAGGAGCAAACTCAAATTACTCCAAGTGGGAGTTCCCGAAGTCGAGCAAAGGGACAATGTAGAAGAGCACGTCGTCGTAGGACAAGTTTCTGAGGGCGAAAAATCATACAGATTAGTGTCCCAATGGCGACCCAAAATCTGTTAAGGAATCAAAGAGCTATTCGAAGGGAAATAGAGAAGAAATTTAAAGAGTTTGAGCCTTTGAAGATGTCCCACAATATTTCAGCACGTAATTTTATTCACTTTTTTGAATTAAAATGGGCTGAATTGGCTTATTAAAAGGAAATTTCAAATTGGAGAGCCTTAGCTTATTTAACAGATGCTCTCCGTGAACCTTGGGGTAGTAGATTGACTGATGTTTATCATGACATTTAGCCTTAGGGTGTATATTTGTTGCCTTCAAGACTTGTGGGAGGATTTTAATCTTTAAAAAGATTAGTAATTTGTAGTTGCTTATTTTCTTTTCAATATATGAATTATGTAGTGTGCTCTTTTTTCTTAATTTAAGTTATTAGACTTTAAAAATCCTTGTTATTAAAGCCTTCAATATATTAGTGTACACATTAAGAAATTAGTTTCAAATTTTGGTTAAATATTTAGTTCGTAGATGATGATTGGATGCTTACGTGTCTTTTTGATTTTACATTAAATATGAAACCTTTATGAGAATTGATTTGCTTGAATGTGTATGTCACATGCACAATTGATTAAAAATTCTTGCCTTATTATATCTCGAAACAGACATGGCATCAACAAGTATCATTGCTGACTTAAACAAAGGTAAAAAACTTAATGGTGACCATTACGTCATCTGGAATCATAAAATATGGTATATACTGGAAGAGAAAAATGCTCTGGAAGGTATAAATCATGTTTTGAATCAACCAGAAGAGGGTAATTCTGCACAATACAGAAGGGATCTTGAAGCTTACAAAGCTTGGAAAAAAGCTAATTCCACTGCACGTGGAATAATAGTTAGTTTTGTGGTTGATGACCTCATACATGAATGTGAGGAATTCCCTACTGCTCATGCTATAAGGGCATATCTGCGAGGAACGTATGCGGGTTACATCTGTGACCCACCTCCGACAGTTGACTATCCAGTTTGACACTTACAAGAAGCGTTATGATCAACATATAAAACGACACCTTAGGGTGATGTCAAACATGATAGCTCAACTCAAGTGCGCTGGCCATGTTCTTTCAGATGAGCAACAAGTTCAACCAGTGATTCGGTCTCTTTCCAATAATTGGGAACATTTGAAGGTCAATTTGACCCATAATGATAGCATCAAAACTTTTTCTGATGTTGCTCGCCATGTTGAACTTGAAGATGAGCGGCTTGGTGCTGCTAAATCTGCTTCTAATTCCTTTGTGGCAGAGTCAAGTGGTACAAAATCTTCAGGCTTCAAGCGCCAGAAGAATTGGAAAAGAAATGGGAAAGACAAAGAGACCGGAGAAGGACCCTCTAAGAAAAAGAAGAAGCCAAATTCCAAGAAAGGAAAATGGGTTTTCAAGAAGAGAGACAAGAGCAAAATGAAGTGCTACAATTGCCAAGTGCTGGGGTATTTTACTCGTGAATGTACTGAAACGAAAAATGTGGCATTTCTAAATGCGTCTCTAAGGGCTACATATGTTTCAAGCACTTCTTTACTAATTGAATCTTATCCTATGTGGATTGTAGACTCAGGATCCACCGACCACGTGATTCAATATCGAGAAGCGTTTATGGAGTTTCATCTAAATCAAGGTGGATCTACGTAGGAAATAATGCCAAACTAGAAGTCAAAGGGATAAGCACTTGCAAAGTGGACTTGCGTGGTGGCCGTTCCTTGATGTTGCATGACATCCTATATGCTCCAGAGATTCGACGAAACTTAGTATCTGTTTTTGTTCTTTTAGACATTAGTTCTGATTTTTTTTTAGTCGTAATGGTGTTAGAATAACTCTAGATAATGATTTATATGGTTTTGGAATTTGTTATGATCGTTTTATTGTTTTAGATTGTAATACTTCAAATTATGACTATTATGTTGACCGTTGTGTAATGACATGTTATTCAAGTAATAATGATATTGAAACTTAGTATCTGTTTTTGTTCTTTTAGACATTAGTTCTGATTTGTTTTTTAGTCGTAATGGTGTTAGAATAACTCTAGATAATGATTTATATGGTTTTGGAATTTGTTATGATCGTTTTATTGTTTTAGATTGTAATACTTCAAATTATGACTATTATGTTGACCGTTGTGTAATGACATGTTATTCAAGTAATAATGATATTGATTTTATTACATGGCATGCAAGATTAGGTCACATAGGGCAAGAACGAATGAATAGGTTGGCAAAGGAAGGACATTTAGGTCCTTCCACCAAAATTGATATGCCTACTTGTGAAAATTGTCTTGCTGGAAAGATTACGCATAAACCATTGGGGAAGGCTAAGAGAGCTGAGTTCCCACTTCAAATAAGTCATTATGATATTTGTGGTCCAATGAATGTGAGGGCAAGGTCTGGTGCTATATACTTCATTACATTTATTGATGATTTCAAACGCTTTGGTTATGTCTATTTGTTTTCCCATAAATCTGAAGCATTTGAGTGCTTTAAAAGATAAATGAATGAAAATGAAAATCAATTAGATAAAAGCATAAAGGCTTTAAGAACCGACCGAGGACGTGAATATTTGTCAAAATAATTTGAAGAATTATATACTGAAAAGGGTATCATCCGACAGTTAACAACTCCTTATACACCTCAACAAAATGGTGTAGCTAAAAGAAGGAATAGAACATTATTAGACATGACAAGATCAATGATGGCGTAGGTAAATTTGTCTATCTCTTTCTGGGGAGATGCATTATTGACTGTGACTTACATATTAAACAAAGTGCCTTCTAAATCAGTGTCTTCCACTCCTTATAAACTTTGACTGGTCATAGAACAAACTTGAATGATCTACGACCATGGGGTTGTGCACCATATATTAAAGATTATTTTGGTGAGTTTGGTAAACTAAGTTCAAAAAGGAAAGAAATGTATTTTTATAAGGTACTTTGAACGCTCCAAAGGGTATGTGTTCATTGATGAACTAGAGGATGGAAGTATTATTGAAATTGTATCATGAGATGTATGATTTTTGAAAAATTATTTTCTCAAGAAGGGTGAAATAGATGAAGCTGAGCCTCTCTATGAAATGTTGAATTCAGAAGATCTGGTAATGTTGTCAGACATACTTGATAATTCAATGGATCAAGAAATGATTCTTGATCCAAGTGGGAGTTATGAATCCCAAAATCCTATAGAGGAATCTGAACTTCAAATACGTAAGAGTACAAGAAAAGGTGTACCTAAAAGATCTTATGAGATTGAGGATTATGTTTTCTTGGTATCTCCTACAGAATTGGATGAACCTAATTCTGTAACTGAGGCCTTATCGAACCCTAAAAGGGATGAATGGTTAAAAGCGATGAAATTGAAGAATTAGAGTCCATGAAAACCAACAAAGTCTGGGATCTAGTTGACCTTCCTAAAAAACGTAAAGCTATTGGGAATAAATGAATTCTCAAAGTTAAATGCAAATCGGATGGGTCAATAGAAAGACACAAAGCACGATTGGTGGCAAAAGATTTTACTCAAGAAGTTGGAATAGACTATGAAGAAAATTTTGCACCAGTTGTGAAGTTTACCTCCATACGATTACGTTTAGGTATTGTTGCACGTCTAAATCTAGAATTACACCAAATGGACGTGAAGACCATTTTTCTCAATGGAGAATTAAACGAGGAAATCTACATGGAACAACCAGTAGGTTTCGTTGTTAAAGGCCAAGAAAAGAAAGTTTGTTAATTGGAAAGATCAATTTATGGCCTAAAGCAATCTTCAAGGCAGTGGTACCTGAAATTTCATAAGGAGGTGATGTCATTTGATTTCACCATGATCGATGAAGACCATTGCATCTATGTGAAAAAGTTCAATGGAAATTTCGTAATTCTTTCTCTTTACGTAGATGATATTCTATTAGCTGAAAATAATTTGGAGTATGTGAAAAATGTCAAGTCATGGCTTTCAAAATCATGTGATATGAAAAATTTGGGTGAAGCAGACTATATATTGGGTGTTAAGATCCAAAGAGATCGTTCTAAGAAATTTTTGAGTTCATCTCAAGAAACTTATATAAAGAAAATATTGGAACGTTTTCGAATAAATAGTTGCAAATCCATGGATACTCCTGTAGCAAGGGGTGAAACTTTAAGCCTTGAAATGTGCCCAAAGACTGGAAAAAAAAGACATGTCTCGAGTTCCTTATTCTAGTGTTGTCGGGTGTTTGATGTATGCTGTGATGTGTACTTACCTAGACATTTGTTATGCCATGAGTCTAGTTAGCAGGTATCAATCCAATCCTGGAAGTGATCACTGGAAATCAGTAAAAAGAATATTCCGATAGCTGAAGGGAACTGCAGATCATACACTGTGTTATAGTGGATCTGATTTATTCATTAAAGGTTATGTAGATGCTGATTGGGCTGGTGACCGGAATGATAGAAAACCAACATCCGGCTATGGTTTCTTACTAAATGGTGGTGCTATTTCATTGAAAAGTAAGAAGTAAACTTGCACGGTTCTTTCAACCATGGAATCTGGATTCGTCGCTTGTGCGTCTGCAGTACAAGAAGTTGTTTGGTTAAAGAGATTCTTTGAGTATTGCAAAGAATTCTAAAGGTCCCATGATTCTATACTATGATAGTCAAGCAGCTATCGCATACATGAAGGATCCTAAGTATCACAGCAGGACCAAACACATTCACATCAAGTATAACTTTGTGAGAGATGTAGTGGCAAGTGGAGAAATAACTTTGTAATACATTCCTACGCGTGAAATGATAGTTGATCCTTTTGTGAAGGCCATCTCTAGAGACTTGTTTGAAAGACATGTTAAGGCTCCAAGTTTGCGTAGAATTTGATGATATTTCAGTATTATAAAAAAACTTGATTGTTATAATATTCTCTTTTAAATAATACTATTTAATTTATGTTCAAATGTAGTATTCATGTTATATTTTGTAAGAAATAAAGTGTGTCCAATAAGTCGCAAGATTGGCTCTCTCACACGAGCAATCACCTCTAACGTCGAGGAACGTGAAGAGATGAGTTTCACCACTATATTATGATTTGTTTTATGAGCCAGACAAATATTTCTCTAAGAAAATGAGTTTAAGGATCACTGAAGAGAGAAACTAGAGTTAAACATCTGGAGGTGTTTAGACCACGGACGGTACGATGTGGGATAATTGGAAGAATGAGACACATACACCAGTAGAAGGTAAAAACATCGTAGCACGTGTTTTATACCACGTGTGTCAAGCGATCAATAGGTCAATGAAAGAATGGTTCCCTGCTTCTTGATTGAGTGAGACCCTGAAAAGTTAAAATGACTTCTCAATGAAATACCCTTTGACCTTTTTGCTATTTCTTGATGTTTCAATCGATGTTGCTACTTTAGCATGTTACTAATAGCCATGAATGATTCGACATTGTAGTGCATGTCTAGGAAAGCAATTGAATTGGAATAGATAGATTCAAGTAGAAAGGAAAGACGATTAATTGAATAATAAACTTGTATACACAAGTCGGCTATTGCACTAACCATATTGGTATAGAGTGTAGTTGTGTGTATAAAGTTAAACATGAACTCGAGTTAACCTCTTTAAGAGGATGAGGGATCAAATTAATGACTACTGAAATAGTGAATGAAGTCTGGGATATTGTGAGTAATAGTATTCTCATATAAGTAGTGAATTCCTTCCACATGTGATTGGATTCCTATGTGGGGCTTGTAAAACTTTAAGAGTAAGCTCTTGATGCTCACAGGTCGCACAGACTATTTGTCGCATGAATTTTGTGTCTAGTTGATGTTGTATTGGCTTGGGTCTTGTCCACCATGTGTGAAGTGGGAGATGTAAGTTTTGGGTCGTGGATCGCCCATGTGGATCGACCCGACCTGACCCGAAGTTGTTATCTATAAAAGTTCTAATTTAAAATAGGGGTGAGAATAGTTACATAGTAATTGCTCCAACTTACACAATCCTAATTTTAAATAGAAACTTTACTCTCTTCAGAAAGAAAGCAAAAGAAAAGAAACAAAAGCAGAAAATAATATTCTTCTTAGAAAAAAGACATCCAACAAAAGAGACATTTAGTTTGTGAATCACTTACCTTGTTTCCTTGAGATTCAAGTTTGACTTGGAGCAATTCTTCAAAGAAAAGGATTTTGTTGATCTTCCGCTGTTGATAACACGTACACGAATCTCATTCCTGTTACGAAAGTTTAACATACTTATATAGTAGATGATTTAGGGGTCGTTTGGTTGGGAACAAGTTATTCTAAGATTAGCTATCCTGGGATTAGCTATCCTTGGATCTTATCCCACCATATATATGGGATAACTTATCCCATCACTATGGTATAAATGGTGGAATAAGTTATCCCAAACATGGCAACCAAACAAGACACAAAACTTTTATTCCATCACTATTTTCTTATCCCATGACTATTTGTTTTTATCCCTCACACCAAACGACCCCTTAGTGTATAGAGTTTTAGCTTTTACACTGAGGATTAAATCATCGGTTCTTATAAGTATAAAGTTTTTTGTTCACAATCTAAGATGGAAATTGGACATGCCATCGGTAAGATTGTAGCACAAGATTATAAATAATTTATCTTGATTATGGGAACGGTATAGTTTCAACTTCTTATGTTAGTGCATTTTGTATGTATTGAACGGGACCGAGTAGAGATAGTTGTTTTAGACTGACTGACAAAAGCATATTCTCTAAACTGTTAAATGTACTTATATATTCTTAATCCTGATATAACTATTATTGATATGTATATGTTAATTATCATTTTAATTTATTAAAAGGTGAGATTCCGAGATGGGTCAATATGCCTGGTAGATTGGATGATAATAATATATATTGGTGAAATAATAAGTTAGTTGATGGAATCTATGTCTCGATATAGAGATTGATGATATGCCTTTTTGAGAAGCTTATAAGTTTTCATCGTGTCAAACCTTGCAAGTGGATTTACGAATCTGACACATGAAATAAGTTAAATAATGTTCTAAAGGAAATTAATCATTGAATTAAATTCGTCAGTAGTTTAATTTATTGATTAGTATCTGTAATCTTAACTTGGGAATTACATAAGTGTTTAATAGGGAATTTCAAAATATAAATAAAGGAGTGCAATTACGAATTTCTAGTCAAATGATTTGTAATTTATTATGGTAAGAATAATTCAAATTAATTATTTATAATTATTTCCATAATAGGAAGCTTCAGTAATTAATTTCGTGGTTCCTACATTGCCCATATTTAACTAGAACTCAGAATCCTATTTCTAAGGGAAAAGAGAAGGATTAGCGTGTGTTTTTCTGGTTCAAGAAAACAAACATGTATTTTTCTTCCCCTTTTTGGATTGGAAAGAAATCTCTATAAGTAGGAGTTCTTCTAACCTAGAAAGGGAATAAGGTTTTCTAAGCAATATTTGACCACCCAAGTATTGAGAGAGTTCGTATGTGAACTTGGGATCACAGTAGAAGATCACAGAACCAAAGTCGGACTTATAGATTTGCTGGAAGGTATCTGCTCACGCTTCAAGAGGTAATTCTTGAATTAAATTTCGACAAGCTTATATGTTCTAGCATATTGTATATGTTGTTTAATTTTCATCTAAGTAGTATGGTTCTGGTATGTTTCCGTTGTGCATATAGTTTTCCAATAATTCACATCAAGAGTCACGCATACATCTTATTAGATAACATGATATATATATATATATATATATATATATGGTTTCGATATATACATTAATATGCAGTTTTTACCTGAGTTCTGTGTATAGCCGAGTTCGATTATGTTTAATTACTAATCGTTGATAATGGTGGTATATCACTGTGATTGCATATGTGAATCAATCTTAAAGGTTTTTTTATTATTATCATTGCAAGATAAGTTATATTGTATTGCAAAGTTAAAAAGAGTTAAAAGAAGAGAAGAAAACGGAGTGTTAAACATTGTGACGCAAATAATCTGGAAATTAAGTTTTGCATAAGAATTAAAGACTAATTTTCAGCATTGTTTTTTCTTGATTCTTTTTGTAGTTAATAATTGTTGATTGGTATTTTGAGAAAAACAAAAGAGTTAAAATGGAGGTTGGTTGTCGGCTAGTTTCCACAAAGTTAGTGGAAACTTGATTAAAACCTAGATATTTTTTTAAAGTTTGTTTTTCAAATTTTTATTTTTAAAAAAAAAAGAAAGAAAAAAAGAAAAGGAAGTTTGCATGTGACAGCAGCAGGTATACCCGTAGGGTGTCATATGTTTCACTTTAATTGTATAAATCTTTGGCAAAGTGAATATTTAACTTTTCGCCAAAATTATTATTGATATAATTTAGCTTCATGTGCGTTTTCTGTGTTCCAAGAATCTGTTGTGTTTTTTTTCCTTCTTATTTTATAATTTAATGGGCAGTGGTTTCCTTTTACTCACATTATGGGATTGTAAGAAATTTATAATTAATAAATAGCTATCATTTAAATGATTTGTTTATTTGGAATTATTAGAAATTCTTAATATTTCACATATGTGAGATTATAAGATATGAATTGATCATTATGATTAATAAATAAGATTTACGATAGTGATCTATTTATTTGAGTCATTAAAATATCCTCAGTGTATCATGTATAAATTGTCCTAAGTGAATACTAATGGTGTATATTTATTTACTAGAATGGAAATTTACCTTGAGATGCTAGTATTGCTTAATTGATTGATGAAAAGAGATATTAAAGATTTTTACCAGTCTAAAAGGGAGAAATATTATATCTTGGATTCTCAGGTATATTAATTGAGAGGTCAATTTGTTGTAAGGAGGTTCATTAGTTGTGTGTCTTAGTCAAAGGAAAGACACAATGCATGCCTTATGCTCATGAGATAATTATTAAAAGAAAATGAAAATCTGAATCAAGTTATTTTAATCTTTAACTATGCGTAAACATTTTTTTCAAATTCGGTCATAATTTAGGTGGTCATGAATTTTATGATCTCTAATTGACTTGAAATTTGATGGTTCCATCGAAAATTATTTAGATGGATTTTAGGTAGTTTGTCGGATTAAAATTTGATTTGAATATGATAAGGTCCTTCTTTATGTCAGTTATGTTTATGTTAATTTGGAGTATGGTTACACATGGAGATTTAACATGAATTGGTATGTGATAAGAATGTATGCCATATTGTTTTAAATCATAAAGATACTTAAATCACTTAAATTTGAATTAGTTCATAGATTTGGAAATAAATATTTTTTATAGACTTCAATTGACCTGAAATTTGGTAAGTTCATTGGAAACGACCTTGCAAGAAATACTCACTACTATGTGGTTATGATTTTGAGGTCATTCAAATGATTTTTAAGTTGTTCTTTCAGATTAAAATGTGATTTAGAATGAATATAATCCTTTATATCGATTTTATTTATGTTAAATGTGGTACATGATCACACATTATGATTTACATGAATTGATATACGATAAGGATATAGATATGATTATTTTTCCTTAAATTGTTTGAATCCGAATATGATCATAGCTTTGGAGATAAACATTATTTTTAAACTCTAATTGATCTGAAATTTGGTAGGCTCATTTGAAACGATCAAATTAAAAATAATCATAGCTATGAAGTGATTTGGAAATTTGAGGTCGTTTAGATGAGTTTTTTTTAGATATTTTTTGTATCTTGAAAATTAGTTTTGACGAAAAATTACTCGACTATGATATAGTGGTGATAGAGTTTGTTCTCTATGGTCTTCATGACTAAATTTTAGTGAAGTATTAAGTTCATGTGCTGGCTTTAGACCTTCCTCCATATCGGATGAAATTAATACAAGTCACTAGATTTAATCTGATCTCTAGTTTTGATAATCTGTATTGACTCTCCCTATTTGAGTAATATATGATTGGATCAATGGATCTAAGGATATTGATATTCACTTGACTTAAATTAACATATACTCTCCATTTAAGTTAGTTTTTGTTCTAAATTTGTTGGAGTGAGTATCTGACATCGCATATGTATGTTGTATGAGTAATTATTTTTCATTAAAGTTTATCGTTCAAGATGCATGAATATCTGTGAAGTGTATTTTGAATTTTAATGTTCAATGTATACATAAACATGTTGGTTTTTGGAAAATAGAATTCAGATAATGTAAATAGTTTTTAGAATTTTGTTCTTTGCTCTTGATTCATGTATCTATTTTACAAATGATGATATGATACGAATTTTTGAATGAAAGTTTTTTAAAATTCTATTTTGGCCAAACAACGTTTTTAATCAAATTGATCATAGTTTTGGAATTAAAAAAAAAAACTCTGATTGATCTGAAATTTGGTAGATTCATAAGAACGACCTAGTAAGAAGAAATTTTTTTTGGATCGTTATATGAGTTTTTGGTCATATTTGGTTATAGGGTCCTTCCCGTGAGTACCAAGATTAAATAGTAGTGAAGTGTGAGATCCCATATTTCTTTTTCTATTCTTGCATAATATATGTGGCGTAGCGTGGCGTGGTTATATGAGGTGTATGTGACTTGATATATTACATTGGAGAATAAGATTGCAAATGGGTGACAATATAAAGGAAGTAAACTAAAGTTTTAGGTCAAAGGAATCCCTCAAAAAAAGGTTCGGGATTAAAGAAATGGCTTGGGTAGCACCTCGCCCGTTTGAAAGGTTTAAATTAACCCATACCTCGGGAATAATCCTACGAGTGCCTAAAATACAAAGAATAATGTGTTATGAGGTATTATTATAGCACAATGGTCGTATGTTAAGTTTTGAAGTCAAGAAAATTAGCAAAAAAAGGTTGGCAAAAGTTATCGAAGTTTCTGTAATAAAATTTTCTGAACTTTGGGTCAAATATATTGGATGTATTCTCCCAATATATAAGGAGTTACAAGACCCATGAACTATCAAATCAAAGGTTTACAAGTCTAGTTTGTAACGCACAAAACCTCATATCAAACTGATATCAGAGTAAAAAGTTATGAGTGTTTTACTATGGACTGTCTGGGCAGAATCCAGGTCGCGAACCGGGTCGGGTAAAAAATGTGGTATGTCGGCTACTCGACAATTTAACCCATAAAAACATTTCTTTTCACTTCCAAACCAGAAACAAAACTTAAGAGACTGTTCTAATGGAGTTCTTGCATGATGAAGATTATTTTTTTGCAATTTCTACCATTAAAGGTTGCCCCCATGCCTAGAAACATGATCTCTACACGTGGCAATCGTTTTCCCCTTCTGTTAGCTACATTTGGAGCTAGTTTTTGAAGATATAAATTGGTAATTATTAGCGTTTCTTCAAGGTTTATACTTGGTTTGCTAAGTTAACCATCTATGGGCTCTTTTATGACTGTTTTAAAGAAGTTCTATGTACGTTTCATTAAGTTAGGGCCATATGGCGAATGTGCCGATTTACGCCCAATTATAAATTGTTTATAGGTGCGTACCAACTGTGTATATATAGTGTTCGTGAAGCTTAGGACGTAAGGAACAACTTTCGTGAAGAAACTATGGGCATCCGAGCATTCATTGGAAATATATGTTAAGGCTAAGCTCCGTCCTTCCTTTTAGCATGACTCCTGAGAAATTCCTAAAACGCCAAATGCGATATTTTACTACTCTATTGCTAGAAAGACCTTCTGTGAAAGACATTGGGATCGCAACTGAAATATTTTCATGATGCTATTATTTTGATATTCCACTCGTTCAGATAAATAGGGTATTCGGCATCTACATATCATTTTATCGGTTTCCTTGATGTATGTCCATAAGTATGAATTCTTATTCTTCTTTGGATAGTATGACTAAAAACATATTATGAGAGACATTTAGTATTTCTAACTAGTCCTCTTTCCCCGCTAAAGTCTATTTTGAAAAATCATTAAAGTAATACACGATTTTCAAAACTCTCAAATATAACTTAAATGTTTAAGCTATTAAAACACTTGATTTTTGAAATACTTACTTTTATAAATTATCTAGGAAATAAGTGAAGCACCTTAAGCTTTTTATTAACACCTTCAAGGTTATGCTATCTTTCTAAAAGTCGAATTAAGTTTTCAAGATTATTCAGAAAAACATATGAGGTTCCAGACATTTACATATTATACGAAAGTAGTATGGGGTTATGAGAATAAGAGTACAAACGGGCCAAGATAGGCAACATGACTAGGGTAACATATATGCATTATGAATCCATGACAGGGTATGCTATGCATTCTACTCCCGAGCTATAATCGGGAGGTATGGGGCCTATTGCCTATATTTATATGTATGAGACATAGATAGCCACAAGTTGGTGAATATGATGCCGGTTAGCTACCGGGAGGCACCACCATTGCTAGAATTTGGTTGGGTATGTCATGCATTTGCATCTATATTTATGTATTCACGACATACGATTACACGAGCATACCATGCATATTTAAATAGTAGGAGGTCAAATGTCAGCCATGGAGATTATTTGATTTTCAATTGCAGGTTGTATCTCTATTACCTTTTTACAACAGCTACTTATGATTCTACTTCCCACCTTACATACCAGTACATTTTTATTCGTACTGATGCCCATTGCCTGGGGACGCTACTTCTTTTGTTTCGTGCGAGCAGGTCCAGGCAGAGATTCTGATCGATCGACCCACTAGTATTCAGGTTCAACTGTGAGTTGGTAAGCTCCATCTTATCCTGAGGCTATCAGAGGATGTTTACTTTTGTTGTACAATTTGGGTATAGTCGGGGCCTTGTCCGGACAGTGCTTTTGTCACTCGTAGAGGCTATTGTGGACACAATATTCTGGGTTTCTTTTGTAGGTTTTAATCTTCAGTCCATAGGCTTGGCATGTATATATATGTGTGTGTAAGTATGTATGTCTTTAGTTACAGCCTTGTCGGCTAGGTAGTACATTTTTATTTTTGGTTTGTCTACCATTGTTTATATGGTTAGTTGTTATTCATGTCATGACCTTAATGGTCGAGGCTTTGCATTTCAGATGTTGCTGCCTGATCTTTTTGTCCCACATTTTAGTTAGCTAGTGTATTTCAATGGCTAACTCAATCAAATACAGTATCGAGTGCCAGTTACTCCTCCTTATTTGGGGAGTGACAAACTTGGTATCAGAGCAGGTGGTATCCCAGGGGTCCATAAGTCATATCTAGTAGAGTCTTGTTGATGGGTGTGTTGTGCAGCACACTTATAATCAAGAGTCTACAGGGCATTTAGGAATGGTTACATTTCCTTCAATTGATAGATCGTGCTATAGTACAAAATTATAAGAACATATGAAATCTAAATCGTGCTTTATGTTTCTTATCTAACAGGATACACACGCTCCGGAGATGGCACAATGAGAGATAGGTATGGATCCAGGGGAAGGTACTAGCCGTTCCTCACCAGGTCAAAGAGATAGATTTCCCTTGGAGGCATAGAGTGAATCTCCAGTACCCCTAGTACTAGTTTCCCCGGCACCTGTAGAAGCCCGAGGGGATACAGTACCCCCAGCCTCACCAGTTCCATTGGTACCTGAGGAAGCTAGGGACACAGGACCTCCAATACATGTCGTTCCTCCACTAGAGATTGGGGAGCAGGGATGAGGTAGGCAGTTCAGTTGCTGACTAGGATGGTTTCTATTCATGAACGACAGCTAGAGTCAGGAGCAGATGCTCGGAGAGACCGGATAGAAAGCTTGAAGGTATGAGAGTTTCTTCACTTAGCTCTTCCATTATTTACGAGATCAAGTTCTACTGAGGATCCCCAAGACTTTATAAACCATATATATACAGAGTATTGAGGGTGATGCATGCCCCTGTCACCAAGGCTGTGGAGTTGACTTCTTTTCGGCTACCTGATGTAGCCATCCTATGGTATGAGGCCTGGGAGAGATCTAGAGGACTTGATGCTCTACCAGTAGAGTGGGAGGACTTCTCTGTGGCCTTCCTAGCCCATTATTTTCCACGGGAGGTTCGAGAGGCCCATCTTGATCAGTTCATCAGTCTGAAGCAAGGGAATATGAGTGTAAGGGATTATAGCCACTGGTTTAATTCATTGGCGAGATATGCACCATACATTAAATGTACCATGAGAGCTAGAGTTCATCATTATATGGATGGTTTGGCAGATCATGTGATCATAGATTGCAGGGTAGCATCCCTATCGGATGATGTAGATATTTCCAGGATACAGGCTTTTGCTCAGACTACAAAGGACCTTTCTCGATGGATTCTTGATACCCGCAGGGATAGGGAGCAGAGTAAGAGTGCCCATACTATGGGGTCTTATAGGGAGCCACAGGGTGATTTTAGGCCCCTACTCCATCGATATCCACCTCAGCCAGCAGGTAGTGTCTTACCACATATGCAGGGACATCAATTTGATCATTATAGTCAGTCATGACCGGGTCAGAGCTCAGGCTAGCCTGAGGGCCGTTGGCAGGAGTGTTCCGTACATATAAGACATCCTACTCCTCTATGTACACAGTGCAGTAAGTTGCACACTGGGAAGTGTAGACAGGGTTCAGGTGCATGTTTTCATTATAGGCAAACATGACATTTTATTAGTCAGTCCCCGAGGTTGAGTAGAGGTGAGCCAGCTTAGCCTTCAGGATCTACAATAGCCTCTTCACCCTCAGTCCGTGCTCCATGACCAGCACAACTGTTTACTCACGGTCATGGTAAGGGGAGAGTGGAGGAGACACATCAGGTTCTAGTGATGGCCAGAATAACTTTTATGCACTCACAGGACGACAGGATTCAGAGGCATCCCCAGATGTTGTCACATGTATATTGACGGTATATTCTCAAGTTGTTTATGCATTGATAGATCCTGGCTCTACATTTTCATATATTCCATTTATTGCTAATAAGCTTGACATGAAGTCTGAGTTGTTGCCACAACCAGTTGAGGTGTCTACGCCGATTGGTGACTCTATGGTAGCTAGTTATGTCGATCGAGGTTGTACGATGTTAATTAATGATCATCCAACTTCCGCTGATTTAGTTGAATTGGTTATGCTAGATTTTGATGTCATTATGGATATGGATTGGTTGGCAGCTTGCTATTCTTACATTGATTGTCGTGCAAAGATGGTCAAATTTTATTTCCCAAGTGAGCCACTCCTTGAGTGGAAAGGTAATGCAGCCAAAACCAAGGGTAAGTTTATTTCATACCTAAGGGATCGAAAGTTGATTGCTAACAGTTGTATATACCACATGGTTCATGTAAAGGATACTGAGAAGGAGCCAATGACTCTTCAGTCAATTCCTATTGTGAATGAATTTCTATTGGTATTCCCCGATGATCTTCCAGGAATTCCCTAGAAAGGGAAATCGATTTCGCTATGGACTTGCTTCCTGATACCCAGCCTATATTGATTCCTCCCTATAGAATGGCACCTATAGAGCTAAGGGAATTGAAGGAACAACTGAAGGACTTACTTGATAAAGGCTTTATCAGGCCACATACATCCCCATGGGGTGCTCCAGTGCTCTTTGTTCAAAAGAAAGATGGCTCCTTACGGATGTGTATTGACTATAGAAAACTAAATAAACTCACGATTAAGAATAAATATCCTCTTCCATGGATTGATGACTTTTTCGACCAGTTACAAGGTCCTAAATGCTTTTCCAAGATTGACTTACGATCTGGTTACCATCAGCTGCGAGTCAGGGAGGTTGATATCCAAAATAATTGCATTTAGGACGAGGTATGGCCATTTTGAATTCCTTTTCATGTCTTTCGGGCTTACAAATGCCCCAGAAGCCTTTATGGATCTTATGAATCGGGTCTTCAAACCATTCTTGGATGAATTTGTGATTGTGTTTATTGACGACATTCTGATATATTCACGATCGGAAGCCGAACATGCAGAGCACTTTTGAGCTGTATTGCAGACTTTCCAAGATTACAAGTTATATGCTAAATTCTCTAAATGTGATTTTTGGCTAACTTCAGTAGATTTTCTTGGTCATGTTATTACCAGTGATGGTATCAAGGTTGATGGACAAAATATTTAAGCAGTGATGACTTGGCCAAGGCCCTTGAATCCAACCATGGTTCGTAGCTTTTTAGGCTTGGCAGGGTACTACTGAATGTTTGTGGAGGGATTCTCTTCTATCTCTACACCAGTAACGAAATTGACACATAAGGCGACTACGTTTCAGTGGACCGAGGCATGCGAACAGAGCTTTAAGGAACTAAATAAAAGGCTTACACAACACCTATCCTGACTCTTCCTGAAGGCAATGAGGGTTATGTTATTTATTGTGATGCCTCGAGAATTGGCCTAGGTTGTATTCTAATGCAGCATGGTAAGGTTATCGCATATGCCTCTAGAGAGTTGCAGAGACATGAGCAAAACTATCCTACACATGATCTTGAGTTAGCCGCAGTAGTCTTTGCCCTATAGATTTGGCGGCATTATCTATATGGGGTTCATATTGATATTTTCACCGATAACCAGAGTCTTCAGTATTTACTTAAGCAAAGGGAGTTAAACCTACCACAAAGTATATGGCTAGAATTATTAAAGAACTACGATGTTGACATTTTATATCATCCCGACAAAGCTAATGTTGTTGTTGATGCGCTCAGCCGGAAGTCCATGGGTAGTCTAAGTCATGTTGAAACTGATAAGGCTGAAATTACAAAAGACCTATGCCAGCTAGCTAATTTGCACGTGCGCTTGGTTGATGCAGGGGAAGGAGGTGTTGTCGTTTAGAATATGGCAGAATTCTCGTTTGTTACTGAAGTGAAAAGGCGGCAACATGAAGATCCTGATCTTAGAAAACTGAGGGAAAGAATTCCACAGCAACAACCTTTATTTGAGCTAACTGGAGATGGAGTCCTTAGACACCAGGGTCGCTTATGTGTATCTACAGTTGGAGAGCTCTGTACAAAGATTCTTTCAGAGGCACATTATTCTAGATATGCAGCTCACCCTAGAGCGATGAAGACGTATCGGGACCTTCGATAGATCTATTGGTGGAATGGCATGAAAAGAGATATTGCAAAGATAGTAGTTGAATGTCCCAATTGTCAACAAGTTCAAGCAGAACATTAGAGGCCTGAAGGCCTAACTCAGTATATTGAGCTTCCGTTATGGAAATGGGAAAAGATAAATATGGACTTCATCACTGGTTTGCCTCGCACTCCATGAAGGTATGATTTTATTTGGGTAATTATAGATAGGCTGACAAAATCTGCTCATTTCTTGCCAGTTAGGATGACATACTTAGCCGAAGATTATGCCAAGCTTTACATTCAGGAGATTCTTCGTCTTCACGGAGTTCCATTATCTATTATCTCGGATCGAGGGGCTCATTTTACAACACATTTTTGGAGATCATTTCAAAAGGGTCTAGGAACTCTGGTAAATCTTAGCACCGCTTTTCAACCACAAATTGATGGACAGGCAGATCATACTATTCAAGCTGTTGAGGATATGTTACGTGCCTGTGTGCTGGATTTTAAAGAAAGCTGGGATGAACATTTACCTCTTATTGAGTTTGCTTATAATAACAACTTTTAAGCTAGTATTCAAATGACCCCTTATGAAGCACTATACGGGGGGAAGTGTAGGTCACCGATCGGTTGGTTTGAGATTGGGGAAGCAGAGTTGATAGGTCCCAGTCTAGTCCAACAAGCGATGGAAAAGGTTAAGCTTATTAGAGATTGGTTGCATACAACACATAGTCGACAGAAGTGTTATACAAATGTTCGATGATGGGACTCAGAGTTTGATGTAGAAGATTGGGTTTTCCTTATAGTATCACCTATGAAAGGTACCAATAGCTATTTTAGATAGGCAAGTAAGAAATCTTGGAACTAAAGAAGCAGCTTTTGTGAAAGTGTTGTGGTGAAATAACAACGTCGAGGAAATGACTTGGGAAGCGGAGGAGGAAATGAGAAAGGAGTATCCCTAGCAATTTATGACTTAAGGTGAGTCACATTTCGATAATTAACAATTATTTTTTCACAACAACTTAATTGGATTTTAAGTGACTTGAAAGTGTAATTTATATGTCTTGTTGCGAGATAGCTATACAAAGCTTAATAGTTGGAATTTTCATAATTTGACTTTAGGTTTGTGACTGTAAAAAAATATAGACTCACAAATAAAGTACTAGCAGAAAAAAATATTCAACAAAGGAATTGTCTAGATCCATTCACGGGCGAATGTTCATAGGGGGGGGGAGAATGTGAGATTCCATATTTCTTTTTCTATTCTTGCATAATATATGTGGTGTAGTGTGGCGTGGTTATATGACGTGTATATGACTTGATATAGTACATTGGAGAATAAGATTGCAAATGGGTGACAATATCAAGTAACTAAACTAAAGTTTTAGGTCAAAGGAATCCATCAAAAAAGGTTCGGGATTAAAGAAATGGCTCGGGAAGCACCTCGCCCGTTTGAAAGGTTTAAATTAGCCCATACCTCAGGGATAAGCCTATGAGTGTCTAACATGATAATCATAATGTGTTATGAGGTATTATTACAGCACAATGGTCGTATGTTAAGTTTTGAAGTCAAGAAAATTAGCAAAACAAGGGTTGGCAAAAGTTATCAAAGTTTCTCTAGTAAAATTTTCTGAACTTTGGGTCAAATGTATTGGATGTTTTATCCCAATATATAATGAGTTACAAGACCCATGGCCTATCAAATCGAAGGTCTACGAGTTTATTTTGCAACACATAAAACCTCATATCAAACCGATGTCGGAGTAAAGGGTTATGAATGTTTTAGTGTGAATTATCTGGGCAGAATTCGGGTCGAGTAAAAAATGTGGTATGTCGGCTACTCGATGTTGTAACCCATAAAAACATTTCTTTTCACTTTCAAACCAGAAATAAAACTTAAGAGACTGTTCTAATGGAGTTCTCGCATGATGAAGGTTAGCTTTTTAGCGATTTCTACCATTAAAGGTTGCCCCCGTGCCTAGAAACGTGATCTCTACACGTGGCAATCATTTTCTCCTTCTATTAGCTGCGTTTGGAGCTAGTTTTTAAAGATATAAATTTGTAATTATTGGTGTTTCTTCAAGTTTTACACTTAGTTTGCTAAGGTAATCATATCAGGACTCTTTTATGATTATTTTTATGAAGTTCTACGGACGTTTCATCAAGTTAGGGCCATATGGCGAATCTGCCTATCTAAGCTCAATTATAAATTGTTTATAGGTGCGTACCAGCTGTGTATATATAGTTTTTGCGAAGTTTAGGTAGTAAGAAAAAACTTTCGTAAAGAAACTACGATCATCCGAGCGTTCATTGAAAGGTATGTTAAGGCTAAGCTCTGTCCTTCCTCGTAGCACGAATCCTAGGAAATTCCTAAAATGCCAAATACGATATTTTACTATTCTATTACTAGAAAGACCTTCTGTGAAAGGCATTGGGATCGCAACTGAAATATTTTCACGATGCTATTATTTTGATATTCCACTCGTTCGGATAAATAGGGTATTGAACATCTACATGTCATTTTATCGGTTTCCTAGACTATATGTCCATATGTATGACTTCTTATTCTTCTTTGGGTGGTGATACTAAAAAAATATTATGGAAGACATTTAGTAGTTGTAACTAGTCCTCTTTCTCCGCTAAAGTCTATTTTGAAAAATCATTAAAGTACACACGATTTTCAAAACTCTCAAATATAAGTTAAATGTTTAAACTATTAAAACACTTGATTTTTGAAATACTTACTTTTATAAATTATCTAGGAAATAAGTGAAGCACCTTAAGCTTTTTATTAACACCTTCAAGGTTATGTTATCTTTCTAAAAGTCAAACTAAGTTTTCAATCTTATTTGGAAAAACATATGAGGTTCCATGAGACATTTACATATTATACGAAAGTGGTACAGGGTTATGAAAATAAGCGTACAAACGGGCCAAGATTGGCAACAGGACTTTGGTAACATATATGCATTATGAATCCATGACGTGGCATGCTATGCATTCTACTCCTGAGCTATAATCGGGAGGTATGGATCCTATTGCCTATATTTATACGTAAGAGACACAGATGGCCACAAGTTGGCGAATATTATGCCGATTAGCTACCAGGAGGCACCACCATTGCTAGCATTTGGTTGGCTATGTCATGCATTTGCATCTATATATATATATATATATGTATTCATGACATACAATTACACGAGCATACCATGCATATTTAAATAGTAGGAGGTCAAAAGTTTGCCATGGAGATTATTTGAGTTTCAGTTTCAGGTGGTATCTCTATTACCCTTTTTACACCAGCTACTTATGATTCTACTTTTCGCCTTACATACCAGTACATTTTTATTCGTATTGACGTACCATTTCCTAGGGACGTTACTTCTTTTGTTTCGTGCGAGCATGTCCAAGTAGGGATTCTGATTGATCCACCCGCTAGGATTCGGGTTCAGCTGTGAGTTTGTAAGCTCCACCTTATCCTGGGCTATCAGAGGATGTTTACTTTTATTGTATAGTTTGGGTATTGTCGGGGCCTTGTCTGGACAGTGCTTATGTCACTCGTAGAGGCTATTGTGGACACAATATTCTGGGTTTCTTTTGTAGGTTTCAATCTTCAGTCCATAAGCTTGGCATGTATATATATGTGTGTAAGTATGTATGACTTCAGTTGCGGCCTAGTCAGCTAGCTAGTACATCTTTATTTTTGGCTTTTTTACCATTGTTTATATGGTTTGTTGTTATTCAGAGCATGACCATAATGGTCCAGGTTTTTCATTTCCGATGTTGTGTTGCCCGATCTTTTTGTTCCACAGTTTAGTTAGCTAGTATATTTCAGTGGCTAACTTGATCGACTTTGGTATCGAGTGCCAACTACTCCTCGTTATTTTGGGCGTGACATGAAGTATTAGTTTCATGTGCTGGCTTAGACCTTCCTCCATATCGGATGAAATTAATACAAGTCACTATATATTTAATCGCTAGTTTTGATAATCTATATTAACTCTCCTAATCTGAGTAATATATGATTGGATCAATGTAACTAGGGTGATTTTCACTTGAATTAAACTAATAGTAGACTGTCTATCTGGTTAGGTCTGTATAAATTTATGGTGTGAATAATCGATCATTGTACATGTGTATTACATAAATAGTTCTCCAATCCCATCGATTGGCTATTCGAGATGCAAGGATATATATATATATATATATATATATATATATGTATGTGTATATATATATATGTATGTATAAAATGAGCCCTGAATTTTATTATTCAGGATTATTCGACATATTATGATCTATTTAATGTATTATATTTTAAATTCTCAATAGACTTTACAGACCCACTTAGTACTACTTAAGTTTTTCTTTCAGTAGAAATAAGATATTAATTCAAAGAATGAATTATATATGTACCTTATGTTAGAAGGAATTATTTTCAGTTTCTAACTAGATAAGAGATGGATACTTACTATATTTTTCTTGTAACTCTCTTATTATTGAGTTTGATAAATATTTTATCTCTTGTGGTATATTGATGTGTGAATTTTTTATTAGTATTATCTCTCATGAATTGAATTATATTAATCTGTCTCATAAGATAAAATATCTTTTAAATTGAATGAAACTTAGCTGTACACTAGTGTCTAAGTCATTTATTTTGGATAGAACTTCGAGGTTGATTAAAGGATGGATAGAACGGTTCATTGAAAGTGAAGTCACTACCAACATGTGAGTCCTGTTTAAAAGGAAAAATGACTAAGAGACCTTTCCTCTTAAAAGAAAATAGATGTAGTGATAAGTTATAATTAATCTATTATGATTTGTGTTGGTAAATAAGCATTCAGACAAGAGGTGACTTTGAGTATTCTGAGATTTCACAGAAGGTTACTTATGAGATGAATATTTTTTTGTTGATGTTTTGTAAGTCTGGATGTCTTGATAAACTCAAAATATTTAAGACAAAAATGAAAATAGCATTATGAAAAATATATAAAGCCACTGCAATCTGATTGTAGCGATGTATACCTATCTGCAGAGCTTATGAGTGTAACACCTTGGATTCAAAAAGAAGAATTTTTTGGTTTTCAGGTCTAGTTCCAGTACCAACAGAAGCCATCTATAGACCGTAGGTTGACTTACGGGCCGTAGGTGGGAACCGTAGATGGCAAGGTAAATATTTTCAAAATGTCAAGATTCAGGATCCCATTGACGGTCCGTCAGGACGGCCCGTCATTCCATGAACGAGTCGTAGGTAGGTCTCATAGGTCCCTCCTGACTTGGTGAAATTTTAAAGGTTCAAGGTTGGACTGATGGTTGGTATGTACGGTTCGTCAATGGACCTACAGACCATACATGGGTTCCCGTCGTTTGAGAATTAGTTTCTGAATCTTTCTACGGTTGGACAGGACGGTTTGTGGTTGGACCTACGAACCGTAGGTCGCAACCATAGGTCGAGATCCGGTAGTTATTTTTAAGGGCTTTTTGGTCTTTTCTCTAATTAACTATTCCTAATCTAGGTCGGTTAAGCTCTAATCCTAAGCCCTATATATGCCCTCCAAGCCTAATTCTACTCTTTTCTAATCACTTCCAACTCCCTCCAAAATCTTTCTCCAAATATTTCTCTCTCTAGAAGATTGAAGAAGAAGAAGAAGAAGAAGGTCTTGGGCTTTCTTTCAAGTCTCCTAAGTTCACCATTGATTTCAAGATTTTGACATCAAGGTATTATAGCTTTCACCTATGGAGTCCTTTCCTCCATAGGGTTCCTAAATTTCCAATTTGCAAATCTAGAATTCTCCAATTGAAATTAGGGTTTTCTTCTATTTCACGGGTTCTTCCCAATTATGATTTAATTGATTATATTGAGGTTGTTTATGCATGAATTGAGTTAGTTCAATGTTTTTAAGATGAAATTATATGAGCCCATGCATGATTTATTGTTTTCAAGCTATGATTCTATGATGAAGTTTATGAATGATCAAAAGATGAATTTTCTGAAGATATGCATGTTCAATTTATGAAATTATGATGATTCAAGATTTATTTTGAAAAGTGAAGCATAAATGTTGTTGTTATTGGGTTGTGAAAGGGTTTCACACATACTACTCAAAACATGATTTGTGAAAGGACTTTTCTCACATGAAGGATTCATAAGGGTTGAAAGATTTTCTCAACTAAGTAAACTGTGAATCAAAGATTAAGGAGCTAATCTAATGAAGGGACATGAGGCGATAACCCATGTTCCTTAATAATGATAAGATAAGCTATGAATTACAATTAATCCGTGGGAATTATGCTTAGCACCGAGTGGATATTGAGATGGAAGCTCTCTCGTTAGTAGAGGCAGGGTTTCTAGTAGCAATCTCTTTATCCCATAACTATGTGCCACCATAGGTTTGTCTTAGATAGACATTAGCTAGTGGATCCACTTAAGCTAGAACCTATGGCTCTTACCTTGGCAAGTAAGGACACCTCTTTTCGGTGTAGGGAAGACACCAGATTTCATGTTATAGCTCACATGGTCTATTTCGGTTAAGGCTCAGTTCCAACAATAATGAACTAAGGTTATTTTTCAAAGGCTTTTAAGCATATGTTGTTTTAAGATGATTTCCTTGCATCGACTATGGCTCTTTACTTCATATTTTCTATCATGCCATTGTATGATTTAACTGGTCATTATATCTCATGTATAGCCCTTTTTGCATGATTTTGTAACCTTATGCATAGTTATCTTACTTGGTACATTCTTGTACTAATGCATACTCTTGCCTACATTTTCTTATAAGTGTAGGATCCAGCCTATCTCCATCCACCCGTGGCTAGTCATTGCATTCGAGAGTTGAAGATTTGGTGAGTCCTCATGTGTTCGGGGACATAGCCACATTTACCCTTTTATGTCATTTTACTTTAAAAACTTGTATGGTTTACGTCCCACATCCTTTCTATTCATGTATTAGATGGCTTGAGACAAATGTTTAGATTTCTGCTACTTTGATATAAATTGTCTTCGAATTTCTTACTTACTATTATCTTGTATGATGCATGCTAAGTGGCTTGTACGGGGCCTTTCGGGGTCTTGTACGTCATGTCACATCTAGGTACTTTAGGTCGTGAAAAACTTGGTATTCAGAGCCCAAGGTTTTAGAAAGGTCCTAGGATGTCTCATAAGCCACGTCGAGTAGAGTCTTGATCATGGGTGTGAAGTGATCCACACTTATGAATGGGAGGCTATAAGATGTTTAGGAAACTCCACTTCTTTCATCACTCTAAAGTCGTGTGATAGAGTTTAACTCTATATGTCTCTCTCCTAATCCCTATCCGATGCTTTAAGGATAAGGCCACTCGAAGGGCATATGCTAGAAGGAATGCGAGAGAGAATGTGGAACAAGAAGCGCTTCAAGTTTCAGTTGACCCTTTGGCTGAGCAAGTGACTTATGCGGAGTTTAGGGCTACTTTTCATGTGTTTGCCCAAGCTATGACGGCTAAAGCCAATAGGGAGGCTGTGGTCCCCGTGAACCCAAATGTGGGTACAGCGGCATCTAGAGTGAGGGATATTTCTAGGATGAATCCTTTAGAGTTTCATGGGTCTAAGGTTGAGGAAGATCCTCAAGAGTTCATTGATGAGGTGTATGAGGTGCTAATGATCATGGGTGTAACCCCGATGGAAAAGGTAGAGTTGGCCGCTTACCAACTCAAGGGTGTGGCTCAAGTGTGGTTTGAGCAATGGTAGAGCGAGAGGGCGATTGATGCGGGTCCTCTTGATTGGGAGAAGTTTAAGGTTGCTTTGCTTGATAGGTTCTTTCCCCTTAATATGAAGGAGGCAAGGGTGCTTGAGTTCATTAACCTTCGTCAAGGAAACATGAGTGTGAAGGAGTATGCCTTGAAGTTTACACAATTGTATAGGTATGCTCCTACTATGGTTGCCGATCCAAGGGTAAGGATGAGTAAGTTTGTGTCGGGAGTGTCCGAAATGGTAGTCAAGGAATATTGTACCGCCATGCTCATCAATGATATGGAAATTTCTCATCTAATGGTTCATGCTCAGCAAATAGAAGAGGAGAAACTTAAGGAAAAGTCTAGGGAAGCAAAGAGGGCTAAGACCAGTGATGGTGACTTTTCACTTTAAAGGTCCGATGGATATGGTCGTCCTAAGTTTTGACAAAGGTTTTTCGGTCATGGTTCCTCCTCTGCTCCTCCTAGATCCAACAAAGATAGGGTGTCTAACCCTAAGCCTCAAAAAGGAAATGGTGGTGGATCTTTATCGACTACTTGTGCTAAATATGGAAAGAGGCATGAGGGTAGGTGCTTAGCCGGTACGGATGGTTGCTTCGGTTATGGTAAGAGTATTCATAAGATAAGGGATTGTCCATCACTTATGGCTAAGGTAAGAGAAGGTAGACAAGCTCCACCTAGTGGTTCGGGTTCAAATACTCCCAAGAAAAACTAGTTCTATGCACTCCAAACTCGACATGATCAAGAGGGTTCTCCTGATGTGATTACCGGTATGTTGAAAGTCTTTAATCTTAACATTTATGCCTTGCTTGATCTTGGTGCTACCTTGTCTTTTGTGACGCCATATGTGGCTATGAGGTTTGATGCTCTTCCGGATGTGTTGTTAGATCCTTTCTCCGTCTATACTCCTATTGGTGAATCTATCGTGGCTAAGAGAATCTATAGGAATTATCAGTCTCCTTATCCCATAGAGTCACTCATGTTGATCTTGTAGAGCTTGATATACTAGATTTCGATGCTATTCTTGGGATGGATTGGTTGCATTCATGTTATGCTTCTATTGATTGTAGAACCCGAGTAGTCATGTTTCAATTTCAAAATGAGCCTATTCTAGAGTGGAAAGGGGGAGACTCTATGCTTAAGAGTTAGTTTGTTTCTTGCCTTAAAGCTAGAAAGATGATTTCAAAGGGTTGTATAAACCATCTTGTTTGGGTTAGGGATATGGATTCCGAGACCCCTATCTTTGAGTCGGTCCCCATTTTTAATGAGTTTCCGAAAGTGTTTTCCGGTGATCTACCCAATGTTCCTCCTAAAAGGGAAATAGACTTCGGTATTGACCTTCTCCCATATACGCAACCTATCTCTATTCCTCCTTATCGAATGGCTCTGGCAGAACTTAAGGAATTAAATGAGCAATTAAAAGACCTGTTGGATAAAGGCTTCATCCGACCAAGTATCTCTCCATGGGGTGCCCCAGTATTGTTTGTTCGAAAGAAAGATGGTTCGCTTCGCATGTGCATTGATTATCGACAATTGAATAAGGTTACTATTAAGAACAAGTATCCTCTTGCATGGATAGATGATTTTTTTGACCAACTTCAGGGAGCGAGTTACTTTTCCAAGATTGACCTTCGATCGGGCTATCACCAATTAAGGGTGAAGGAAGATGACATTCCGAAGACAGCTTTTCGAACTAGATATGGTCATTACGAATTCTTAGTAATGTCGTTTGGCTTGACAAATGCTCCAGCTGCATTTATGGATTTGATGAATAGGGTGTTTAGACAATACCTAGATATGTTTGTGATTGTGTTCACCGACGACATTTTGATTTACTCAAGGAGTGAGGATGAGCATACCACTCATTTGAGGATTGTGTTGCAAGTCCTCAAGGACCAACAACCCTTTGCAAAGTTTAGTTAATGTAAAGTCGGGAGGTTTGTCCCAACACATTAGTATTCCTACTTGAAAGTGGGAAGATTTGAACATGGACTTCATTGTTGGTTTACCACGCACCCGGTGACAACATGACTCGATTTGGGTTATTGTGGATCATATGACGAAATTGGCTCATTTCATTCCCGTCAAGGTTTCTTATTCGACATAAGACTATGCTAAGTTGTACCTAAGGGAAATGGTTAGGTTGCATGGAGTGCCCCTGTCATGACCTAACCCTAGACGTTACATGGCGTACAAGACCCCGAAAGGCCCTATACAAGCCACTTAGCATACATCATACAAGATTATAGTATAAAAGAGTTTAAAAGTCCATTTCATTTCATGAGTTGGTAAAAACATAGCGGAAGTCTAACATAATCTCAAAGCCATCTAATATAAGAATAAAATGAAGGTTGAACGTAACCCATACAAGTTCAAAAGTAAAAGACAAGAAAGATAAATGTAGCCTTGTCCTCGAAATGTGAGGACTCACAAGGTCTTCAAAGTTCTTCTAATACAAGCTCTAGTCACAAATGGATGTGGAGGAGTCGTCACGCCCTACATTTGGGAAACAATGTAGGCAAGAGTATGCATTAGTACAAACATGTACCATAACTATGCATAGAGATATAAAATCATGCCAAAAGGATATAATCACGAGATGAAATGACCAATTCAAATCATAAAGTAACATGACGAAAACATGAGTTAAAAGGGGTTATTGTCAATGAAATTAATTCAGCTTTAAGGAAACATACTTGAAATACCTTCTTTTTTGGAAACAACCTTAGTTCATTATGTGGGAAGTTAGCCTTAACCGACATAGACCATGTGAGCTATAACATGGAATCCGGTGTCTACCTGACACCGAAAAGAGGTGTCCTTACTTGCCAAGGTAAGAACCATATCTTCTAGATTATGTGGATCCACTAGCTAATGTCTATCTAAGACAATCTTCCTATAGTGGCACATAGTTAAGGGATAAAGAGATTGCTACTAGAAACCCAGCATCTACTAACGGGAGAGCTTCCATCTCGATATCCTCTCGGTGCTAAGCTTAAATCCCACGGAATAGCCATTTAATCATAATTCATACTTTATCTCATCATTAGTAGACATGGGTAATCACCTGTTGTCTATCATTAGAACAACTTCTTAATACTTGATTCAAGTTTAGTTAAGAAAACCTTTCAACCCTTATGAATCCTTTATACGAGAAAAACTCCTTTTTCCATTCATATCATGAGTAACGTGTGAGAAATCCTTTCACAACCTAACAGTAACAATCAACAATATTGGTGCTTCATTCTCAAAGCATCCTCAAGCATTTAATTCAATTCATGAAGAACATGCATAATTTCATAAACTGCCTCTTTTCATAATTCAAAGCCTCATCATAAATCATAATCTAGAAATCTTAGATTTCACATGGGTTCATAGGGATTCATCTTAAAACATGCAATTTAACTCAATTCATGCATAATTAAACATAATTCAATCAATTATATCATAATTTGAACCATGAGGTTGGAGAAAACCCTAATTTCATTTGGAGAATTCTTACTTTGAAAATTGGGAAATTTAGAGACCCTATGGAGGAAAGGACTCCATAAGTGAAAGTTATCATACCTTAATGCTAAAACCTTGAAATCAATGGAGAATTTGGAGACTTGAATCTTCAAACCCTAGATTATTCTTCTTCTTCTTCCTTAGAGAGAGAATTATTGGAGGGAGAGCTTTGAAGAGTGATTAAAAGATTCAGATTTAGGGTTAGAAAGGTTAATATAGGGTCTAAAATAAATGGGTAATCGACCTAAATTAGGCATTAAACCATTAGGAAAAAGACCAAAAAGCCTTTTAAAAAAAATAACTGGCAAGTGAAAATTGAAAATGTTGTAGCTCGCAAAAGCCACTCGGCGAGTCGCCGAGTGAGCTTCCAGCTCGCCAAAAGTTCCAGCGAGTTGGCTCCTGGACTAAGTCAACTCAGTGATAAAATGGGCATTTTGGTGACACACTGGATGGAACGGCGAGCTCAACCCAACTCGCCTAAATGCACAAAACACTCGATACCAATAACGGATCGGCGGTAATCCTCCGAAGATGTATTGATAAATATAACAAAATTTATAAGGAAGATTAATAAAAGAACAGTATTTAAAAACTTACACGCTTTTATTTATATAAACATGAAGAGAGCTACAGGCGGAAGCATGAGAAACATAGAGGGAGAGAGAGAGAGGTTTTAAGTATTGGAAAATAACTGATACCTGGACTGGACGTAGTCGCAATATCAGAAATAGGTTCAATAGAGTGATCAATATTAAAAGGAGGATAATCTAGTTTATCCTTTTCAGTATTGTTTTCATCCTCTGCTTCGAGATCTTGACCAGCTATTTCTTTGAGGATTTTATCAGCAATGACATCAGTCTCAACTTTTCCAAGTCTAAACTTAATGTCTTTGATTTCCTCTTTGAGAGTTTTGACTTCTCGATGAAGATCATAAATAGTAGGTTCTGCATTGCTTTCGAACCTATTCATGATTTGTTTCATGCTGAAAGGTTCAACCATAGTACGAGCTTTAGGCTTTTCCTTTTGTTTGAGAATGAGATTCTTAAGTTCTACAAGATATTTTTTTCTTGATTCATCATTATCAATATATTGGATAATGTCAAAGAGAGTTTCTTTAGAGTCATTACTGAGAACTCTAATTTGAGGAATATTTTCGCAAACACAGAAAGCCTCTGTGCAATTACAATCTTTTCCAGATTGGCTAGAATCAGAATCATAGTCGACATTGATATTTTCTTCGTCGCTATAATCAGCAGAGTTGTTTGAAGAGTCTGATAAAGATTCTTCAAGAATAGAAAAGAGCTTTTCTTTGGTAGCTTCGTCTATTTCAAGACTGTTGATTCTCTTCTATTTACCGGATCTGCATTCATTAGCTTTATGGCCAGTTTTGCCACATGTCTAGCATACATCCTCTTTGGATTTCTTAAATCCTTTGTGTTTTCTGTTCTTTTTGAAAGATTTTTTGTAATCCTTTTCAGAAATTCTTCTTGACTTGCTGCGATGAACTTTCTTCGACTCCTTGTTTTCTTTTCTTATTTTACTCGAAGGAGGAGTTAGTGAAACAAAACCGAAGTCTTGACAGAAACTTCCTAGTTCTCTTCTTGACGAAGATCTTTCTTTCTTAAGCTGATGTTTCAACTTAATATCTGTACAAAGTTCTAATCCAACAGTATTTATAACACTGATTAAATCCCCATAAGTCATTTGACTATATGGGATTTTCCCATCATTTCTATCTCTGATTTTGGTCCTTACCTTATCAGCAAAGAGAGGCGGAAGACCACTTACAAATCTTTCTTTCCAAAAATCCAGATTACAATCTGGTCTGATCATTAATTTCTGCATAAATTATATTTATACCAAGTAAAATCATCTAACGATGGACAACTGATATTGTTGAGGATTTGGAGACTCCTATCCTGAAATAACTTGGGCTCACCAATGAAATACTTAGCTATATGATAAAGAAGAGTGGCACAAGCATCCTCTCTGGTAACTTCAGTAGAAACTTCATTGGTTCCTTCCATTTTAATCACTATCTCAGTAGAATGAGCATCATAAATGATCTGCTTAGTTTCTTCAGAGAAATAATTGTCCCACCAATGTTTTAACATTCCAGTGAATCCTGCAACAATCATGGCAGATGCTTCCTTATCAGTAGCATTTCTTATTTTATAAGCGGTGATAGCAACACCCATTTCATGAAGCTTGTTGTAGATTTGATGTTCTGCAAGACCATAAATATTCCATTCTAGTATACTACTTCCTTCGTGAGAAGAAGTAGAGAGAAAAGCATTTTCTTCATATTGGAGATCAGGAAAAGAAGGTCTTTTATGATAGTTTTTCCGGTTATGGTACCTATCATTAGAGAGTTTTTGAACAAGATTTTCTTGAATAGTAGCAACTTTCTTACCATCCTTTTCAGAGATTTTGAAGTTGGCTAATTTTTCATTGATCTTATCCAAAATGTTATCGGAGATATCAAAAGTACTTTTGATTTTTGGATAGTTTTTTATGGAGAATTCATTGATTTTAAAAATTGGGTTTGAGTCTATTTTCTGATCGTTTTGAAAAGAGGATAGAGGGATAGGCCTTCCTGAAAAAGAGGCTTTTTCTTTGGAATCTTCTATTTGTCTGGAAACCACATGAAGAATTTGGTTTGTATAGTTATTTTGTTCCACAAGCCTATCTAGGTCTTTGGAAGATAAAAGAGCAGTGGATTTTTCAGTGTCTGTGGTTTTGAAAGGGGAGGCTTTTATAATAACACCTGCAATAGGGATATTAATTCCTTCAAGAGGAGGAGTAATGGATTCAACAACTTTGTTGGTAGTAGTATACCATTTGTTGATGATAACTTTAAGAGATTCTTTTTGGTCATCAATTTTGCCAGTCATTTCAAACCATTTAAAGAAGTCAATTTCACATCGGATTCTTTTCATATCCAACATCCAAGAACTTGCAAAATTCTCTCTTTCTTTGAGAGTGTAAGTAGCCACATACCATTCTCTGTTGGTTTGGTTGTTGGGATGCGTCCAAGATTTTTGAAGGACCTGGGGATTAGGAGTAAAATCTTCTCCTGACTTAATCATTTGAACCCATCCTGGTGTGGATTCCTTCTTATCTTTAGGAGGTTCCATTTCACTAGCCGTAGGACTAGTAGGGACATCCTGGTAATAAACCTTAGGGATATTTCCCGAAAAATCTACTCATGTAACTTTTCCTTTGCTGTTGTCTCTCTGGACAATTTTGTCTTCATCATCATCCTCCGGGGTTTTTTCCTTTAATCATTATCTCTTTAGATAAGTAACGAATCCGATCAATATCTACCTTGGTGAAATTCCAGGAGATAATAAAAGAAATCCTTTTTTGGATAAAGAATTTACATAATTTAATATGTTCGGTAAGAGTAGAAATTAGATAATTAAAGCTTAAAATATTAATTCATAAATTAAGATAAATTTTGTCATGCCCCAGATAGTATATGTACTTAGCTGCTCATGCTAGGTATGTATACTGCCAACATGGCTCTGATACCAATAACGGATCGGCGGTAATCCTCCGAAGATGTATTGATAAATATAACAAAATTTATAAGGAAGATTAATAAAAGAACAGTATTTAAAAACTTACAAGCTTTTATTTATATAAATATGAAGAGAGCTACAGGCGGAAGCATGAGAAACATAGAGGGAGAGAGAGAGAGGTTTTCAGTATTGGAAAATGACTGATACCTCTAACAAATAAGAGAGGTTCCTTTTATAGAATAAGGAAATCCCTTTTACATTATTTGAATTGACATGAGGGTCCCTTACTTTTTAAAAGTTGAGACAAAGCATGGGATTCCTTTTAGGAATAGTAAAATACCCCTTTGATAAAGTAATTCCGGCCTTTGGCCTCTACTTTATCCAAGAGTCATTTCCCTATTCATAATTAGGGTCCACATAACATTGTGCGATTCCTTTGGGGTCACACATGTCCCCATTGCTGCTTCCTTCTGACGAGGCTGCATCATTAATTAACTGCATAATTTGCATTTCACTGTAATCTTCAAGATTATCCATAGCTTTCTTAAGTTTAGCCTTTAACTTGGCCTTTGACAATTTTGTTGAAGGAGTGGCACTACTAGTACCTGTGGTAACATTTGATGACTTAACTCCAACTGGTTTAGGAGTCCATCCTTTAGTCATTATCTCTTTAGATAAGTAACGAATCCGATCAATATCTACCTTGTTGAAATTCCAGGAGATAATAAAAGAAATCCCTTTTTGGATAAAGAATTTACATAATTTAATATGTTCGGTAAGAGTAGAAATTTCTTCCTTATTTTGAAATTCGTTGAACCTAACATGAAACTATTGGGGAAGAATTTGTAAGTTTCCTCCAAAAATGTTCCACCATTCGTAGAACCACCTGGGAATAACTACTTTTATTACCTTAGGGCAATACTTGACAAACCATGTGTGCCTGGGTCTCAAATATATAAAATTGAACCAAGCTTCTTTGTAATCATGCCAATTATAGGTTTGAGGCCTATGTGGCATAGAGAGTGCTATCGGAGTATGCAAATGATCAGTGAACCATTCAAATGGAGATAAAATTCTCTTGATTGTAAATCGAGAATATTTAATGAATTTTGGATTCTGAACATCTCTGTTGTGTTCTATCTCTATAGATTCTGTATCTATAAGGATAGCTTCATAGAATTTCCTGGTCTTGTAAGAACAGTCTGCATCCACAAAATTGTTATCTGTGTAACAAGGTTTTATAAGATTTTCTATTCCAAAGCCTTCATAGTCTTTGTCAATAGCTAAAAGAGGTAACATCTGAGTTGTTACAAAATCAAAATTTTCTTCCTTTGGAGGAACAATCTGTTTTGGTAAAGGTAAATCTGGTTTTACCGCTTGAGCGAAGGTTTCTGGAGCCTTCATTACATAGCTATCTTTGGTCTGTACCGAAGAACTAGATGCTTCAGTAGCAAAAGGTTTGTTTGGTCTTAACTGAATTATTTTGGACGGAGTAGGAGGAGTTGGTGCTGGCAGTTTAGGATAATCTGCTAGCAATGTATATCTGTTATCAAAAACCGGTCTTTGTATAGTTTTTGCCGGTGTTAGAGGGGGAAGAACAAATGGTCTAGCCAATTGTTTTCCTTCTTTGGAGGGGTTGTTAGGCTTGAATGGCCTCATTTTTTCCCTGTAAAAATTCTCTTGTTAGAAAATCAGGTAAAGAATTATTTTCTCCTTTTATAAAATCAATTTGAAAATCAAAGCTAGATAGTAGAGCTTGCCATCTAGCAAATATTTGTTTTGAAACCAAATTTTTTACATCTTTTTGTAAAATTTCTTTAGCCGATTTACAGTCAACTCTTAATAAGAATTCTTTGTTAATTAATCATCTTGAAATTTTATGATACGTAGCACTATAGACAAAATCTCCTTTTTGACAGTTGAATAATTCTTTTGAGCAGAATTCCAGATTCCTGAAGTAAAACGAACTAGTTGTTCAGGAGATTCTATAGAACTTCTTTGTTTTAGGATACCTCCATAACCTAAATCAGAAGCATCAGTTTCAACTATCATAAAGTCATTAGGATTTGGTATTCCTAGGCAAGGGAGACTTTGAACAAGTTTTTTGATTGAAATAATTGCTTGGGTCTGTTCATGACTCCAAGGTATGGGGTTTTTTCGAAGTGTTTTATACAAAGGCTCACAAACTTGTATGACCTTAGGTATAAAATCAGCTACATAATTGAGACTACCTAAAAACCTCTGTAACTGGGTTTTATCAATAATTTCATTAGGAAATTTGGAAGAGAACTCAATGGCTCTACAGATAGGTTTATAACTACCTTGATAAAGATCATGGCCTAAGAATCTGATAGAAGTTTGAAAAAGCTTTATCTTCTTAGCACTGACTACTAAACCATTAATTTTAACAATCTTGAAGAAAGTATTAAGATGCTTAAAATGCGAATCAATATCATCAGAAAAGATAAGCACATCATCAATGTAGACAATAGACATATAACTATAACTATTAAAAATGCTATTCATGATATTCTGGAATTCAGAAGGAGCATTTTTAAGTCCAAAGGGCATAACATTCCATTCATATTGTCCAAATGGAACATTGAAAGCAGTTTTATATTTATCTTTATCGGCAATTTGGATTTGCCAAAAACCTGATTTCATATCAAACTTGCTGTAGATATTTGCCTTATAAGTTCTTTTTAGCAAATCTCTTTTGTTAGGTATCGGGTACCTGATCCATTTTAAAACAGAATTTAGAGGTTTGTAATTAATAACAATTTTATATTTATCTTTATCGGCAATTTGGATTTGCCAAAAACCTGATTTCATATCAAACTTGCTGTAGATATTTGCCTTATAAGTTCTTTTTAGCAAATCTCTTTTGTTAGGTATCGGGTACCTGATCCATTTTAAAACAGAATTAAGAGGTTTGTAATTAATAACAAGTTTTGGTGCTCCTCTTTCTTTTTCTGCACTGTTGTTAACATAAAAAGCAGAGCAACTCCAAGGGGATTTAGAAAATCTAATAATTTTATTTTTTAATAAATTATCTATTTCCTTTTTACAAAATTCCATCATTTCATGATTTATTTGAATAGGTCTTGCCTTGGTAGTAATAGACTGTTCATTAAATCCTTCAATGTATGGTAATTCAACAACATGCCTTTTTCTTTCCCAAAAAGCATTAGGAAAATCAGAGCAAATTTCATTTTCGAATTTTTTATGAAGATTAGTTATTTTAGCAACCATCTCCGGGGTTTTTAAAATTTGCTCAATTTTTTTAATTTTAATTTCTTCCTTTAAAAAAGTGACATGCTGAGAAAGGGTATTAATTCGAAAAATAGTTTTTTCTCTGATAAAATTACTTTCTTCTTGAGAAAGGGTTTTGACAAAAGGAAAATGTAATTCTTTTCCAAGAATAGAGGTGGTAATTCCATTTAGGTTGGTGACAAAAGGCTTTATCTGAGTGATAAATGGAATACCAAAAATGATATCTTCATTAATATCTTCAGTAATAATAAAATCATTTGTTAAACAAATGTTATTGTTACAAATATGATCTTTGTAGAGTTTATAATTGATTTTAAGCAATTCTCCAGTAGCAGAATATAATTTAGAAGAACTTTTTTCCAAGTACTTAGTTGGAACAATGCCTTTAACAATGCAATTTCTATCTGCACCACTGTCAAGCAAAGCAATTTTGTTAATAACAAAATCTTTATTCACAACAATTTTAATTGAAATATGATGACTTTGCGGTCTGATTGAAGAAATAACTGTGATACCTGGACTGGACGTGGTCGCATTATCAGAAGTAGGTTCAATAGAGTGATCAATATTAAAAGGAGGATAATCTAGTTTATCCATTTCAGTATTGTTTTCATCCTCTGCTTCGAGATCTTGACCAGCTATTTCTTTGAGGATTTTATCAGCAATGACATCGGTCTCAACTTTTCCAAGTCTAAACTTAATGTCTTTGATTTCCTCTTTGAGAGTTTTGACTTCTCGATGAAGATCAGAAATAGTAGGTTCTGCATTGCTTTCGAACCTATTCATGATTTGTTTCATGCTGAAAGGTTCAACCATAGTACGAGCTTTAGGCTTTTCCTTTTGGTTGAGAATGAGATTCTTAAGTTCTACAAGATATTTTTTTCTTGATTCATCATTATCAATATATTGGATAATGTCAAAGAGAGTTTCTTTAGAGTCATTACTGAGAACTCTAATTTGAGGAATATTTTCGCAAACACAGAAAGCCTCTGTGCAATTACAATCTTTTCCAGATTGGCTAGAATCAGAATCATAGTCGACATTGATATTTTCTTCGTCGCTATAATCAACAGAGTTGTTTGAAGAGTCTGATAAAGGTTCTTCAAGAATAGAAAAGAGCTTTTCTTTGGTAGCTTCGTCTATTTCAAGACTGTTGATTCTCTTCTGTTTACCGGATCTGCATTCATTAGCTTTATGGCCAGTTTTGCCGCATGTCCAGCATACATCCTCTTTGGATTTCTTAAATCCTTTGTGTTTTCTATTCTTTTTGAAAGATTTTTGTAATCCTTTTCAGAAATTCTTCTTGACTTACTGCGATGAACTTTCGTCGACTCCTTGTTTTCTTTTCTTATTTTACTCGAAGGAGGAGTTAGTGAAACAAAACCGAAGTCTTGACAGAAACTTCCTAGTTCTCTTCTTGACGAAGATCTTTCTTTCTTAAGCTGATGTTTCAACTTAATATCTGTACAAAGTTCTAATCCAACAGTATTTATAACACTGATTAAATCTCCATAAGTCATTTGACTATATGGGATTTTCCCATCATTTCTATCTCTGATTTTGGTCCTTACCTTATCAGCAAAGAGAGGCGGAAGACCACTTACAAATCTTTCTTTCCAAAAATCCAGATTACAATCTGGGCTGATCATTACTTTATGCATAAATTATATTTATACCAAGTAAAATCTTCTAATGATGGACAACTGATATTGTTGAGGATTTGGAGACTCCTATCCTGAAATAACTTGGGCTCACCAATGAAATGCTTAGCTATATGATAATGGAGAGTGGCACAAGCATCCTCTCTGGTAACTTCAGTAGAAACTTCATTGGTTATCTTAGTTTGATTATGCTTGAATTATTTATTTATAATTTTGATATATTTTTTTCTGTAAGACCTTAAGACAGTATTTTTTAAAATCATGGATAATAATCAACATATTTTAAACACCATTAATTTATCCTCTCAAGCAACAAAGATTGCTAAATTAGAAAATGATCTTCAAAACTGGAATATTTCAGAAGAACCTTTTAAAGCCATTTATCACATAGGTAAATTTAATTTATTTAGTAATCACAATATTAAAACTTGTGAATCAACTGTTGCTATTAGTAATTCTTTAGAAATTATTCGCTTGTTGAATGCTAACGATATTAATCGTTATAAAAATAAATTCAATTATTTGCATATTGGTTTAGTGCAAGTTGCTGTTAAACCCCTGTTCAGGAAAGGTTTAGACATTCCTATTTGTGTCCTCCTTAGATATGACAGATTTCTTAATTTCGATGACTCTCTTTTAGGTGTCCTTCAGAGTAACCTTGCCGATGGCCCGGTTTATTTTAATTGTTATCCAAATTTTTCAATAGACATTAATGATCCTAATGTCATGGATTCTTTAACCTTAAATGTTAAAACAAAAAATTTGAATAGCAAAGCCAATACTCGAGAGATAGCTATTGTCTATAGAGTATATTATCGGCTTATGTCTACTACTTTAGCACCAAAGGCTCGGATTGAAAGCCAAAAAGGTGTTACTATGCTCATGGAGTCCAATCATGCGCATAGTTCTATTTTTGTCCCTAGACTCGTAAATTGGAATGATATCCTCTCTAATGACGAATGGCACTTAACCAATGAAGTTTCTACTGAAGTTACCAGAGAGGATGCTTGTGCCACTCTCCTTTATCATATAGCTAAGCATTTCATTGGTGAGCCCAAGTTATTTCAGGATAGGAGTCTCCAAATCCTCAACAATATCAGTTGTCCATCATTAGATGATTTTACTTGGTATAAATATAATTTATGCAGAAAGTAATGATCAGACCAGATTGTAATCTGGATTTTTGGAAAGAAAGATTTGTAAGTGGTCTTCCTCCTCTCTTTGCTGATAAGGTAAGGACCAAAATCAGAGATAGAAATGATGGGAAAATCCCATATAGTCAAATGACTTATGGAGATTTAATCAGTGTTATAAATACTGTTGGATTAGAACTTTGTACAGATATTAAGTTGAAACATCAGCTTAAGAAAGAAAGATCTTCGTCAAGAAGAGAACTAGGAAGTTTCTGTCAAGACTTCGGTTTTGTTTCACTAACTCCTCCTTCGAGTAAAATAAGAAAAGAAAACAAGGAGTCGACGAAAGTTCATCGCAGTAAGTCAAGAAGAATTTCTGAAAAGGATTACAAAAATCTTTCAAAAAGAATAGAAAACACAAAGGATTTAAGAAATCCAAAGAGGATGTATGCTGGACATGCGGCAAAACTGGCCATAAAGCTAATGAATGCAGATCCGGTAAACAGAAGAGAATCAACAGTCTTGAAATAGACGAAGCTACCAAAGAAAAGCTCTTTTCTATTCTTGAAGAACCTTTATCAGACTCTTCAAACAACTCTGTTGATTATAGCGACGAAGAAAATATCAATGTCGACTATGATTCTGATTCTAGCCAATCTGGAAAAGATTGTAATTGCACAGAGGCTTTCTGTGTTTGCGAAAATATTCCTCAAATTAGAGTTCTCAGTAATGACTCTAAAGAAACTCTCTTTGACATTATCCAATATATTGATAATGATGAATCAAGAAAAAAATATCTTGTAGAACTTAAGAATCTCATTCTCAACCAAAAGGAAAAGCCTAAAGCTCGTACTATGGTTGAACCTTTCAGCATGAAACAAATCATGAATAGGTTCGAAAGCAATGCAGAACCTACTATTTTTGATCTTCATCGAGAAGTCAAAACTCTCAAAGAGGAAATCAAAGACATTAGGTTTAGACTTGGAAAAGTTGAGACCGATGTCATTGCAGATAAAATCCTCAAAGAAATAGCTGGTCAAGATCTCGAAGCAGAGGATGAAAACAATACTGAAAAGGATAAACTAGATTATCCTCCTTTTAATATTGATCACTCTATTGAACCTACTTCTGATATTGCGACCACGTCCAGTCCAGGTATCACAGTTATTTCTTCAATCAGACCGCAAAGTCATCATATTTCGATTAAAATTGTTGTGAATAAAGATTTTGTTATTAACAAAATTGCTTTGCTTGACAGTGGTGCAGATAGAAATTGCATTGTTAAAGGCATTGTCCCAACTAAGTACTTGGAAAAAAGTTCTTCTAAATTATATTCTGCTACTGGAGAATTGCTTAAAATCAATTATAAACTCTCCAAAGCTCATATTTGTAACAATAACATTTGTTTAACAAATGATTTTATTATTACTGAAGGTATTAATGAAGATATCATTTTGGGTATTCCATTTATCACTCAGATAAAGCCTTTTGTCACCAACCTAAATGGAATTACCACCTCTATTCTTGGAAAAGAATTACATTTTCCTTTTGTCAAAACCCTTTCTCAAGAAGAAAGTAATTTTATCAGAGAAAAAACTATTTTTCGAATTAATACCCTTTCTCAGCATGTCACTTTTTTAAAGGAAGAAATTAAAATTAAAAAAATTGAGCAAATTTTAAAAACCCCGGAGATGGTTGCTAAAATAACTAATCTTCATAAAAAATTCGAAAATGAAATTTGCTCTGATTTTCCTAATGCTTTTTGGGAAAGAAAAAGGCATGTTGTTGAATTACCATACATTGAAGGATTTAATGAACAATCTATTGCTACCAAGGCAAGACCTATTCAAATGAATCATGAAATGATGGAATTTTTTAAAAAGGAAATAGATAATTTATTAAAAAATAAAATTATTAGATTTTCTAAATCCCCTTGGAGTTGCTTTGCTTTTTATGTTAACAACAGTGCAGAAAAAGAAAGAGGAGCACCAAGACTTGTTATTAATTACAAACCTCTTAATTCTGTTTTAAAATAGATCAGGTACCCGATACCTAACAAAAGAGATTTGCTAAAAAGAACTTATAAGGCAAATATCTACAACAAGTTTGATATGAAATCAGGTTTTTGGCAAATCCAAATTGCCGATAAAGATAAATATAAAACTGCTTTCAATGTTCCATTTGGACAATATGAATGGAATGTTATGCCCTTTGGACTTAAAAATGCTCCTTCTGAATTCCAGAATATCATGAATAGCATTTTTAATAGTTATAGTTATATGTCTATTGTCTACATTGATGATGTGCTTATCTTTTCTGATGATATTGATTCGCATTTTAAGCATCTTAATACTTTCTTCAAGATTGTTAAAATTAATGGTTTAGTAGTCAGTGCTAAGAAGATAAAGCTTTTTCAAACTTCTATCAGATTCTTAGGCCATGATCTTTATCAAGGTAGTTATAAACCTATCTGTAGAGCCATTGAGTTCTCTTCCAAATTTCCTAATGAAATTATTGATAAAACCCAGTTACAGAGGTTTTTAGGTAGTCTCAATTATGTAGCTGATTTTATACCTAAGGTCATACAAGTTTGTGAGCCTTTGTATAAAACACTTAGAAAAAACCCCATACCTTGGAGTCATGAACAGACCCAAGCAATTATTTCAATCAAAAAACTTGTTCAAAGTCTCCCTTGCCTAGGAATACCAAATCCTAATGACTTTATGATAGTTGAAACTGATGCTTCTGATTTAGGTTATGGAGGTATCCTAAAACAAAGAAGTTCTATAGAATCTCCTGAACAACTAGTTCGTTTTACTTCAGGAATCTGGAATTCTGCTCAAAAGAATTATTCAACTGTCAAAAAGGAGATTTTGTCTATAGTGCTACGTATCATAAAATTTCAAGATGATTAATTAACAAAGAATTCTTATTAAGAGTTGACTGTAAATCGGCTAAAGAAATTTTACAAAAAGATGTAAAAAATTTGGTTTCAAAACAAATATTTGCTAGATGGCAAGCTCTACTATCTAGCTTTGATTTTCAAATTGATTTTATAAAAGGAGAAACTAATTCTTTACCTGATTTTCTAACAAGAGAATTTTTACAGGGAAAAAATGAGGCCATTCAAGCCTAACAACCCCTCCAAAGAAGGAAAACAATTGGCTAGACCATTTGTTCTTCCCCCTCTAACACCGGCAAAAACTATACAAAGACCGGTTTTTGATAACAGATATACATTGCTAGCAGATTATCCTAAACTGCCAGCACCAACTCCTCCTACTCCGTCCAAAATAATTCAGTTAAGACCAAACAAACCTTTTGCTACTGAAGCATCTAGTTCTTCGGTACAGACCAAAGATAGCTATGTAATGAAGGCTCCAGAAACCTTCGCTCAAGCGGTAAAACCAGATTTACCTTTACCAAAACAGATTGTTCCTCCAAAGGAAGAAAATTTTGATTTTGTAACAACTCAGATGTTACCTCTTTTAGCTATTGACAAAGACTATGAAGGCTTTGGAATAGAAAATCTTATAAAACCTTGTTACACAGATAACAATTTTGTGGATGCAGACTGTTCTTACAAGACCAGGAAATTCTATGAAGCTATCCTTATAGATACATAATCTATAGAGATAGAACACAACAGAGATGTTCAGAATCCAAAATTCATTAAATATTCTCGATTTACAATCAAGAGTATTTTATCTCCATTTGAATGGTTCACTGATCATTTGCATACTCCGATAGCACTCTCTATGCCACATAGGCCTCAAACCTATAATTGGCATGGTTACAAAGCAGCTTGGTTCAATTTTATATATTTTAGATCCAGGCACACATGGTTTGTCAAGTATTGCCCTAAGGTAATAAAAGCAGTTATTCCCAGGTGGTTCTACGAATGGTGGAACATTTTGGAGGAAACTTACAAATTCTTCCCCAACAGTTTCATGTTAGGTTCAACGAATTTCAAAATAAGGAAGAAATTTCTACTCTTACCGAACATATTAAATTATGTAAATTCTTTATCCAAAAAGGGATTTCTTTTATTATCTCCTGGAATTTCACCAAGGTAGATATTGATCGGATTCGTTACTTATCTAAAGAGATAATGACTAAAGGATGGACTCCTAAACCAGTTGGAGTTAAGTCATCAAATGTTACCACAGGTACTAGTAGTGCTACTCCATCAACAAAATTGTCAAAGGCCGAGTTAAAGGCTAAACTTAAGAAAGCTATGGATAATCTTGAAGATTACAGTGAAATGCAAATTATGCAGTTAATTAATGATGCAGCCTCGTCAGAAGGAAGCAGCAATGGGGACATGTGTGACCCCAAAGGAATCGCACAATGTTATGTGGACCCTAATTATGAATAGGGAAATGACTCTTGGATAAAGTAGAGGCCAAAGGCTGGAATTACTTTATCAAAGGGGTATTTTACTATTCCTAAAAGGAATCCCATGCTTTGTCTCAACTTTAAAAAAGTAAGGGACCCTCATGTCAATTCAAATAATGTAAAAGGGATTTCCTTATTCTATAAAAGGAACCTCTCTTATTTGTTAGAGGTATCAGTCATTTTCCAATACTGAAAACCTCTCTCTCTCTCCCTCTATGTTTCTCATGCTTCCGCCTGTAGCTCTCTTCATATTTATATAAATAAAAGCTTGTAAGTTTTTAAATACTGTTCTTTTATTAATCTTCCTTATAAATTTTGTTATATTTATCAATACATCTTCGGAGGATTACCGCCGATCCGTTATTGGTATCAGAGCCATGTTGGCAGTATACATACCTAGCATGAGCAGCTAAGTACATATACTATCTGGGGCATGACAAAATTTATCTTAATTTATGAATTAATATTTTAAGCTTTAATTATCTAATTTCTACTCTTACCGAACATATTAAATTATGTAAATTCTTTATCCAAAAAAGGATTTCTTTTATTATCTCCTGGAATTTCACCAAGGTAGATATTGATCGGATTCGTTACTTATCTAAAGAGATAATGATTAAAGGAAAAAACCCCGGAGGATGATGATGAAGACAAAATTGTCCAGAGAGACAACAGCAAAGGAAAAGTTACATGAGTAGATTTTTCGGGAAATATCCCTAAGGTTTATTACCAGGATGTCCCTACTAGTCCTACGGCTAGTGAAATGGAACCTCCTAAAGATAAGAAGGAATCCACACCAGGATGGGTTCAAATGATTAAGTCAGGAGAAGATTTTACTCCTAATCCCCAGGTCCTTCAAAAATCTTGGACGCATCCCAACAACCAAACCAACAGAGAATGGTATGTGGCTACTTACACTCTCAAAGAAAGAGAGAATTTTGCAAGTTCTTGGATGTCGAATATGAAAAGAATCCGATGTGAAATTGACTTCTTTAAATGGTTTGAAAAGACTGGCAAAATTGATGACCAAAAAGAATCTCTTAAAGTTATCATCAACAAATGGTATACTACTACCAACAAAGTTGTTGAATCCATTACTCCTCCTCTTGAAGGAATTAATATCCCTATTGCAGGTGTTATTATAAAAGCCTCCCCTTTCAAAACCACAGACACTGAAAAATCCACTGCTCTTTTATCTTCCAAAGACCTAGGTAGGCTTGTGGAACAAAATAACTATACAAACCAAATTCTTCATGTCGTTTCCAGACAAATAGAAGGTTCCAAAGAAAAAGCCTCTTTTTCAGGAAGGCCTATCCCTCTATCCTCTTTTCAAAACGATCAGAAAATAGACTCAAACCCAGTTTATAAAATCAATGAATTCTCCAAAAAAAACTATCCAAAAATCAAAAGTACTTTTGATATCTCCGATAACATTTTGGATAAGATCCATGAAAAATTAGCCAACTTCAAAATCTCTGAAAAGGATGGTAAGAAAGTTGCTACTATTCAAGAAAATCTTGTTCAAAAACTTTCTAATGATAGGTACCATAACCGGAAAAACTATCATAAAAGACCTTCTTTTCCTGATCTCCAATATGAAGAAAATGCTTTTCTCTCTACTTCTTCTCACGAAGGAAGTAGTATAATAAATGGAATATTGATGGTCTTGCAGAACATCAAATCTACAACAAGCTTCATGAAATGGGTGTTGCTATCACCGCTTATAAAATAAGAAATGCTACTGATAAGGAAGCATCTGCCATGATTGTTGCAGGATTCACTGGAATGTTAAAACATTGGTGGGACAATTATTTCTCTGAAGAAACTAAGCAGATCATTTATGATGCTCATTCTACTGAGATAGTGATTAAAATGGAAGGAACCAGTGAAGTTTCTACTGAAGTTACCAGAGAGGATGCTTGTGCCACTCTCCTTTATCATATAGCTAAGCATTTCATTGGTGAGCCCAAGTTATTTCAGGATAGGAGTCTCCAAATCCTCAACAATATCAGTTGTCCATCATTAGATGATTTTACTTGGTATAAATATAATTTTATGCAGAAAGTAATGACCAGACCAGATTGTAATCTGGATTTTTGGAAAGAAAGATTTGTAAGTGGTCTTCCGCCTCTCTTTGCTGATAAGGTAAGGAACAAAATCAGAGATAGAAATGATGGGAAAATCCCATATAGTCAAATGACTTATGGAGATTTTATCAGTGTTATAAATACTGTTGGATTAGAACTTTGTACAGATATTAAGTTGAAACATCAGCTTAAGAAAGAAAGATCTTCGTCAAGAAGAGAACTAGGAAGTTTCTGTCAAGACTTCGGTTTTGTTTCACTAACTCCTCCTTCGAGTAAAATAAGAAAAGAAAACAAGGAGTCGAAGAAAGTTCATCGCAGTAAGTCAAGAAGAATTTCTGAAAAGGATTACAACAATCTTTCAAAAAGAATAGAAAACACAAAGGATTTAAGAAATCCAAAGAGGATGTATGCTGGACATGCGGCAAAACTGGCCATAAATCTAATGAATGCAGATCCGGTAAACAGAAGAGAATCAACAGTCTTGAAATAGATGAAGCTACCAAAGAAAAGCTCTTTTCTATTCTTGAAGAAACTTTATCAGATTCTTCAAACAATTCTGCTGATTATAGCGACGAAGAAAATATCAATGTCGACTATGATTCTGATTCTAGCCAATCTGGAAACGATTGTAATTGCACAGAGGCTTTCTGTGTTTGCGAAAATATTCCTCAAATTAGAGTTCTCAGTAATGACTCTAAAGAAACTCTCTTTGACATTATCCAATATATTGATAATGATGAATCAAGAAAAAAATATCTTGTAGAACTTAAGAATCTCATTCTCAACCAAAAGGAAAAGCCTAAAGCTCGTACTATGGTTGAACCTTTCAGCATGAAACAAATCATGAATAGGTTCGAAAGCAATGCAGAACCTACTATTTCTGATCTTCATCGAGAAGTCAAAACTCTCAAAGAGGAAATCAAAGACATTAAGTTTAGACTTGGAAAAGTTGAGACTGATGTCATTGCTGATAAAATCCTCAAAGAAATAGCTGGTCAAGATCTCGAAGCAGAGGATGAAAACAATACTGAAAAGGATAAACTAGATTATCCTCCTTTTAATATTGATCACTCTATTGAACCTACTTCTGATATTGCGACTACGTCCAGTCCAGGTATCACAGTTATTTCTTCAATCAGACCGCAAAGTCATCATATTCCAATTAAAATTGTTGTGAATAAATATTTTGTTATTAACAAAATTGATTTTCTTTACAGTGGTGCAGATAGAAATTGCATTGTTAAAGGCATTGTTCCAACTAAGTACTTGAAAAAAAGTTCTTCTAAATTATATTCTGCTACTGGAGAATTGTTTAAAATCAATTATAAACTCTCCAAAGCTCATATTTGTAACAATAACATTTTTTTAACAAATGATTTTATTATTACTGAAGATATTAATGAAGATATCATTTTGGGTATTCCATTTATCACTTAGATAAAGCCTTTTGTCACCAACCTAAATGGAATTACCACCTCTATTCTTGGAAAAGAATTACATTTTCCTTTTGTCAAAACCCTTTCTCAAGAAGAAAGTAATTTTATCAGAGAAAAAACTATTTTCCGAATTAATACCATTTCTCAGCATGTCACTTTTTTAAAGGAAGAAATTAAAATTAAAAAAATTGAGCAAATTTTAAAAACCCCGGAGATGTTTGCTAAAATAACTAATCTTCATAAAAAATTCGAAAATGAAATTTGCTCTTATTTTCCTAATGCTTTTTGGGAAAGAAAAAGGCATGTTGTTGAATTACCATACATTGAAGGATTTCATGAACAGTCTATTACTACCAAGGCAAGACCTATTCAAATGAATCATGAAATGATGGAATTTTGTAAAAAGGAAATAGATAATTTATTAAAAAATAAAATTATTAGATTTTCTAAATCCCCTTGGAGTTGCTCTGCTTTTTATGTTAACAACAGTGCAGAAAAAGAAAGAGGAGCACCAAGACTTGTTATTAATTACAAACCTCTTAATTCTGTTTTAAAATGGATCAGGTACCCGATACCTAACAAAAGAGATTTGCTAAAAAGAACTTATAAGGCAAATATCTACAGCAAGTTTGATATGAAATCAGGTTTTTGGCAAATCTATAAGGCAAATATCTACAGCAAGTTTGATATGAAATCAGGTTTTTGGCAAATCCAAATTGCCGATAAAGATAAATATAAAACTGCTTTCAATGTCCCATGGACAATATGAATGGAATGTTATGCCCTTTGGACTTAAAAATACTCCTTCTGAATTCCAGAATATCATGAATAGCATTTTTAATAATTATAGTTATATGTCTATTGTCTACATTGATGATGTGCTTATCTTTTCTGATGATATTGATTCACATTTTAAGCAACTTAATACTTTCTTCAAGATTGTTAAAATTAATGGTTTAGTAGTCAGTGCTAAGAAGATAAAGCTTTTTCAAACTTCTATCAGATTCTTAGGCCATGATCTTTATCAAGGTAGTTATAAACCTATCTGTAGAGCCATTGAGTTCTCTTCCAAATTTCCTAATGAAATTATTGATAAAACCCAGTTACAGAGGTTTTTAGGTAGTTTCAATTATGTAGCTGATTTTATACCTAAGGTCATACAAGTTTGTGAGCCTTTGTATAAAACACTTAGAAAAAACCCCATACCTTGGAGTCATGAACAGACCCAAGCAATTATTTCAATCAAAAAACTTGTTCAAAGTCTCCCTTGCCTAGGAATACCAAATCCTAATGACTTTATGATAGTTGAAACTGATGCTTCTGATTTAGGTTATGGAGGTATCCTAAAACAAAGAAGTTCTATAGAATCTCCTGAACAACTAGTTCGTTTTACTTCAGGAATCTGGAATTCTGCTCAAAAGAATTATTCAACTGTCAAAAAGGAGATTTTGTCTATAGTGCTATGTATCACAAAATTTCAAGATGATTAATTAACAAAGAATTCTTATTAAGAGTTGACTGTAAATCGGCTAAAGAAATTTTACAAAAAGATGTAAAAAATTTGGTTTCAAAACAAATATTTGCTAGATGGCAAGCTCTACTATCTAGCTTTGATTTTCAAATTGATTTTATAAAAGGAGAATAATTCTTTACCTGATTTTCTAACAAGAGAATTTTTACAGGGAAAAAATGAGGCTATTCAAGCCTAACAACCCCTCCAAAGAAGGAAAACAATTGGCTAGACCATTTGTTCTTCCCCCTCTAACAACGGCAAAAACTATACAAAGACCGGTTTTTGATAACAGATATACATTGCTAGCAGATTATCCTAAACTGCCAGCACCAACTCCTCCTACTCCGTCCGAACTAGTTCAGTTATGACCAAACAAACCTTTTGCTCCTGAAGCATCTAGTTCTTAGGTACAGACCAAAGATAGCTATGTAATGAAGGCTCTAGAAACCTTCGCTCAAGCGGTAAAACCAGATTTACCTTAGCAAAATCGATTTCCCTTTCTGGGGAACTCCTGGAAGATCATCGGGGAATACCATCGGAAATTCATTCACAATAGGAATTGACTGAAGAGTCATTGGCTCCTTATCAGTATCCTTTACATGAACCATGTGGTATATACAACTGTTAGCAATCAACTTTCGATCCCTTAGGTATGAAATAAACTTACCCTTGGTTGTGGTTGCATTACCTTTCCACTCAAGGAGTGGCTCACTTGGGAAATAAAATCTGACCATCTTTGCACGACAATCAATGTAAGAATAGCAAGCTGCCAACCAATCCATATCCATAATGACATCAAATCTAGCATAACCAATTCAACTAAATCAGCGGAGGTTGGATGATCATTAATTAACATCGTACAACCTCGATAGACATAACTAGCTACCATAGAGTCACCAATCGGCGTAGACACCTCAACTGGTTGTGGCAACAACTCAAACTTCATGTCAAGCTTATTAGCAATAAATGGAATATATGAAAATGTAGAGCCAGGATCTATCAATGCATAAACAACTTGAGAAGATACCGTCAATAAACATGTGACAACATCTGGGGATGCCTCTGAATCCTGTCGTCCTGTGAGTGCATAAAAGTTATTCTGGCCATCACTAGAACCTGATGTGTCTCCTCCACTCTCCCCTTACCATGACCGTGAGTAAACAGTTGTGCTGGTCATGGAGCACGGACTGAGGGTGAAGAGGCTATTGTAGATCCTGAAGGCTAAGCTGGCTCACCTCTGCTCAACATCGGGGACTGACTAATAAAATGTCACGTTTGCCTATAATGAAAACATACACCTGAACCCTGTCTACACTTCCCAGTGTGCAACTTACTGCACTGTGTACATAGAGGAGTAGGATGTCTTATATGTACGGATCACTCCTGCCAACGGCCCTCAGGCTGGCCTAAGCTCTGACCCGGTCATGACTGACTATAATGATCAAATTGATGTCCCTGCATATGTGGTAAGACACTACCTGCTGGCTGAGGTGGATATCGATAGAGTAGGGGCCTAAAATCACCCTGTGGCTCCCTATAAGACCCCTTAGTATGGGCACTCTTACTCTGCTCCCTATCCCTGCGGGTATCAAGAATCCATCGAGAAAGGTCCTTTGTAGTCTGAGCAAAAGTCTGTATGCTGGAAATATTTACATCATCCGATAGGGATTCTACCCTATTTCGACACAAAAGAGGGATGTAACACTAGGACTTCCAGGGGGTCACCCATCCTAGTACTACTCTTTCCCAAGCACGCTTAACTTCGAAGTTCTGATGGGATCCGGTGCGTTAGTGCTGGCATGATCGCATCCATCTTTCCTACCAGTTTAAATTCTATTAAACACCTCCTTCCTCCCAACGCCCAAGCCTGCCCCCATCGACCAAGCCTCTCCGCACCGACGCATGACGCCGCTTGACACGCCCATCCTAATCGCCCCCGTCACTTGTTCTAACGACGTCTCGATCCGAATGTCATTTCCGCAAAAAAAAAAAATATATTACAAAAAATGCGACCGAATTTCGACACGAAAGAGGGATGCAACACGAGGACTTCCCAGGGGGTCACCCATCCTAGTACTACTCTCGCCCAAGCACGCTTATCTTCGGAGTTCTGATGGGATCCGGTGCGTTAGTGCTGGTATGATCGCATCCATCTTTCCCACCACTCTAAATTCTATTAAACACCTCCTTCCTCCCAACGCGCTAGCCTGTCCCTTATCGACCAAGCCTCCCCACACTGACGCATGACGCCGCCTGACACGCCCATCCTAATCGCCCCCGCCACCTGTCCTAACGACGTCTCGATCCGAATGTCATTTCCGCAAAAAAAATATATTACAAAACACGCGACTAAATTTCGACACAAAAGAGGGATGCAACACGAGGACTTCCCAGGGGATCACCCATCCTAGTACTACTCTCGCCCAAGCATGCTTAACTTAGGAGTTCTGATGGGATCCGGTGCATTAGTGCTGGTATGTTCGCATCCATCTTTCCTACCACTCTAAATTCTATTGAACACCTCCTTCCTCCCAACGCCCAAGCCTGCCCCCCATCGACCAAGCCTTCCCGCACCGACGCATGACGCCGCCTAACACGCCCATCCTAATCGCCCCTACCACCTGTCCTAATGACGTTTCGATCCGAATGTCGTTTACGCAAAAAATATATATATATTACAAAACAGGCGACCGAATTTCGACACAAAAGAGGGATGCAACACGAGGACTTCCCAGGGGGTCACCCATCCTAGTACTACTCTCGTCCAAGAACGCTTAATTTCGAAGTTCTGAGGGGATCTGGTGCATTACTGCTGGTATGATTGCATCCATGTTTCCTACCTGTCTAAATTCTATTAAACACCTCCTTCCTCCCAACGCCCTAGCCTGCCCCCCACCGTCGCATGACGCCGCCTGTCACGCCCATCCTAATCGCCCCCGCCACCTGTCCTAACGACGTCTCGATCCGAATGTCGTTTCCGCAAAAAAATATATATATTACAAAACATGCGACCGAATTTCTACACAAAAGAGGGATGTAACACGAGGATTTCCCAGGGGGTCACCCATCCTAGTACTACTCTGGCCCAAGCACGCTTAACTTCAGAGTTCTGATGGGATCCGGTGCGTTAGTGCTGGTATAATCGCATCCATCTTTCCTACCACTCTAAATTCTATTAAACACCTCCTTCCTCCCAACACGCTAGCCTGTCCCTTATCGACCTAGCCTCCCCACACCGACGCATGACGCCGCCTGACACGCTCATCCTAATCACCCCCGTCACCTGTTCTAACGACGACTCGATCCGAATGTCGTTTCCGCAAACAAAAATATAAATTACAAATCACGCGACCGAATTTCGACACAAAAGAGGGATGCAACACGAGGTCTTCCTAAGGGGTCACCCATCCTAGTACTACTCTCGCCCAAGCAAGCTTTACTTCGGAGTTCTGATAGGATCTGGTGCGTTAGTGCTGGTATTATCGCATCCATCTTTCCTACCAGTCTAAATTCTATTAAACACCTCCTTCCTCCCAACGCCCTAGCCTGCCCCCCACCGACATATCCTCCCCGCACCGACGCATGACGCCGCCTGTCACGCCCATCCTAATGCCCCCGTCACCTGTCCTAATGACGTCTCGATCCGAATGTCATTTTCGTAAAACAAAATTAATATTACAAAACACGCGATCGAATTTTGACACAAAAGAGTGATGCAACACGAGGACTTCCCAGGGGGTCACCCATCCTAGTACTACTCACGCCCAAGCACGCTTAACTTCGAAGTTCTGATGGGATCCAGTGCGTTAGTGCTGGTATGATCGCATCCATCTTTCCTACCAGTCTAAATTCTATTAGACACCTCTTTCCTCCCAACGCCCTAGAGACAACAGTAAAGGAAAAGTAACAGGAGTAGAGTTTTCAGGAAATATCCCTAAAGCTTATTATCATGATGTCCCTACTAGTCCTACAGCTAGCGAAATGGAACCTCCTAAAGATAAAAAGGAATCCACACCAGGATGGGTTAAGATGATTAGGTCAGGAGAAGTTTTTACTCCTGATCCTCAGATACTTCATAAGGATTGGACGCATCCCAACAATCAAACCAACAGAGATTGGTATGTTGCTACTTATACTCTCAAAGAAAGAGAAAAGTTCGCAATTCTTGGATGATTGATATGAAAAGAATTCGATGTGAAATTGATTTCTTTAAATGGTTTGAAATGACCGGTAAGGTTGATGATCAGAAAGAATCTCTTAAAGTTATCATCAACAAATGGTATACTACTACTAACAAAGTAGTTGAATCCATTACTCCTCCTCTTGAAGGAATTAATATCCTGGTTGCAGGTGTTATCATAAAAGCTTCCCCTTTCAAAACGACCTCAGAAGGAAAATCCACTTCCTTACCAACCACTTCTGATCTTAATAGAATCATAGAACAGAATAATTATACCAATCAAATTCTCCATGTTGTTTCCAAACAAATTGAAGACTCCAAAGAAAAAGTCTCTTTTTCAGGAAGGCCTATTCCCCTGTCCTCCTCTCAAAATAGTCAGAAAATAGACTCAAATCACGTTTTCAAAATCAATGAATTTTCCAGAGAAAATTATCCAAAGTTAAAAAATACCTTTGATATTTCAGGTAATATTTTGGATAAGATCAATGAGAAATTAGCCAACTTCAAAATATCCGAAAAAGATGGTAAGAAAGTTGCTACTATTCAAGAAGAAAATCTTGTTTAAAAACTCTCCAATGATAGGTACCATAACCGGAAAAACTATCATAAGAGACCTTCTTTCCCAGACCTCCAATATGAGGAAAATGCTTTTCTCTCTACTTCTTCTCACGAAGGAAGCAGCATAACAAAATGGAATATTGATGGTCTTGCAGAACATCAAATTTACAATAAGCTCCATGAAATGGGTGTTGCAATCACTGCTTATAAAATAAGGAATGCTACTGATAAGGAAGCATCTTCCATGATTATTGCAGGATTCACTGGAATGTTAAAACATTGGTGGGACAATTATTTCACTGAAGAAACAAAACAGATTATTTATGATGCTCATTCTACTGAGACAGTGATTAACATGGAAGGAACTAATGAAGTTCCTACTGAAGTGACCAAAGAAGATGCTTCGCCACTCTTCTTTTATCATATAGCCAAGCATTTCATTGGTGAGCCTAAGTTATTTCAGGATAGGAGTCTCCAAATCCTCAACAATATTAGTTGTCCATCATTAGATGATTTTACTTGGTATAAATATAACTTTATGCAGAAAGTAATGATCAGACCAGATTGTCATCTAGATTTTTGGAAAGAAAGATTCGTAAGTGGTCTTCTGCCTCTTTTTGCTGATAAGGTAAGAACAAAAATCAGAGATAGAATTGATGGAAAGATCCCATACAGTCAAATGACTTATGGAGATTTAGTCAGTGTTATAAATACTGTTGGATTGGAACTTTGTACAGATATTAAGTTGAAACATCAGCTTAAAAAAGTAAGATCTTCGACAAGAAGAGAACTAGGAAGTTTCTGTCAAGACTTCGATTTCATTTCCTTAACTCCTCTTTCAAGCAAAATAAGAAAGGATAACAAGGAGTCAAAGAAAGTTCATCGCAGTAAGTCAAGAAGAACTTCTGAAAAAGATCACAAAAAGTCTTTCAAAAAGAATAGGAAACACAAAGGATTCAATAAATCCAAAGAGGATGTATGCTGGACATGTGGCAAAACTGGCCATAAAGCTAATGAATGCAGGTCCGGTAAGCAGAAGAGAATCAACAGTCTTGAAATAGACGATGCAATCAAAGAAAAACTCTTTTCCATTCTTGAAGAACCCTTATCCGATTCTTCAAACAACTCTGCTGATTATAGCGACGAAGAAAATATCAACGTCGACTATGATTCAGATTCTAGCCAATCTAGTAAAGATTGTAATTGCACAGAGGCTTTCTGTGTCTGTGAAAATATTCCTCAAATTAGAGTCCTCAGTAATGAATCTAAAGAAACTCTCTTTGATATTATTCAATATATTGATAATGATGAATCAAGAAAAAAATATCTTATAGAGCTCAAGAATCTTATTCTCAACTAAAAGGAAAAGCCTAAAGCTCGTACTATGGTTGAACCTTTCAGCATGAAACAAATCATGAATAGGTTCGAAAGCAATGCAGAACCTACTATTTCTGATCTTCATAGAGAAGTCAAAACCCTGAAAGAAGAAATCAAAGACATCAAATCCAGACTTGGAAAAGTCGAAACAGATGTCATAGCTGAGAAAATCCTCAAAGAGATTGCTGACCAAGACTCAGAAGCTGAAAATCTCTCTGGTAAGGATAAATTAGAATATCCTCCTTTTGAAATAGATAACTTTGTCAAGCAAAATCTTGACATTACATCTGATATACCGACTACTTCCAGTCCAGGTATTACTGTTATCTCTTCAATTAGACCTCAGAGTCATCATATACCTGTTAAAATTGTTGTTAATAAAGATTTGGTTATTAACAAAATTGCTTTACTTGACAGTGGTGCAGATAGAAATTGCATAGTTAAAGGTATTGTTCCAACTAAGTATTTGGAAAAAACTTCTTCTAAATTATATTCTTCTATTGGAGAACCTCTTAAAATTAATTACAAACTCTCCAAAGCTCATATTTCTAACAATAACATTTGTTTAACAAATGATTTTATTATTACTGAAGATATAAATGAAGATATCATTCTTGGCATTCCATTTATCACTCAGATAAAACCTTTTGTTACTAATTTAGATGGAATTACTACATCTATTTTGGAAAAAGATTTACATTTTTCTTTTGTTAAAACCCTTTCTCAAGAAGAAAGTAATTTTATTCGAGAAAAAACTATTTTTAGAATAAACACTTTATCTCAGCATATAACCTTTTTAAAGGAAGAAATTAAAATTAAAAAAATTGAACAAATTTTAAAAACCCCGGAGATGATTAGTAAAGTATCTAGTCTTCATAAAAAATTTGAAAATGAAATTTGCTTTGATTTTCCTAATGCTTTTTGGGAAAGAAAAAGTCATGTTGTTGAATTACCATACATTGAAGGATTTAATGAACAGGCCATTACTACCAAAGCAAGGCCCATTCAAATGAATCATGAAATGATGGAATTTTGCAAAAAAGAAATAGATAATTTATTAAAAAATAAAATTATTAGATTTTCTAAATCTCCTTGGAGTTGCTCTGCCTTTTATGTTAACAATAGTGCAGAAAAAGAAAGAGGAGCCCCTAGACTGGTTATAAATTACAAACCTCTTAATTCTGTTTTAAAATGGATCAGGTACCCGATACCTAATAAAAGAGATTTGCTAAAAAGAACTTATAAATCAAACATCAACAGCAAGTTTGATAGGAAATCAGGTTTTTGACAAATTCAAATTGCCGATAAAGATAAATATAAAACTGCTTTCAATGTCCCATTTGGACAATATGAATGGAATGTTATGCCCTTTGGACTTAAAAATGCTCCTTCTGAATTCCAAAATATAATGAATAGCATTTTTAATGATTATAGTCATATGTCTATTGTCTATATTGATGATGTGCTTATCTTTTCTGAAGATATTGATTCTCATTTTAAGCACCTTAATACTTTCTTTAAGATTGTTAAAGTTAATGGTTTTGTAGTTAGCGCTAAAAAGATTAAGCTCTTTCAAACTTCTATCAGATTCTTAGGTCATGACCTATATCAAGGTAGTTACAAACCTATTTGTAGAGCCATAGAGTTCTCTTCCAAATTTCCTAACAAAATTATTGATAAAACTCAATTATAGAGGTTTTTAGGTAGTCTAAATTATGTTGCTGATTTTATACCTAAAGTCAGACAAATTTGTGAACCTTTGTATAAAAGGCTTAGAAAAAACCCTATACCTTGGGGTAATGAACAAACTCAAGCTGTTATTTCAGTCAAAAAATTGGTTCAAAGTCTTCCTTGTTTAGGAATACCAAATCCTAATGATTTTATGATAGTTGAAACTGATGCTTCTGATTTAGGTTATGGAGGTATCCTAAAACAAAGAAGTACTATAGAATCTCCAGAGAAACTAGTTCGTTTTACTTCAGGAATCTGGAATTCCGCTCAAAAAAATTATTCAACTGTGAAAAAAGAAATCTTGTCTATAGTGCTATGTATCACAAAGTTTCAAGATGATTTAATTAACAAAGAATTTTTGTTAAGAGTTGATTGTAAATCAGCCAAAGAAATTTTGCAAAAGGATGTTAAAAATTTGGTTTCTAAACAAATATTTGCTAGATGGCAAGCTCTACTATCTAGCTTTGATTTTCAAATTGAGTTTATAAAAGGAGAAAATAATTCTTTACCTGATTTTCTGACAAGAGAATTTTTACAGGGAAAAAATGAGGCCATTCAAGCCTAACAACCCCTCTAAAGAAGGGAAACAATTGGCTAGACCATTTGTTCTTCCTCCTCTAACACCGACAAAAACCATACAAAGACCGGTTTTTGATAACAGATACACATTGCTAGCAGATTATCCTAAACTGCCAGCACCAACCCCTCCTACTCCGACCAAATTAATCCAGTTAAGACCAAATAAACCATTTGCTCCTGAAGCATCTAGTTCTTCGGTACAGACCAAGGATAGTTATGTAATGAAGGCTCCAGAATCCTTTGCTCAAGCGGTAAAACCAGATTTACCTTTACCAAAACAGATTGTTCCTCCAAAGGACGAAAAGTTTGATTTTGTAACAACTCAGATGTTACCTCTTTTAGCTATTGACAAAGATTATGAAATCTTTGGAATAGAAAATCTTATAAAACCTTGTTACACAGATAACAATTTTGTGGATGCAGACTGTTCTTTCAAGACCAGGAAATTTTATGAAGCTATCCTTATAGATACAGAATCTATAGAGATAGAACATAACAGAGATGTTCAGAATCTAGAGTTCATTAAATATTCTCGATTTACAATCAAGAGAATTTTATCTCCATTTGAATGGTTTACTGATCATTTGCATACTCCGATTGCACTCTCTATGCCACATAGGCCTTAGACCTACAATTGGCATGATTACAAAGCAGCTTGGTTCAATTTTATATATTTGAGACCAAGGCACACATGGTTTGTCAAGTATTGCCCTCAGGTAATAAAAGCAGTCATTCCCAGATGGTTCTACGAATGGTGGAACCTTTTTGGAGGAAACTTACAAATTCTTCCCCAGTAGTTTCATGTTAGGTTCAAAGAATTCCAAAATAAAGAAGAGATTTCTACTCTTACTGAACATATTAAATTATGTAAATTTTTTATTCAGAAAAGAATTTCTTTTATTATCTCTTGGAATTTCACCAAGGTAGATATTGATAGAATTTGTTACTTATCTAAAGAGATAATGGTTAAAGGATGGACTCCTAAACCAGTTGGAGCTAAACCAGCAAATGTTACTCCAGGTACTAGCAGTACAACTCCTTCAACAAAACTGTCAAAAGCAGAGTTAAAGGCTAAACTTAAAAAAGCCATGGATAATCTTGAAGATTAAAGTGAAATGCAAATTATGCAGTTAATCAATGATGAAGCCTCGTCAGAAGGAAGCAGCAATGGGGACATGTGTGACCCCAAAGGAATCGCACAATGCTATGTGGACCCTAATTATGAATAGGGAAATGACTCTTGGATAAAGTAGAGGCCAAAGGCCGGAATTACTTTATCAAAGGGGTATTTTACTATTCCTAAAAGGAATCCCATGCTTTGTCTCAACTTTAAAAAAGTAAGGGACCCTCATGTCAATTCAAATAATGTAAAAGGGATTTCCTTATTCTATAAAAGGAACCTCTCTTATTTGTTAGAGCTATCAGTTATTTTCCAATATTGAAAACCTCTCTCTCTCTCCCTCTATGTTTCTCATGCTTCCGCCTGTAGCCCTCTTCATGTTTATATAAATAAAAGCTTGTAAGTTTTTAAATACTGTTCTTTTATTAATCTTCCGTATAAATTTTGTTATATTTATCAATACATCTTCTGAGGATTACCGCCGATCCGTTAAAAAAAGTCCCCCAGACAGGCTATGCATGTGAAGAACTCTAATCATGTGGCTCGAAATGAGTGGCATCATCTCGGGCATCAGTACCCGGCACATCTTAAGGTGGAGGCACTAGTGTATCATCAATAGGGATATCTGTGCCAGGCACATCTGGAGGAGGAATAGTATAATCTGAAGAACAAAGCATCTACCCTCAGAGCATCTACATCGCTCCTCAATTCAGATAGCCCGACAGAACTACCCTCACATTTTTCTTTCTCCTCAATTCTAGCTATGAGGTTGTCTAGCCTCTCCCCATATGAACCAAAAGTAGGTCTATGGCTAATAACCTCAGCCCATACTGGAAGCATTGCAGCCTCGATTGCCCTAGCAATCATCTTGGGCACCTCTTTTTCAAGGAGAAATGCCCTCACATGTGCAGAATGGGCAAAGTTGACTATTTAGTAAATCAAGGCCTATGTCAATGGCGACCATGATATGGAAGGAGGTGCAACTGAGCTATAGGGTACAGAAGGTCCAGAAGGCACAAAAGAGGGTGGACTGATACCTAAAGGCTCCACAGAAGGAGTGGGATGAAATATGTCTGACTCGAAAGTAGTGGTATCCACTACTCGTGTAGAGTCAGGTGGTGGAGGCTTCATTTTGGCCACATCATCCCTCAAATAAGCAACCTCTATCCTCCAATGTCGTTGGAAGTGGCGGGAGTCACTCAGACATCAGATCTCTCCTAGAATAGGACTCCAACAGCCTCTCAGAGCTACATGATTAGAATAAGAAAAGGTAGTGATGTCTGCTCCTTTCTGGATCTCATAAGCATCTCCTTCTCAATGATGGCAGCCACCTGAATCTCCTCACGATCAATAATAGTGCCCACCAAGTTGTCCTTTAGGTGCCGTATGATGGACTCATTCCGTTAAGCCATGAGATTACTGCTTATAAACCCAAACTTGAATCTTGCTGCTATGTTGATATCCTTCTTTTCTATCTTTACGCAGTCAACCAACCAAGGAGGGGTAATATATGTGATTAAGGGTGCCAGGCACCATTTCAAAGCATCCAAATTTTCCTCATTTGAAACTTGTATATGTCTGCCCTATTGCCAGCCATACCTAAAATATCGTTGATTGCAGCCCGCCCACATTGTAGCATTTTGCCCCAGATTTCTATTTCTTCTAAGAACCTCCAAACCACACCCATCCTCTCCTTTGGCAATGCCTTTGCATAGGCATCTAAAAACACGCGCACCCACACCTGGATATATGGGGGTCAAGCTCTTGTGAATTGCTCAAACCCATGGAATTTTATTGTGTCACATATGGCTGGGTAGATAGTAATAACCCCATTCGTTGACAACTGTCTCTCTCTAGTATAGTTCGCTCCCTCACTGCTTTGAGCTTGTTGAGGGCCCTTGGAGCCATCACCAGGAGCACCCTTGAAACACTTGCATTTGTGGCTAGATCTTGTGGCAACTTGGAATGGATTATGTTCCTCTTCTTGGGAACAACCTTTTAAGGTGCCTGTGGGTTTTCAGCCTCTGCAACCTTTTTGTGTTTCTCACTCACACGCATAGAGGTGCACAGAGTGACCTATTACTGCCCCGTAGGATCATTAATCATCACTCTTTTTTCCTTTTTAGAGGAGTTGGAGGAGTGGAATCAGAGTCAGACTCAGATGATACCACCCTTAAAGAGACGAGGAGTTTAGTTTTGGCCATTTCATGTAAACCAAACAAACATCAAGTGAAGGTTAGTTGAAAATAATTGCACAAAGAAGCACCGTTGAATCAAGTTCTTGAGGATCACCGAATGGGTAGGTTATAGTCCTAACAGGTTAGGCGACCTCAGATGATCTCATTGAAGTTGACAATACAAAAATAAATTTCACTCAGGTAGAAAGGTCGGTGTCAACTCCAACTCAGTGATTCACCGAGATGGTTTCGGCAAGCCAAGACAAGCCCGTCGAAAGTGACAGTACAAAATAGTTGATGAGTGGTAGATCTACACTCATTTGAGTCGTATTTAGTTCAGCAGCTAGTGTCGTCAATGCCTAATTATGTCCTATTCTATTGATAATTTGATGATTTGTATCTATGAAAGCTAAGGTACGAGGCAAGGAATGAATACTCGGAAGAAAAGCCAAAAACATTGAAAAGAGTAGAAAATCCCAACCTGATGATCACCTAATCAAAAAAAGTGAATCACCCAAATGGTTTAACCTCACTAAAATGGAAAAGTGTACGTTCCAAGTGTTAAAATAAATGGGCGAAGAAAAGATGTATCGGTGACCCGCCGAATGCAAAAGGGTGAATATGTTGTCCATGGCCAAATGTGATAGTACTTGGAAGAAAGCTAAATGATTTAAAGGCGAACATAGGTGATATTCAGCAATTCATTGAATGTGAAAGGCTTGTTCCATCGAGTTCACAAACTGAACTTCAAACACCTGAAGCCTGGAGCCAGTAAAAGGCGAGCTGAATGATGAGAATGACGATCTGCTGAGTTAGTTCAGTGAGCCCGACTAATGTTACCGAATGGGATGTGGAAGAATCTTTTAGAAAAGCATAAATAGTTAAGAAGAGAGAGAAAGTGATATATCTATTTTATCAGTTTTTATTTTTAGAACTCTTAGAGAAAGAAGCTCCTGGGCATTATTCTTCAATTGGCGTTTTGAATATTGCTCTTGTGATTGACAATTAGAGAGCAAAATTAAATTGGGTGTTGATTATAATCGTTGAATTTCATTACATCCATGACTACTATCATGAAATATGTCATCTCTGCACTTTTTGTGATGGGTGGCTAAAACCTCAATATCTAAGGGTATAATTATGGGGTTGGGTGTTGGTTTAAATTAATGGCTATGTTGTATTGCTTTGTTTTCTTGCTGATTTCCATGGATTTGGGTTGTTAGTAGGTGGCTAATTTAGTTGTTAACGTGGCCAACCTAATCCTACTTTAGATCTCTAATTGGTGCTCGAAAGAGACTAATAAGAGTGGATAATTGTCTCAATGTTTGCAATCTAGCTTAATCTTGTTGTAGAAGCAAAGTAATGGGTTTGTATGTGAATCACTTAAATGAGACCGAAAAGAGATTTTATGAACTAATGCAATGATATCGAAAGAAGATTAGTATTATTGAATATGACCCAGCTTATTCATGGTTGTTAAGCATTACTCAGCAATACAATATTACCCCTAATTAGCATCAATATACACCCCTACACCCTTAGATTTTATTACTAGTGTCTAAACTCTGTTTTACTAAGTTTGTCGCTCAGATTTGATATTGAAATTACATGATAAATTTTGGTGGAATGATCCACCCAATTGCCTAAGTGCTACATTAGATTAATTACAGCATAATTCATTTCTTAGATTCTTAACCTCACACTACTCCTAGTGGGATTCGACCCCGACTCTTAGTTGGATAATTTTTAGTGATAACGATCGCTTACTCTTTGGATTGGTTTTAAAGAGTAGTTTGAGTGTTATCAAAAATGGTGCCGCTACCGGGGAGTAGTATCAAAGAATTCAATTTGTGTACTCATCTACTTGTAGTTGAGCAAACTTACATTTGATTTTGTTGTTGTGTTATATTAGTAGGTAATAAAATCGATGCAAACAGTGGTGACAGTTCTAGTGGCCATGGGTAGGATAATGAAGTTAAAAAGTTAGATAAAATAAACTCCAATGTCACTGAGAAAATTAGAGCAATTCAGTTAACCCCCTTTCAAAAGAATACTACCTTTATGGTAACCGAAACAATGTTGCAGCTGATTGAATGAGGGGATTATTCCGAGGTTTTGAGCATGAAGATCCCAACGACCACCTCCGTAAGTTTGTGAATGTGTGTGGACCTTTCAAAGTTGAGGGAATTTCACAAGAGTCAATGCGGTTGAGGTTGTTCCCATTCTCTTTGATGGGTGAGGCTGTTAGGTGGTTGATTAAGTTGTCACCTAATTCTATTACCTCATGAAAAAAGTTGATTGAAGCTTTCCTTGAGAGATTCTTTCCTCCTTCAAAAGTAATGAAATTGAGGAAGGATATTCAGAATTTCAAAAGAGTGAACGAAGAACGCGTACATGAAACGTGGTTGCATTTTAAAAGGGTGTGATGCCCAAACCATTGTTTTCCTGATACGCTGTTGTTGCAATACTTCTACCAAAGTCTTGATGCTGCGAATAAAGGATTGGCTGACCACCTTGTTCGAGGCGGCATAGTTAGGCAACTGTTAGTTGTAGCAACAAGATTGCTTAATTAGATGAGTAATATTAACCAAGCTTAGTAAAGGCCATTTGTCACTTCCGCATTCGTGAACGCTTAAGGAGAAAGAGGAGAAGAATCAAGAGAATGATAAAAGCATTGCTAAATTGACGGCTCAACTTGATATGTTATCCGAGCATGTTATGGAAAGAAGTGTGAATTTAGTGAATGATGTGTTCAGGAAGATGTATGAGGAGATATTTTATCCGAGGGGTTACAAGTTGGACCTTTTTCCATTAAGCTATCCATGGTTTACCAAAAATCAAGGTTGGACTAAAAATAGTGAAAGAAGTTGGAATGGAATTGAATGCGGAAATGACAAGTATAGAGCACTTCATGACTTACAAGACTCGGTGAGCACTCCAACGAAGGATTTGTTAATCCAAATTCTTTATAAAGTGGAAGGGTCAGATTTGATTTTACAAGAAATGAAGCATGACATTTCAGCATTATCCACTACCGGGATCTCACACTTGTCATCCATGTAGCTACTTGAAGAAAAGATGGGTCACTTGACTGCCGTTGTGTATTCAAATCCTAATGAAGAATTGATGACCCTTTTGAATGAAAATAACATGAATGCTTCTCAAGTGTCAACCATAGTAACCCGAAGCGGGAAGGCATTGTAAGAAAGAACAAGGCCCGATAATATAGATGCTCAGAGGGTGGTTGCAGATAATGAACCACCAAAAGATAAAGTCGAGACGCCAACAAAAGAGGTTGAAGGTGATCTTCAGCTAAATGTGAGGGATGGTGATGTTGCAGCACTAACCATGCTTCCCAAAATCAAGATAAATCCTCCTTTTCCTCAAGGATTGAAGAAGAAGGATAATAATGCAAAGTTCCAAAAAATTTTGGCGATAGTGAAAGATTTGAAAGTGAATATCCCTTTGATGGATGCATTGACCGAGATGTTGGGTTATGCCAAATATATGGAAGAATTGGTGTCAAAGAAGAGAATAATAGATTGTGAAACAATTGAAATACCACAAATTTGTGGTGCGGTAATGACAAAGAATGTTGTCCTAAAGAAAAATGACCGGGGAGCTTTCACAATTCCCTGTACCATTGGTGCATGCACATTTGCAAAAGCTTTGTGTGATCTTGGTGAGAGCATTAATCTAATTCCATTGATGATCTTTAATAATCTTGGGCTTGATGAGTCACAACCGATAAACATGAGACTCTTGATGGCCTATCGTTCAATAAAGAGGCCGGTTGGTGTGATTTATGTTGTTTTAGTGAAGGTCGACAAGTTTGTGTTTCCCACTAATTTTGTAGTGCTTGATTGTGAGTTTGATATTGATATGCCGGTTATTCTTGGTAGACCATTCTTGGCCACGGGCAAGGCTCTAGTTGATGTGGAAGGTGGTGAGTTGAAATTCCGAATCAATGATAAAAGTAGTTAGCTTCAATATCAAAAAATTGTTGAAGTATTCAAATGATATGCATGTCGTATCTCAATTGGATCAGATTGATGAAGTTGTAGCAAGAATTCGGAGGGTTCATATAGTGGGGAATAGTTGGCTGCTGTGTTACTTAATTATGATCAAGATTGAATCAGTGACTATAATGAATTCATAGCTGTTCTTGTGGATGTAGGCTCACATACTTCGTTTCAAAAGAAGTTGGATCTCGATTTGTCTAACCGAGAAACCCCACCAGCCAAGCCATCTATTATTGAGCCACCAAAGCTAGAATTGAAGGAACTTCCTACTCATCTCAAATATATTTTCTTGGGGGACAACAACATACTGTCTGTAATAGTTTCTAATGATCTTGAAGAATGGCAAGTTGAGTTTTTAATCAAAGTCTTGAAAAGACACGTCAAAGCTTTAGGGTGGCCAATTACCGACATAGTGGGAATCTCTCTGTTGTGTGCACTCATAAAATTAATTTGACTGAAGGGTGCAAACCAAGTATCGAGCATCAAATGAGGTTAAATCCTTCAATGCAAGAAGTTGTGACAAAGGAGATCATGAAATGTTTTGATACGAGAGTTATATTTCCAGTTCCGGATAGCCAATGGGTGAGTTCGGTTCAATGTGTCCCTAAGAAAGGAGGTATTACGGTAATCCCAAATGAAAAGGATGTGCTAGTTATTACTAGGCCTGTGACCGGGTGGCGAGTATGTATGGATGACCGGAAGTTAAACTCATGGACTTAGAAAGACCACTTTTCGATGCCCTTTATTGATCAAATACTTAGGCTTGTGGGTAAGGGATGGTATTAGTTCCTTGATGGTTACTCCGGGTACAGCCAAATCTCCATAGCACCGGAAGATCAAGAAAAAAAACTTTCACTTGCCCCTATGGGACTTTTGCCTTCAAACGAATGTCCCTTGGGCAATGCAATGCACCGGCCACTTTCGAACGGTGCATGTTATCATTATTTGCAAATATGGTAGAGAACTCGATAGAAGTCTTCATGGATGATTTTTCGATTATGGGGGATTCATTTGAAGAGTGCTTGAAGCATTTAGAAATGGTACTTTAAAGATGTGTGAATTCCAACTTGGTCCTTAATTGGGAAAAATGTCATTTCATGGTTAAGGATAAAATCTTGCTTGGGCACAAAATTTTTGGAGATGGTATTGAAGTAGATCAGGCCAAAATTCAAGTAATTGACAAGTTACCCCTCCCCAATTTCAGTAAAGGGAGTGAGAAGTTTCCTTGTCCTTGCTGGATTCTATTGTCATTTTATTAAGGATTTTTCAAAAATAGATATTCCATTGTGTAGGCTGCTTGAAAAGGAGTGCGCTTTTGAATTTGATGCTGGTTGTCTAGAGGCGTTTGTGAGTTTGAAAGCAAAGCTTATTTCAGCCCCTATCATAATAGCCCCCGATTGGATTCCTCCTTTCGAAATGATGTGTGATGCTTGTGGATTAGCACTTGGAGCTGTGCTTGGACAGCCAAAAAATAAGTTCTTTCATCCCATCTATCATGCTAGCAAGACCTTGAATTGTGCTCAAAAGAATTACACTGTCACGGGGCAAGAGTTGTTGGCCATGGTGTATGGGTTCGAAATGTTTAGAGCATATTTGTTGGGTACCGAAGTGGTTGTTCATATGGATCATGCTACTCTAAGATACATGATGACAAAGAAAGAAGCATTCTTATACTCATCCGTTGGGTACTTCTTCTCCAAGAGTTTGATTTTGAGATAAGGGATAGAAAGGGATGTGAAAACCAAGTAGCCGATCACCTATCAATACTTGAAGTAGATGTTCTAGCAACTGAAGGCAGAGACATTAATGATGCTTTCCCGTATGAATTGGTAATGTTGATTTCTCAAACTTCAATCACTTCATATGCCAATTACTCCAATTTCATTGTATGTGAGTTGTTACCTGAAGGCTTGAATAGTCATCAAAAGAGAAGGTTCTTATTTGATGTGAAGACGTATATATGGGATGAATCTTTCCTTTTTAAGGAATATGCTAATAATGTTATCCGGCGATGTGTGCCTGAGGTGGAGATGCAAGAAATACTTGAAGCTTCCCATCCTTCACCAACGGGAGGTCATCATGGAGGCATACGTTTAGCTTCAAAAGTTTTGCAATATAGTTAATTTTGGCCCACAATGTTCAAGGACTCTCATGCCCTTTGTAAGTGTTGCATGCAATGTCAAATGCAAGGGAGTATTTCAAGGTGACATGAGCTACCTTTGTCATAAATTCTCGAGGTTGAGATATTTGATGTTTGGGGAATTGATTTCATGGGCCCTTTTCCTAGTTCTTTTTGGAACAAGTACATTGTTGTGGCATTTGACTATGTGTCCAAATGAGTGGAGGCAATAGTACTACCAAACAATGAAGGAAAAAGTTTCACAAAGTTCTTTAAGAAGAATGCTTTAATAGGTTTGGAACACCAAGGGCCATTATAACTTATGGTGGCTCTAATTTTTGCAATCTCCTATTTGAAACACTTCTGTCTAAGTAGGGGTAAAGCACAAAGTTTCACCACCGTATCATCCACAGTGTAGTGGGCAAGTTGAGGTATTTAACCGAGAGATAAAGAGCATCTTAGCCAAAATAGTGAATGTCCACTGTACTGATTGGTCTGGCATGCTTCATGATGCCCTTTGGACCTATCTAACAACATTCAAGTCCCTTATTGGAATATCTCTGTACAAATTGGTATTTTGGAAGGCCTGTCATATTCTAGTTGAATTGGAGCACAAAGAATTATGGGCATTGAAAAGGGTGAATTCAAATTGGGAAGCGGCAGCCCAAAATCGTGTGAGTCAACTCCTTGAATTGGATGAGTTTTTATTAAAAGCATATGAGAGCTCTAAACTCTATAAAGAGAAAGTTAAACGATGGCATGGTGCAAAGATCTTGCATTTGGAGTTTAGAGTGGGTGAGCTAGCCCTACTTCTTAATTCACAATTAAAACATTTCCCAGTAAGCTAAAGTCCAAGTGGATTGGTCCGTACAAAATCACTCATGTGTATGGGAATGGAGCAATTGAAATTGAAGATATAAAGGGTGTCAAATTAAAAGTTATCGACCAGAGGTTAAAGGTATACTTTTTGGGAAGGGTCGTGATGTGAGAGTTTTGAAGTGGTGTAGTTGGAGGAGGCTTGAAAGCATATCCACGTCGCGCCGTGATGTAAATCAAGTGCTTCTTGGGAGGCAACCCAAGTATTAATGATTTTCAATAATATGGGTGTCACTTGTGCAGGATGGAAAGAATATAGGAAATTGAGGAAGATGCTCAAGAGCTCATTGATGAGGTGTATAAGGTGCTGATGATCATGGGTGCAACCCCGGTGGAAAAGGCGAAATCGACTGCTTATCAACTCAATGGTGTGGCTAAAGAGTGGTTTGAACAATGGAAGAGTGAGAGGGCGGTAGATGTGGGTCCTCTTGATTGGGAGTACTTTAAGGTTTCTTTGCTTGATAGGTTCTTTCTCCTTAAGATTAGGGATACAAGGTTGCTTGAGGGACACAATTGCCTAGGTACGCTCCTACTATGGTTGCTGATCCCAGGGAAAGAATGAGTAAGTTTGTTTCGGGAGTGTCTGAAATGGTGGTCAAAGAACATCGTACTGCTATGCTCATTAATGATATGGACATTTCTCATCTAATTATTCATGTTCAACAAATAGAAGAGGAGAACGTCGTACTGCTAGTATATTTCAGTGGCTAACTTGATCGACTTTGGTATCGAGTGCCAACTACTCCTCGTTATTTTGGGCGTGACATGAAGTATTAGTTTCATGTGCTGGCTTAGACCTTCCTCCATATCGGATGAAATTAATACAAGTCACTATATATTTAATCGCTAGTTTTGATAATCTATATTAACTCTCCTAAACTGAGTAATATATGATTGGATCAATGTAACTAGGTGATTTTCACTTGAATTAAACTAATAGTAGACTCTCCATCTGGTTAGGTCTGTATAAATTTATGGTGTGAATAATCGGTCATTGTACATGTGTATTACATAAATAGTTCTCCAATCCCATAGATTGGCTATTCGAGATACAAGGATATATATATATTTATATATATATATATATATATGTATGTATAAAATGAGCCCTGAATTTTATTATTCAGGATTATTCGACATATTATGATCTATTTAATGTATTATATTTTAAATTCTCAATAGACTTTACAGACCCACTTAGTACTACTTAAGTTTTTCTTTCAGTAGAAATAAGATATTAATTCAAAGAATGCATTATATATGTACCTTATGTTAGAAGGAATTATTTTCAGTTTCTAACTAGATAAAAGATGGATACTTACTATATTTTTCTTGTAACTCTCTTATTATTGAGTTTGATAAATATTTTATCTCTTGTGGTATATTGATGTGTGAATTTTTTATTAGTATTATCTCTCATGAATTGAATTATATTAATCTGTCTCATAAGATAAAATATCTTTTAAATTGAATGAAACTTAGTTGTACACTAGTGTCTAAGTCATTTATTTTGGATAGAACTTCGAGGTTGATTAAAGGATGGATAGAACGGTTCATTGAAAGTGAAGTCACTACCAACATGTGAGTCCTGTTTAAAAGGAAAAATGACTAAGAGACCTTTCCTCTTAAAAGAAAATAGATGTAGTGATAAGTTAGAATTAATCAATTATGATTTGTGTTGGTAAATAAGCATTCAGACAAGAGGTGACTTTGAGTATTCTGAGATTTCACAGAAGGTTACTTATGAGATGAATATTTTTTTGTTGATGTTTTGTAAGTCTGGATATCTTGATAAACTCAAAATATTTAAGACAGAAATGAAAATAGCATTATGAAAAATATATAAAGCCACTGCAATCTGATTGTAGCGATGTATACCTATCTGCAGAGCTTATTAGTGTAACACCTTGGATTCAAAAAGAAGAATTTTTTGGTTTTCAGGTCTGGTTCCAGTACCAACAGAAGCCATCTATGGACCGTAGGTTGACTTACGGGCCGTAGGTGGGAACCGTAGATGGCAAGGTAAATATTTTCAAAATGTCAAGTTTCAGGATCCCATTGACGGTCCGTCAGGACGGCCCATCATTCCATGAACGAGTCGTAGGTAGGTCTCATAGGTCCCTCCTGACTTGGTGAAATTTTAAAGGTTCAAGGTTGGACTGATGGTTGGTATGTACGGTTCATCAATGGACCTACAGACCATACATGGGTTCCCGTCGTTTGAAGGTCCAAAGAATTAGTTTCTGAATCTTTCTACGGTTGGACAGGACGGTTCGTGGTTGGACCTACGAACCGTAGGTCGCAACCATAGGTCGAGATCCGGTAGTTATTTTTAAGGGCTTTTTGGTATTTTTCCTAATTAACCTATTCCTAATCTAGGTCGGTTAAGCTCTAATCCTAAGCCCTATATATGCCCTCCAAGCCTAATTCTACCCTTTTCTAATCACTTCCCAACTCCCTCCAAAATCTTTCTCCAAATATTTCTCTCTCTAGAAGATTGAAGAAGAAGAAGGTCCTGGGTTTTCTTTCAAGTCTCCTAAGTTCACCATTGATTTCAAGATTTTGACATCAAGGTATTATAGCTTTCACCTATGGAGTCCTTTCCTCCATAGGGTTCCTAAATTTCCAATTTGCAAAGTTAGAATTCTCCAATTGAAATTAGGGTTTTCTTCTATTTCATGGGTTCTTCCCAATTATGATTTAATTGATTAAATTGAGGTTGTTTATGCATGAATTGAGTTAGTTCAATGTTTTTAAGATGAAATTATATGAGCCCATGCATGATTTATTGTTTTCAAGCTATGATTCTATGATGAAGTTTATGAATGATCAAAAGATGAATTTTATGAAGATATGCATGTTCAATTTATGAAATTATGATGATTTAAGATTTATTTTGAAAAGTGAAGCATAAATGTTGTTGTTATTGGGTTGTGAAAGGGTTTCACACATACTACTCAAAACATGATTTGTGAAAGGACTTTTCTCACATGAAGGATTCATAAGGGTTGAAAGATTTTCTCAACTAAGTAAACTGTGAATCAAAGATTAAGGAGCTAATCTAATGAAGGGACATGAGGCGATAACCCATGTTCATTAATAATGATAAGATAAGCTATGAATTACAATTAATCCGTGGGAATTATGCTTAGCACCGAGTGAATATTGAGATGGAAGATCTCTCGTTAGTAGAGGCAGGGTTTCTAGTAGCAATCTCTTTATCCCATAACTATGTGCCACCATAGGTTTGTCTTAGATAGACATTAGCTAGTGGATCCACTTAAGCTAGAAACTATGGTTCTTACCTTGGCAAGTAAGGACACCTCTTTTCGGTGTAGGGTAGACACCGGATTTCATGTTATAGCTCACATGGTCTATTTCGGTTAAGGCTCAGTTCCAACAATAATGAACTACGGTTATTTTTCAAAGGCTTTTAAGCATATGTTGTTTTAAGATGATTTCCTTGCATCAACTATGGCTCTTTACTTCATATTTTCTATCATGCCATCGTATGTTTTAACTGGTCATTATATCTCATGTATAGCCCTTTTTGCATGATTTTGTAACCTTATGCATAGTTATCATACTTGGTACATTCTTGTACTAATGCATACTCTTGCCTACATTTTCTTATAAGTGTAGGATCCGGCCTATCTCCATCCACCCGTGGCTAGTCATTGCATTCGAGAGTTGAAGATTTGGTGAGTCCTCATGTGTTCGGGGACATAACCACATTTACCCTTTTATGTCATTTTACTTTTAAAACTTGTATGGTTTACGTCCCACATCCTTTCTATTCATGTATTAGATGGCTTGAGACAAATGTTTAGATTTCTGCTACTTTGATATAAATTGTCTTCGAATTTCTTACTTACTATTATCTTGTATGATGCATGCTAAGTGGCTTGTACGGGGCCTTTCGGGGTCTTGTACGTCATGTCACATCTAGGTACTTTAGGTCGTGACAAACTTGGTATTCAGAGCCCAAGGTTTTAGAAAGGTCCTTGGATGTCTCATAAGCCACGTCGAGTAGAGTCTTGATCATGGGTGTGAAGTGATCCACACTTATGAATGGGAGGCTATAAGATGTTTAGGAAACTCCACTTCTTTCATCACTCTAAAGTTGTGTGATAGAGTTTAACTCTATATTTCTCTCTCCTAATCCATATCCAATGCTTTAAGGATAAGGCCACTCGAAGGGCATATGCTAGAAGGAATGCTAGAGAGAATGTGGAACAAGAAGCGCTTCAAGTTTCAGTTGACCCTTTGGCTGAGCAAGTGACTTATGCGGAGTTTAGGGCTACTTTTCATGTGTTTGCCCAAGCTATGACGGCTAAAGCCAATAGGGAGGCTGTGGTCCCCGTGAACCCAAATGTGGGTACGGCGGCATCTAGAGTGAGGGATTTTTCTAGGATGAATCCTTCAGAGTTTCATGGGTCTAAGGTTGAGGAAGATCCTCAAGAGTTCATTGATGAGGTGTATGAGGTGCTAATGATCATGGGTATAACCCCGATGGAAAAGGTGGAGTTGGCCGCTTACCAACTCAAGGGTGTGGCTCAAGTGTGGTTTGAGCAATGGTAGAGCGAGAGGGCGATTGATGCGGGTCCTCTTGATTGGGAGAAGTTTAAGGTTGCTTTGCTTGATAGGTTCTTTCCCCTTAAGATGAAGGAGGCAAAGGTGCTTGAGTTCATTAACCTTCGTCAAGGAAACATGAGTGTGAAGGAGTATGCCTTGAAGTTTACACAATTGTATAGGTATGCTCCTACTATGGTTGCCGATCCAAGGGTAAGGATGAGTAAGTTTGTGTCGGGAGTGTCCGAAATGGTAGTCAAGGAATATTGTACCGCCATGCTCATCAATGATATGGAAATTTCTCATCTAATGGTTCATGCTCAGCAAATAGAAGAGGAGAAACTTAAGGAAAAGTCTAGGGAAGCAAAGAGGGCTAAGACCGGTGATGGTGACTTTTCACGTTAAAGGTCCGATGGATATGGTCGTCCTAAGTTTTGACAAAGGTTTTCCGGTCAAGGTTCCTCCTCTGCTCCTCCTAGATCCAACAAAGATAGGTTGTCTAACCCTAAGCCTCAAAAATGAAATGGTGGTGGATCTTTATCGACTACTTGTGCTAAATATGGAAAGAGGCATGAGGGTAGGTGCTTAGCCGGTACGGATGGTTGCTTCGGTTATGGTAAGAGTGTTCATAAGATAAGGGATTTTCCATCACTTATGGCTAAGGTAAGAGAAGGTAGACAAGCTCCACCTAGTGGTTCGGGTTCAAATGCTCCCAAGAAAAACTGGTTCTATGCACTCCAAACTCGACATGATCAAGAGGGTTCTCCTGATGTGGTTACCGGTATGTTGAAAGTCTTTAATCTTAACGTTTATGCCTTGCTTGATCTTGGTGCTACCTTGTCTTTTGTGACGCCATATGTGGCTATGAGGTTTGATGTTCTTCCGGATGTGTTGTTAGATCCTTTCTCCGTCTATACTCCTATTGGTGAATCTATCGTGGCTAAGAGAATCTATAGGAATTGTCCAGTCTCCTTATCCATTAGAGTCACTCATGTTGATCTTGTAGAGCTTGATATACTAGATTTCGATGCTATTCTTGGGATGGATTGGTTGCATTCATGTTATGCTTCTATTGATTGTAGAACCCGAGTAGTCATGCTTCAATTTCAAAATGAGCCTATTCTAGAGTGGAAAGGGGGAAACTCTATGCTTAAGAGTTAGTTTGTTTCTTACCTTAAAGCTAGAAAGATGATTTCAAAGGGTTGCATAAACCATCTTGTTTGGGTTAGGGATATGGATTCTGAGACCCCTATCTTTGAGTCGGTCCCCATTTTTAATGAGTTTCCGAAAGTGTTTTCCGGTGATCTACCCAATGTTCCTCCCAAAAGGGAAATAGACTTCGGTATTGACCTTCTCCCATATACGCAACCTATCTCTATTCCTCCTTATCGAATGGCTCTGGCAGAACTTAAGGAATTAAAGGAGCAATTAAAAGACCTGTTGGATAAAGGCTTCATCCGACCAAGTATCTCTCCATGGGGTGCCCCAGTATTGTTTGTTCGAAAGAAAGATGGTTCGCTTCACATGTGCATTGATTATCGACAATTGAATAAGGTTACTATTAAGAACAAGTATCCTCTTCCATGGATAGATGATTTTTTTGACCAACTTCAGGGAGCGAGTTACTTTTCCAAGATTGACCTTCGGTCGGGCTATCACCAATTAAGGGTGAAGGAAGATAACATTCCGAAGATAGCTTTTCGGACTAGATATGGTCATTACGAATTCTTAGTAATGTCGTTTGGCTTGACAAATGCTCCAGCTGCATTTATGGATTTGATGAATAGGGTGTTTAGACAATACCTAGATATGTTTGTGATTGTGTTCATCGACGACATTTTGATTTACTCAAGGAGTGAGGATAAGCATACCACTCATTTGAGGATTGTGTTGCAAGTCCTCAAGGACCAACAACCCTTTGCAAAGTTTAGTTAATGTAAAGTCGGGAGGTTTGTCCCAACACATTAGTATTCCTACTTGAAAGTGGGAAGATTTGAACATGGACTTCATTGTTGGTTTACCACGCACCCGGTGACAACATGACTCGATTTGGGTTATTGTGGATCGTATGACAAAATTGGCTCATTTCATTCCCGTCAAGGTTTCTTATTCGACATAAGACTATGCTAAGTTGTACCTAAGGGAAACGGTTAGGTTGCATGGAGTGCCCCTGTCATGACCTAAAGTACCCCCTAGACGTTACATGGCGTACAAGACCCCGAAAGGCCCTATACAAGTCACTTAGCATACATCATACAAGAATATAGTATAAAAGAGTTTAAAAGTCCATTTCATTTCATGAGTTGGTAAAAACATAGCGGAAGTCTAACATAATCTCAAAGCCATCTAATATAAGAATAAAATGAAGGTTGGAACGTAACCCATACAAGTTCAAAAGTAAAAGACAAGAAAGATAAATGTGGCCTTGTCCTCGAAATGTGAGGACTCACAAGGTCTTCAAAGTTCTTCTAATACAAGCTCTAGTCACGAATGGATGTGGAGGACTCATCACGCCCTACATTTGGGAAACAATGTAGGCAAGAGTATGCATTAGTACAAACATGTACCAAGTATGATAACTATGCATAGAGATATAAAATCATGCCAAAAGGATATAATCACGAGATGAAATGACCAATTCAAATCATAAAGTAACATGACGAAAACATGAGTTAAAAGGGGTTATTGTCAATGAAATTAATTCAGCTTTAAGGAAACATACTTGAAATACCTTCTTCTTTGGAAACAACCTTAGTTCATTATGTGGGAAGTTAGCCTTAACCGACATAGACCATGTGAGCTATAACATGGAATCCGGTGTTTACCTGACACCGAAAAGAGGTGTCCTTACTTGCCAAGGTAAGAACCATATCTTCTAGCTTAAGTGGATCCACTAGCTAATGTCTATCTAAGACAATCTTCCTATAGTGGCACATAATTAAGGGATAAAGAGATTGCTACTAGAAACCCAGCATCTACTAACGGGAGAGCTTCCATCTCGATATCCTCTCGGTGCTAAGCTTAAATCCCACGGAATAGCCATTTAATCATAATTCATACTTTATCTCATCATTAGTAGACATGGGTAATCACCTCTTGTCTATCATTAGAACAACTCCTTAATACTTGATTCAAGTTTAGTTAAGAAAACCTTTCAACCCTTATGAATCCTTTATACGAGAAAAACTCCTTTTTCCATTCATATCATGAGTAACGTGTGAGAAATCCTTTCACAACCCAACAGTAACAATCAACAATATTGGTGCTTCATTCTCAAGCATCCTAAAGCATTTAATTCAATTCATGAAGAACATGCATAATTTCATAAACTGCCTCTTTTCATAATTCAAAGCCTCATCATAAATCATAATCTAGAAATCATAGATTTCACATGGGTTCATAGGGATTCATCTTAAAACATGCAATTTAACTCAATTCATGCATAGTTAAACATAATTCAATCAATTATATCATAATTTGAACCATGAGGTTGGAGAAAACCCTAATTTCATTTGGAGAATTCTTACTTTGAAAATTGGGAAATTTAGAGACCCTATGGAGGAAAGGACTCCATAAGTGAAAGTTATCATACCTTAATGCTAAAACCTTGAAATCAATGGAGAATTTGGAGACTTGAATCTTCAAACCCTAGATTATTCTTCTTCTTCTTCCTTAGAGAGAGAATTATTGGAGGGAGAGCTTTGAAGAGTGATTAAAAGATTCAGATTTAGGGTTAGAAAGGTTAATATAGGGTCTAAAATAAATGGGTAATCGACCTAAATTAGGCATTAAACCATTAGGAAAAAGACCAAAAAGCCTTTTAAAAAAAATAACTGGCAAGTGAAAATTGAAAATGTTGTAGCTCGCAAAAGCCACTCGGCGAGTCGCCGAGTGAGCTTCCAGCTCGCCAAAAGTTCCAGCAAGTTGGCTCCTGGACTAAGTCAACTCAGTGATAAAATGGGCATTTTGGTGACACACTGGATGGAACGGCGAGCTCAACCCAACTTGCCTAAATGCACAGAACACTCGATGAACATTTCAAGTCCAAAATGGCGAGAAGGCGCCTTTCCGTGAATCACAGAGTCATTCGGCAATCATGACTAGCCTCACCGAATGGGACTGTATTATGAAATTTGGGAATTTTTCCTTCTTTTAAAATGCGGGGTGTTACAGCCCCTGTCCATTATATCCGATCGTGGTACACAATTCACTTCTCAATATTGGAAATCTTTCCAAAGGGGCCTTGGTACCCGTGTTAAGCTTAGTACGGCCTTTCATCCTCTGACCGATGGGAAAATGGAATGTACTATCCAAACTTTTGAAGATATGTTGAGAGCTTGTGTGATTGACTTCAAGGGTAATTAGGATGATCATTTGCCTTTGATTGAGTTTGCATACAATAATAACTATTATTCCAGTATAGGTATGTCTTCATTTGAGGCTCTTTATGCTAGGAGGTATAGATCTCCTATAGATTGGTTTAAAGTTGGCGAAGTTGCTTTGATAGGTCCCCAAATTGGTACATGAGGCTATGGAGAAAGTTTGGCTTATTAGAGAAAGGTTGAAAATGCCTTAAAGTCGACAAAAGTCCTATGCCGATGTTAGAAGGAGAGATCTAGAATTTGATGCTAATGATTGGGTCTACTTGAAAATATCACACATGAAGGGTGTAATGAGGTTTGGGAAGAAAGGGAAGCTTAGTCCCCATTATGTAGGCCCATATCAGATTTTGAGGCAAATTGGTAAGGTTGCTTATGAACTCGACTTGTCTAACGATTTAGCATCGATTCATCCGATTTTCCATGTCTCCTTGTTGAAGAAGTTTGTTGGTGATCCGGTATCTATTGTACCATTAGAGAATCTTGGTGTGAAGGAGAGTCTTTCTTATGAAGAGGTTTCGATTGAGATTTTAGACTGGCAAGTTCGGAAGTTGAGGAATTAAGAAGTTGCTTTCGTTAAGGTCCTTTGGAGGAATCAGTTAGTTGAGGGTGCTACTTGGGAGGCCGAGGCCGATATGATGTCCCGTTGTTCTCATCTCTTTCCCTCCACTCCTACTCTAGCTTGAGGTATTTAGTTCTTCATGGTTCACTCTTTTGGTCTCATGTGTCTTAAATATTCCCATGATTCTTCATTTATGCATGTTCATGAAAAAGCTTGATTTTGAGAAAATGAGTTAACTTGAATGATTTCTTCATGTTTATGTGCATTTGAGTATATGCTGCATATAGACCTTATGAGATGATGTTTTGAACATGCTTTAGCTTGGAGTTGATGTTTCCTCCTCGGATATGTGCATTTATGCGATTGCATTCATGTTGGACTGTTAGGTTTAATTCTTATCCTCCTTATGATGTCTTAATTTCTCATTCGAGGACGAATGTTCCCAAGGGGGAGATATTGTAAGACCTCGAATTCAAAAAGAAGAAATTTCTAGTTTTCAGGTTTGGTGCCAGTACCAATGGAAGCCATCTACGGACCGTAGGTTGACTTACGGACCGTAGGTGGGAACCGTAGATGGAAAGGTAAATATTTTTAAAATGTCAAGTTTCAGGATCCCATTGATGGTTCCCTAGGACGGCCCATCATTCCATGAACGAGTCATAGGTAGGTCTCGTAGGTCCCTCCTGACTTGGTGAAATTTTAAAGGTTCAAGGTTGGACTGAAGGTTGGTATGTAGGGGTCCGTCAATGTACCTACGGACCGTACATGGGTTCCTATCGTTTGAAGGTCCAAAGAATCAGTTTCCCAATCTTTCTACGGTTGGACAGGACGGTTCGTGGTTGAACCTACGAACCGTAGATCGCAACCATAGGTTGAGATCTGACAGTTATTTTTAAGGGGTTTTTGGTCTTTTCTCTAATTAACCTATTCCTAATTTAGGTTGGTTAAGCTCTAATCCTAAGCCCTGTATAAGTCCTCTAAGCCTAATTCTACCCTTTTCTAATCACTTCCAACTCCCTCCAAAATCTTTCCCCAAATATTTCTCTGTCTAGAAGATTAAAGAAGAAGAAGAAGAAGGTCCTGGTGTTTTCATTCAAGTCTCCCAAGTTCACCATTGATTTCAAGATTTTGGCATGAAGGTATGATAGCTTTCACCTATGGAGTCCTTTCCTCCATAGGGTTACTAAATTCTCCAATTTTCAAAGCTAGAATTCTCCACTTGAAATTAGGATTTTCTTCTATTTCATGGGTTCTTCCCACTTATGATTTAATTGATTAAATTGAGGTTTTTTATGCATGAATTGAGTTAATTCAATGTTTTTAAGATGAAATTATATGAGCCCATGCATGATTTATGGTTTTCAAGCTATGATTCTATGATGAAGTTTATGAATGATCAAAAGTGAAATTTTATAAAGATATGCATGTTCAATTTATGAAATTATGATGATTTAAAATTTACTTTGAAAAGTGAAGCATAAATGTTGTTGTTATTGAGTTGTGAAAGGGTTTCTCACATACTACTCAAAACATGATTTGTGAAAGGACTTTTCTCACATGAAGGATTCATAAGGGTTGAAAGGTTTTCTCAACTAAACTTTGAATCAAAGATTAAGGAGCTATTCTAATGAATGGACAAGAGGCGATTACCCATGTTCCCTAATAATGATAAGATAAGCTATGAATTATGATTAATTCATGGGAATTATGCTTAGCACCGAGTGGATATTGAGATGGAAGCTCTCCCGTTAGTAGAGGTCAGATTTCTAGTAGCAATCTCTTTATCCGATAACTATGCGCCACCATAGGTTTGTCTTAGATAGACATTAGTTAGTGGATCCACTTAAGCTAGAAACTATGCTTTTTACCTTGGCATGTAAGGACGTACACCTCTTTTCGGTGTGGGGTAGACACCGGATTTCATGTTATAGCTCACATGATCTATGTCGGTTAAGGCTCACTTCCCACAATAATGAACTAAGGTTAATTTCCAAAGGCTTTTAAGCTTATGTTGTTTTAAGATGATGCAATGACTATGGCTCTTTAGTTCATATTTTCTATCATGTCATCGTATGATTTAACTGGTCATTATATCTTATGTATAGCCCTTTTTGCATGATTTTGTAACCGAATGCATAGTTATCATACTTGGTACATTCTTGTACTAAGACATACTCTTGCGTACATTTTCTTATAAGTGTAGGATCTGGCCTATCTCTATCCACACGTGGCTAGTCATTGCATTCGAGAGTTGAAGATTTGGTGAGTCCTCATATGTTTGGGGACATAGCCACATTTACCCTTTTATGTCATTTTACTTTCAAAACTTGTATGGGTTACATCCCACATCCTTTCTATTCATGTATTAGATGGCTTGAGACAAATGTTTAGATTTCTGCTACTTTGATATAAATTTCTTCGAATTTCTTACTTACTATTATCTTGTATAATGCATGCTAAGTGGCTTGTACGGAGCATTTTGGGGTCTTGTACGCCATGTCACATCTAGGGGGTACTTTAGGTCGGGACAATGAGTTACTTATCTAATAGAATAATTGCATTTCAATTGTATACACCTGACAATCTATAATAGATTGATGCAAAAGAGAAAAGAAATAGACTCTTATGAAGATGATCAAATTAATGATTGAATTATTCATTGTTGTTTTTTTTTTTGGTTTATGTTCTAAGAACTACATATTACATTTTAAATTTAATTCCTTTCAAATCAGTTCCTTCAACAACTACAGAACTAGTTGGATTTGAAGTAAGTCTAATCTGTAACATGTTCAGTTATTAAATTGTCCAGGTGCTGAGAGGGAGAATAAGTAAATTAGAACTAAGAATGGAATATGTGTGTGTTAATTGGATATCCAACAAGAATGAAAGAAGGCTTATTTTATTGTCCTAAAGAAAATAAGGCAATTGTTAATTGTAATGACCCTTCAGGTCATTTGTGTGTTTGTGCCTCTTTTCTGTCGTTTAGAGCGTTCCTGTAATGACCCCAAGTCATTTCTGACTTGCTGGCACTATAGGTTTGGTTGCCTAGTCGTTCATTTGGGGTTTTGTGCCTGTTTTCCTATTTTAGAGCTTTTGAACCCTGAAAAGTTGATTTCGCTCATAACCTCAGGTAAACAACCTCAGAAGGGAATTCTGACGGTTTCATCAGCTCCGAAGCGGCCAAATTAGGCTAGAACCATGATTGGCCTGAGTCCCGAGGCTTCTCGTGTGACTTTAGGCCAGTTGGCGCTTTAACCTTTGAAAATTTTGCATAAGGTTGACTTTGGTCAACATTCTTGGAAAACACGCTCGGATGAGAATTCCATCAGCGCGGATAGTTTCGGAATGCTGAGTTTGATCTAGAATGACCCTTCGTGTGCTTCCCGAGGCTTCCGAGGCCCTCAGTAGAAGTTGGCTAAATTAGCGCTTTGGGTGTAGGACCCACTTTTTGTCGAAACGACCTCGTATGAAAATTCCAACTGAGCCATTGAGTCCGGAATGTCGAATTTAGTGGGGTATCATATTTGATTTATTTTCATCGGGTCCTGAACAAATTTTGAGGATCCGTTTGGAGACTTTGAAAAATAACAAAATCTGGTGTTGCTGGTGCAGACATTTAGCGACCAGAACTTAGCCTTTTAGCGACCAGAAATAGCTTTTAGCGACCAGAATTGCTGCTATATAAATAGCGAAAAATCATATTCTACCCCCATTTTAAAACTTTGATATCTCTAGTTCTAGAGCTTCGTTTTGGGTGATTCGAAGTCCCAGGTGCTCGGAATCTTGTTGGCTATGTGGGTCGTTGTCTGGAGCGTGTCGGAAAGTCTCCGATTGTGGTGTATTTGCGTTGTAAGTGGCTGCCCTAAGTCTGTTTTTGTGATAAGTTTTGCATCCTTGTTTGTTGTTGCATAGAGCTGTTCCGAGCCCCGAGAGGTGTCTAGTTTTGGAACACAAGCTCGGGGGGAGGATTTAGGACCTCTTCACGGAGTCAATTCCGGAAATTTTGGAGGGGGTCCCACATTTCCCGATTTTGACTCTGAAATTGGTTTGTCTTCAATTTTGATGATTTTAGTGTCTAAACGTCTGTGTTGATGCTATGATTCTATTTTTGATAGCGTGGCAGCAATCCAAGGCTGTTCGAAAGGGAAAAGCTCCGGCAGAGTGATTTGGAGCGCGCGCGGTTGGCCTTTTGGTAGGTTACGGCTTCCCTTCCATTAGATTGAGCTTGATTGCATAAATGCATGCTGATTTGCGTGAATCTGGGCGGGGTAGCTAGTACTTCTGCTCTTCTTCTCCGACTTCTTGCTTTAGGGTTGATTTTTGGGCTATTTCGGGGTTAGAATCATGCTACAGAAGGGGTTATTTATATGTGGATATTTGTGAGTTATGTGTTGGGCTGTTTATTTGTTATTGCATGCATAGTTTTGGTTGGCTGTTTATTTATGTTGAGTTATATCTCTGGCCTTAGATTAGGTTAGGTTAGAGTTGACTTAGACCCATGTGTCTGTTGACTTTGGTATGTATTCGACGTCGATTCGGATGGACTAGGTCCTTGTAGACTGGAATAACAGACTTGGGTCTGATAGTTGAGCCTGGTTGTAGTTTTGTATTTTTTCGGATCCTTATGTCTTCTCTTCCCTTTCTGTGGTGCCGATGAGTCATCGGTGGCGTATTGTTTCTCTTCGACTTTCGGATGTGTCGAGATTGGTTCGGTGGTACTGTGGTTGGTAGTGGACGGCGATCCACCTTGGATTGATGTTTGAAGTTATTTGGATGGCCCCGCGTACTCTACTGGCTTGGTAGGGCCCCCAGGAATACTGGCAAAGTGGGCGATTGGCTATGAGGTACTTGGGTTTTCCAGCGTACTCTATTGGCTTGGGTAGGGCCCCTGGGACTACCGGCGCACTCTACTAGCTTGGGTAGGGTCCCCGGGAGTGTTGGTTGATTGGGCAGCGGAGTACTAAGGCTTGGAGTTGGGTGGTTGGTTCGGTTGATTTGGTTGGTGAATTCGGTTCGTGGTTTGGGTCTTCCTTTGTTTCCATAGCATAGCTCTTCTGTGTACCTATCGGGCTTATGGGGATCCGTTCGAGTTTTATTTAAACTTGTGCACGAGTGTACCTTCTGGGGTTATGGGGGTCTAGTTAGGTTTAGATTAGATGTACTTCGTTTTACTTCCGGTGCGCTCGTGTGTTTGTTTCACTTTCGCTTTACCTCTGTTATTGTAGATTATATCTATTCAGTTCGTTTTTACCTTTCTTGCTCAGTCAGCCTATGATACCTGCTGGGTACCTGTTGTATTGGTACTCATGCTACACTCTGCATCTGTTTTCGTGATGCAGATCCGAGAACCAGCTATCAACATTGAGTTCGAGCCTGCAGCGGTCTATTCCGGAGACGACGGTGAGCACATGGCGTTCTGGATTACCTGTCTCCTTCTGTTATATATTTTTTCTTGTCTTTTGCTTTGAGACAACTTGTTTCTATGGTCCACTTTTGGGGCTTGTACTCATTTAGTAGTTCTGTACATGTGACTTCCAGGTTCTGGGAGGTATTGTTATTGTATATAGATGTTTCGCTTCCGCCTTTCCTTTATCTAGTCCTTTATTTATGCTTCCGCTTAGTTGAGGTTAGTTTCCACCCTCGGTCCCATTACTGCTAAGTTCCAGGATAGGGTCTTGGCTTGCCTACTGGTGGGTTGGTAGGCGCCATCATGACTCGAGAAATCGGGTCGTGACATTAATATAATTGTCAAATTTCTAGAAAAGGACCATTTAGTAAACCATGTTCCTAGAAGTAAACTAGATTTACAGAAACTGAATAAAAAAATAACAAATGAGTCAATTGTAAATTCAAACGCTCAAGAACATCTAACTGATATATCAGAAAAGACGTTCCATTGCATTGAAGTAGTGGGAGAAATGTTACTAGACATAAGAAAATCTACTACTTCAAGTAGTGGGAGTGATGTTGAGCAAATTAAAGAAGGGAAAAGGGTCAAAAATACCCCTCAATTTTGTTTTATTGGTTGACTATGCCCTCGCCGTTAAAATGAAGTTATTTATACCCTCGTCGTTACTATACTTGTCACCCATACCCCTCAATTGGATGGAAAGCCCTAAATCAACCTAAATTACCCAATTTCGATTAAAATGACCTGATTCTCTCTTTTCATTCGAACCCGACCCACTAAACCAAATGAATTCTTACCAAATTAAAACTCCAAACCTATCTCTCTAATCTTCTTCATCTCCTTCCTCCCTTGAAACACTAACTTGACCCCATCCATGGTGATTCTTCGCATCAGTTTCTCAAAACTATCGTAATTACTACATCCTCAAACACCCTTTAGCCCATCTTACTCAACCCATGTGTAAAAACTCAATCTTGCACAAACAGATTGAGCTTTTCGCTAATGAGACAAACAACAAATCAATTAATTAGTTCAACCCCAACAAGTTAAGAGTCGGCTAAACATACATTAGAAATGTGTGTATGTTCTTTTAACATATTTCTTCTTTCTTCATTGATGGTTAACTTCTTAGGAATCCTATGCCTTACCCTCTACGCTTTCTTCTTTCCTCCTTTTTTTTCTTATATATGTATTCAATATAATTGCCACAAATATGAGTTTTCCGATAAGCGTTGTGTTGAGCAACAAATGAGAATCTTCGTCTTCTTCGTCTTACCCTGTTAAGCATTCCAACAAAACTCTTCTCGATATCATTCGAGACGATTCTAGCAGCAACAGCAGAAAACTCAGAAAATGAAAACATTTCAAAAACATACTCTGGTTAAAAATTTTGCATATGCATCTGGGTTATTACTTCCGAAATAGTAAATGATTTATTAGTTCTTGAGTTTCTGGGGTTTGAGATCTGTTGAGAGGAGTCATAAGGGAAATGGGTTAAGTTCTTAGAGTGGTCGGGCATGGGTTTAAAATAGGGAATGGGTCAGGAATTCGGGTTAATTAGGTTGATTTTGGGCTTTTCATCCAATTGAGGGGTATATGTGACAAGTATAGTAACGACGAGGGTATAAATAACTTCATTTTAACGGCGAGGGTATAGTCAACCAATAAAACAAAATTGAGGAGTATTTTTGACCCTTTTCCCATTAAAGAATACTACATGAAAAAGTTGTTAATAGTTCAACACCAAAAGGTTTTGAAGAAAATATTAAGCCTCAAGAACATGTAAGTATGATTATAGTAGTAGTACTTAGTCGTAGTGGGAGAATCATAATGAAGATTGGTTTGTTTTGTATGCTTAAGAGGACTTTAATGATAGAAACCCCGAAAAAAGTACACTCTTGGAGGGTTTCATGATAAGGTCACTCAAGATCTAGTACAAAATCGATTTGTTACGACAAAGAACTACTAGATAAAATTGCATGAGAAAATGACTTGGTAAAAATCCTTTCAATAAGAATTAATGGACTGCCTGTGAAAGTTGTAAACGGACTGCCTGTGAAAGTTGTAAATGCCTAGTTAAGAGTCTAAGTGGAACACTGTTAGGGTATATACTATTAATCATGTGTTTGGACATAGTATTTTAACAATTTTTAAGATTAAACATCTAAGTGGGAGATTGTTAGGGTATATACTATTAACCAAGCATTTAAATATAGTACATTATAATAATTGTGATGGTTAAAAGTCTAAGTGGGAGATTGTTGGGATATATATATAATATTAACCATATGTTTAGATATAGTATTTATCATTGAATAATTATTTATTCAGTTTTAATATATCATATATTCGTTTATGTTGTCTGTTTACTTATGTAGTAGATGATTTAGTGTATAGAGGTTTAGCTTATACACAAACGATTAAATCATCGGTTCTTATAAGTATAAAGTTTTTTGTTCACAATCTAAGATGGAAATTGGACATGCCATCGGTAAGATTGTAGCAAAAGATTATATATACTTTATCTTGATTATGGGAATGGTATAATTTCAACTTCTTGTGCTAGTGCATTTTGTATGTATTGAATGGGGCCGAGTAAAGATAGTTGTTTTAGACTGACTGACAAAAGCATATTCTCTAAACTGTTAAATGTACTTATATTCTTAATCCTGATATAACTATTATGATTTGTATATGTTAATTATTGTTTTGATTTATTAAAATGTGAGATTCTGAGATGGGTCAATATGTCTGATAGATTGGATGATAATAATATATATTGGTGAAATAATAAGTTAGTTGATGGAATCAATGTCTCGATATAGAGATTGATGATATGCCTTTTTGAGAAGTTTATAAGTTTTCATCGTGTCAAACCTTGTAAGTGGGGATTTATGAATCCGACGCATGAAATAAGTTAAGCAGTGCTCTAAAGGAAATTAATCATTGAATTAAATTTGTCAGTAATTTAATTTATTGATTGGTATCTGTAATCTTAATATGGGAATTACATAAGTGTTTAATGGGGAATTTCAAAGTATAAATAGAGGAGTACAATTACGATTTTCTAGTGGAATGATTTGTAATTTATTATGGTAAGAATAATTCAAATTAATTATTTCCATAATAGGAAGCCTCAGTAATTAATTTTGTGGTCCCTACAGTGCTCATATTTAACTAGAACTCAATATTTCTAAGGGAAAAGGGAAGGAGTAGCGTGTGTTTTTCTGGTTCAAGAAAACAAACATGTATTTTTCTTCTCCTTTTTGGATTAGAAAGAAATCTCTATAAGTAGGGGTTCTTCTAACCTATAAAGGGAATAAGGTTTTCTATACAATATTTGACCACCCAAGTATTGAGAGAGTTCAGATGTGAACTTAGGATCACTGTAGAAAACCGCAGAACTGAAGTCGGGCTTGTGAATTTGCTGGAAGATATCTGCTCACGCTTCAAGAGGTAATTCTTGAATTAAATTTCAGCAAGCTTATGTGTTCTAGCATAATTGTATATGTTCTAGCATAAACGTATATGTTGTCTATTATTTATGTAAGTAGTATGATTCTGATATGCTTTCGCTGCGCATATAGTTTTCCAACAATATCCATAACGTATGAATTGTTTAAAAAAAATACTGAATGGTTCCTCTTAATTGGTCTGCATTTACTATAAAACACTCCTAGACCAGTGCAATAATAGGTACCTTCACATGAAATGAAAGCACAAGAGTCATGCATAGACGTGAGTTGAAACCTAGAAAAGACAAGCCATTATATCAAATTAATCTATACATGTCTAGCTTCAGGGTTCCTCCAAAGTGAGCCACATACAATTTCAAAAAATTGATCCATCCAATCCAAGTTTCTTATGGTGATCTCTACTGAAATTCGAGTAGTTGAGGTTTTTTCACAAAGACCGAAAGGTAGCATAAGAGAGTTGAAACAATTGACTTATTTGCTTAAGATATGTTGTTGTGAACCAGAGTACATAGGATGAAATCTACATAAGAAGCACTAAAGTACTAAACAAATGGAGTACTACATCAGGAACAATTGGCTTACAGTTTCATTCAACCAAGCAATATAAAATGTAGGACGAAACTATCACATTTTTATCACAAGTCCAGCACCAAGAAAGAGCTGCAAATTAAGTTGTTGGCCTAAATAGCTTGAATCACTTAATGTCTTAAGTGAAAGGACCATATCTTTCATTAGCGTTCTCTTATTGTAGGTTCAATTAAACACCTCAAGAAAAATATAGCTAAGTAATTGTAACAAACTGAAGTTATTAACATTAGCCAACGACTATTAAGAATATGTAGAAAACATAATCATGTTTTATATAAAGTGACAAGTAATCCTGTTAGTATACAGTTGCCAAGTATTCATGAAAATTTGAAATGTCACAACAAGGTTAATAAAAATCTAGAGTATCTCAAATACTCCACAATCTTTATTTGAAAATGTTTTCAATTATGATGCAGTAACTATCTGTAACACCTCAAAAATTGAAAGTTGAGTTTGGGTTGAAAAGTTGCAGAAAAGTGGTCTAGTGCCAATTTTTATGGATCAGTCTATGGTCAGTAAAAAGTACTACGGTCTGTAGAAGTGAGTCGTGGGCACTGGAAAGGATTTTTAAAAATGTCAAGTCTCTGATGGCCTATAGATGAGCAGGACGAATCGTAGAAAGTGTTACAGGCCGTAGAAGGGGTCCGTCGGAGTGATCCAGACTTAGTGAATTTTTGGACTTAAACTAGGCTTCTACGAGAAGGTCCTATGGGCCGTAGAAGGTTTGACGAACCGTAGGAAGGACTCGTGGAAGTTGTCCAAATTAATAGTCCTAGAATTAGTTCTACGATTGACCATTGTCCAAATTAATAGTCCTAGAATTAGTTCTACGATTGACCAATACAGTCCGTAGGAACTCTTACGGACTGTAGGTCCAAATCGTAGAGTCTTCCAGTAGTTTTTAATTAAGGGTGTTGGTCTTTTTCTACCCAATTAACCCCTAAACTATGTCATTTTGGTCCTATAACTACCCCTATAACCATTTTTACACTTAAGACTTAAAGCCTCATTTGTTTGCACTTAATGGATGTCTGAATCTGAATGGTTCAGACATTGGATCATTAAGTGCGTTTATTTTTAAAAAAAAATAAATCACTTAATGGGTCTGAAAGCATCTGATTCGTTCAGATATATGAGGGAGTTTTACTTCTATTTAGACTCTTTTTAACGCTAATTTATTTCCCGTAAAGCTCAAACATCATTATTTTTTCTCCTTCTCCTTATATGTGTTGCCCTCTCTCCATTATTAGCGTCTGCCTTCTCTCTTTCAAACGGGTGTTGAATTTTTTTCCTCTTGAACATGTATGCTTTCAAAAAACTTTTTACAAGTACTTTGTTTATTAATTTGTATCTTCAAAATATTCTTGGTACGATTGTTTGCTTCTCAAGAACTCTGAAATTTTGCTTGCAATTTTAGATTTTGTTTATAAAATTAGTAGTCTCGTGTGTGGTTATTCGATAAGACAGAGTCTATGCTAGAAAAGTTTAGATATTATGTTTTACTTCTTTTTTTTAAAAGAAAATGTGGTGCCAAGAACGTTTCAATAGAATTAGAAGCCTAACACCAAATTATAACAAGAGACCATAAATATTTACACACATGCACGAAAATATTATTAATTTAGGGTTGCCTTTTTTATTCTTACATATTACTTATTTTTTGTTTATATTCTCAAAAGGCACTAAGCATTTAATTTCATATAGTAATATTATTATTCATAAAACTAAGAACTAGTTCTAGTTAATAAGAGGTTATACATTTGTTTGTGTTGCTTTTTTTATTCTTACATGTTTTTGGATCTATGCCAAGAACGTCTCAATAAAATTAGAAGCCTAACACCAAATTATAAAAAAAGGCCTTAAATATTTATATACATGCACAAAAATATTATTAATTTAGGATTGCCTTTTTTATTCTTACATACTACTTATTTTTTTGTTTATATTCTCAAAATACTTCAGAATCTTATAGTTTAGTTATTTAGAGCCTGCTTGGCATTGTCGATAAAAACTGCTTATCTAGAATTACTTTTTAAAAATAGTTTTTCAGAAAAGTGCTTTTAAAAAATAATAATTTGTGTTCTAGTTCATTTAAAAAGTGCTTTTGATAAGCAAACTGTGTTTGCCTAATCTTTTTTAAAAAGTACTTTTGAGATCAAATTATGAAACAGGACAAGTATCATTGTACTTTTAATATTAAGATTATTTTATAGAGAGAAACTATTTTAAATATCTATTACAAAATTTTTAATTAAATTAAAATGTACATATTCAAATTTTCAATCAATATTATACATACATAAATAAATAAATAAATTATTAAAATATATAAATAAATAAGTCCTTCATATTTTCAATCTTCCAAAATTATTGTTGTTACCTTTACTTCTAATTTTTTTAAAAATAATACGTAAAATAATATATAAAATATAAAGTATAAAATATGAAATATAAAATAATAATATATAAATATAAAATAAAATAAAATGAAATAAAAATTTAATTATATAAAAATAAAAATAAAACTCTTGAATGAAACTTAACCAAACTTATGAGATATGCTAATTGATTAATAAGAGATATATTGGTAAATATGTATATACAGAAGAGATATTTTAGTCTTCAAAAAAATAATTTTCTGCTTCTGCTTTTTTTAAGTAGCAGGAATTTCAGCTTCTTCATAACAGCAGAAAAACTGCTTGTGTCTCTATTTAAAAGCAGTTTTAACGATTTGCCAAACACTTGATTTTTCAAAAAAATATTTTTTTTCTAAAAAAAACACTTTTAGCCTCCCAACAATACCAAACAAGCTCTTAAATTATTCTTTTATATGTTTGCACGTTAGAATTTGATCTGATTGTCCTACACTTGTTATTTGGACATTTTTATATTTGTGCATTTAAATTGCAATAGCTTATTTTATTTTTTGGTTTGGTAACTTTTTTTATAGATTAATGTATGTTTTGTTTAATAATATAAATTTTTATTTGGAGTCCAATAGTTTATATATTTTATCAAATTGAAGCTATTTATTTAAAAATATGAAATTTTAATAACATAATAATTTTTTTGTTTAAATTAATTTTTTTAAATATTTTATCAATATAAACACTCAAATATAATTTTATTTGAATTATATATTTATTATGCTTATATAATTATGAATTATATATATTCAGATGTTAAAAACAAACAGTCTTAATCATTCAGTGTTCAGATCTAGAGACAACATCTTAATCATAAGACGTGCATTCAGATTCAGACGTTTTAATTTTAATGAAAATAAATGAAGCCTTCGTCTAATTCCTCCCATTCACTCAATTCCCCCAAATCTCCCCAAATCTTCTTGTCCAATTTTCTCTCAAGAGCTCTCAAGGCAAATCTAGGGTTTTAAAAGCTTCAAGGGTTCTTCTCCCTTTCTTTTAGGCTTTGATCATCAAGGTATGTGGGAATTCACCTATGGATCCCTTTCATCCATTGGGTTCCAAAAAGAAAACTCAAATCTCCAATTCAATTTCACTCAATTATCTAGGGTTTCATGCTAATCTTCATGGGTCCAATTCATTATGATTCAATTGATATTATTTGATCTTACTATGCATGATTCAATTCAATTATAGGCTTTCTAATTGATTTCATATGGACCCATGCTTTATACTTGATTATGGCTATGAACTTATGAACTTCAATATATGGATTGATTACGAATTCATGCATGTTTTATGAAAAGAATGATTTATGAGCAAATGATGCTTTTAAGATAAGTATCAAAGATTTGTGAAAGGTTTTCTCACATATGAAAGAATCATGATTTAGATACTCAAACAAGTAAGTGTCTATTATGAACATTTTATGAAATGATGATTTGAAAGGAGCTACTCTATTATGACTTATGATTGGATTGGTAATCTTAATTGTGCCTGTACAAGTATTTTGATACGATTATGATTATGTCTTTTCCGTTGGGATTTACTTAGCATCGAGAGGACTTCGGAATGGAGGCCTTACTGTTAGTAGAGGTTTGGTCTTTAGAAGCAATTCTCTTGTCCCAAATTACGTCCCCCCGTAGGATTTTCTTAAATGACCTAGCTAGTAGATTCACAATAGCATTAATGAATGAGACAGAATTCTACCTTGACAAGTAGATTTTCCTTTTTGGTGTGAGGGTCATACTGTATTCCATGTTATCGCTCACATGGTCTTATTGTCGGTTAATGGTAAATATCCCACAAATGAACTGTATTTTCTTCAAAGGTTTTACGAAAGCTATTTTATTATTTTAATATGAATTGACCTTGGTTATGATTCATGATTTTTCTTTAAAAATTCTTACTACTTTTTACTTGGTCATGCACATCATATTTAGAGTTCATCGTATTTTCATGCCTCTATTTTATACATTTCCCCATACTTGGTACATTCATCGTACTAATGCATATTTATGCCTATATTGTCTCATAATATAAGGTTCGACGCTCATCCTCCCGGACCTGGTTAGATTGGGATTGCCCAGCTTGATCACTTGGATTGGTGAGTCCTCACTATTCGAAGGCAAAGCCATGGATACTTTTATTGCTTTTATGATCGTTTTTATTTCAGACTTGTACGTGGTGTATGGTTTACATCTCAACCACTTCTACGATGTTAGAAAGGCTATGTTAGACTTAGTAGTAATCTGTGTATTCTCTTATGTACTCTGTTGGTATCGTTTATGCCATCTTATAATTTGAGACTTATATTGATTATATCTCTTGAATTGTATATTATTACGTCATGCTTATGTTAAGTGGCTTGTTTAGGATCTCTCGGGGTCTTATTCACCATGTCACATCTAGGGTGTACTTTGGATCGTGACACTATCCATTTCTTAAGGCCACTTGAGTTCTCAATAACATGATCATATATATATATTATATTCTTTCTAGTAGAATTTTTAATTTTTCTTTCTATTTCTAGGATTGCAAACAGGCAATCACAATAGCTACATATAACTGTTCAACCTTCTCTGCCAAAGTTATCCAACTGTCATATGCAAATAAATGATGAAGATAACGACAGTTTTATAAGAATGTTTGATAAGAAGTAAATCAAATCCCAACAGAATGTATAAAGGTTGTGACTGAAGCAGCAATCATTGATTCTACTCTACACTGGGTCACTAAGATAGAAGAACATAAAATAAAGTAGCTATCGGTGGTGTAAATCAATTTTGCAAGCTCTCATTTTAGGGAGAAAGTACTATAGCTATTTTATGAAATTTAGTAAGCAGCTCAAGACTTAAAACTTTTCAGGGAGTAAGTTGATGCACTACAAATTAAAAAGAAAAGAAGAATGTTGAAGAAGCTGTAAGGAACATTATGCTTTTATAGTCTACAATTCAAATTCTAGTGGTGTCACAACTTCTGTAGGGAACATCAACTCTTCAACTCTCTGTACGTATATGATTTCAGTGCCCAGAAATTACAAGCTGTTGTTCTTACAAATCATTGAAAAGGCTTCACTCCAAAAATAGTCATGGCAAGTTTATGTTAAGTGTATCAACATCACTATTTGAGTAGAATGCAAATGTATGTCGCGATGAAAATATTAGAAGATATAATAGAGCAAAGTTAAGTAGTTTTTTCTAAAGTCAACTTCCACCTTCACATACTTGTTAAAAAGCTTCTAACTAAGCCAAAAACATCTTATAGAAGTACACACTTTCTCAAGTATTCATTGTTAAACCAAAAATCTCAACTCAAGATAAATTCATGAGGTTGGCTACCTCCTAAATAAAAAGCTTCATAGTGACTATATATATACTTGATACCTTTAGATGAATATTTAATAACAAAGACTAATAGGTAACAAATACCTAATGAATATCAAAATAAAAAACATGTAGTGCTAGAATCTAGATTTTATCAACTTGAAGAGTTTGAACTACCAACCTAGGTAAATCAAGCGGCAAACAAATTGAATAACATCTTTGTTATTTCCCTATGATGGATCTCCCCTACTGTGCTTTAGTTATACCAGATGATAATCCCAAAAAATTTCCTTTACAGTCACCAAAAATTACAAAAATAAAAAAGTTACTTCCTGCAATTAGAGACAATACAAAGAAAGTAAAAAATGTTTGAAAAGAGAATATGAGCTGCATTATATCTCAAACGTCTCAATTTAAAAGTTCCATCTAAGCTCAATTGTAGGTATCTAAGTAGACTGACCTTTTATAACCATTTTATTGGTGCGGATAATTCAATTTTCAACCCTAAGCTTGAAGATTCTGGTAGAACATTAGATGATTCCAGCGCTTTCTCACTTGTGCTTAGAGGCTTGACCTTTTTTATGTTTCTCTCATTAGCTGTTGGTGGAAAAATGACTTCCTTTTCTGTGTAAGAGGATATTGATAGAGTTGTGTGTGTGACATTGCAACTTCTCCAAGATGACTTTTCGTAGTTGAATTCGAAAGATTCTATGAGACAGTATGCCTTGGACATGGTTAATGGGCAGGAGTTGCTTCTAAAAATGAAAAAAGTCATTTCTTAGATTTGTTTAAAATATATGATGCATGATGTTGGTTGGACAACTTTGCCGTATTACTAAATAAATTTAAAAGATATATAAACTATACTAAGGCTGATGCCGATTTAAATAAAGGGTAACCTTGATGCAAGTTGTCCCAAATATGTGTGCAGCTGTCATGGAGAGCATTTTTTTCAGCCAAATCTCTGAAAATTAAGGCTGATGCCGATTTCACTATCATCAATTAGGTCAATTTGAAAGGTACAAATGCAATTATGATTAGTTTAGTACTTTTATATGTATAATATATTATGTCGTAATTAAATTTATATGAAAAAAATATAATACTGAAACACTAATGGTGTTTGTCGATGGCAAGTTGTGCATTCAAATTCTTCTTTTGTCTTTTGTATGTTTTTCCTGCTTACATCCTGAACACTCAAGCACACAAAACTACTATATGTGAAAATTTTCATTATGTTGAAAAAACAAAAAACATTTATCAATTCTGAAGCATCTAGTACTATGGTGTTTTGAATTTTAAAATATATAAAAAGCCTTTTAGTTGGATAAGGTGAAATGTAAAGGGCAAAAAACTTTTGCAATGTGAAAGAACTTAAAAGGAAACACCTTCACCTAAGAAAATGAATGAATTATTTTTTGTGCAACTTTTTCTTTTAACAACTTGTTTACAAGGCAATGGATGGCAAAACACCATAATCATAATGCAATCATTATCACGATGACCATAATATGATTTGAAGTCCTAGTTATAAGCAACCTACCAGATAAGGTATTTAATAGGACTATATTTATATTTGTAAATGCTTCCAGGAGAAATTTATTATGTTGGTAAAACTCACAGTTGTTTTGGATGAAACTTTTACAATGGAGATAACTTGTTGGTGAGCTGGAGTCACTGTAAGAGACGTGGATGATTAGGAGATGTTCTCCAATGTATAGTTTGAAAGCATGTCTTTGTTTGTTTTTGCCCTATTATTACACCAAAATAAAGTATTCAATATGTTGTTCAAGTGCAAGTTATATATTATACCTAGAAAGTAACACTAAAAATCATACCAATTGATGAGCTCCAATGCCTATGGATAAGTAGGATTTACGTGAATCAGAATTGAATCTACTCTAAAGCGACAAACCTATATGAGGACAATGTTTCTGTAATGTTATATATCTTTTAAGTAAAAATATTTTAATAAATTTAATTTAATACAGTCATACCCTGGTAAGAAGATATTCGTATACTTGTTCCAAGGATTACATGAAATTCTGCAGCCTTTTCTATTTTAATTTGGATCTCCACTCTTTCAACTTCTCCAAAATCTTCCAAAAAAAATGTTTCCTTCTGAAAGCAAGCAATATAACATTAACGTATGGAGCATCTATAGTAAGGACGTCTGTGTGTTTTCAGCTTAGTTGATGGTGGCAATGGCTTTTCATGCTCGTCAGATGAATTGACACGTTCAATTACAGTTTCTCGATAAAATTTGTGAATTGGTCTTCCATATGAATTTGTCTATTGCATGAATAGAAACTCCCATTTCGATTTACTCATTTGATCATAAAGAAAATTTGAATGGAAAAATCAAATTTTTATATATAAACCCATCAAATTGAATTTGTCTGTTGCACGAATATATAGAAACATCCATTTTGATTTTTTTCCTTTGCTCACAAACAAAATTTGAGAAAAAATTGAAGATAAGAATTGTTATTTTGATTTTCCCCTTTGGTCACCAAAAAAAATGAAGAGAGAAGAAGAAGAAAGGGAAAAAGAAATATCTTAAATTGCAACAACACTTTCAGAAAATTGAAGATGAAGAAAGTTTTGAGTAAGAACTTGTGGGAAGTGGAAAAATGAAGCTGTGGTCTATATTTTGTAGTAAGTATAGATGAAAAAGTAAACTAAGACAGGTGTGATATTTCATAATACAGATGTCTTCTAAAAATGAATGAAATTGAAGTCAATTCAATATAGCCACAAATAGCAAATATTAAATGCCTCATAGTACAATCTATTTAGCTTTTAGTCCAATTATTTAGTGTAGTGTTTGTCCAAGAAGCTGTCATTTCTAATAATGCAAGGCACGGAGTACCCGTGCAAGGCACGGGCTTGAGAAGGCATCATTAGATTAAATATTAACATAATGTGTTTTGTGGAAATGTTGTGCAGGGAATTTGCTAGGAGGGGGATAAAACAAATATTAACAGTGGAGCTGCATATAAGCCTTCTAAAGTTAGATTTTGAAATGAGCTCACAAAAATAGCTTGCTCCTTCATTGTCTGTGTGTAAAATAGAAGAATTAAGAAATAGAGAGTGTTAGGAAATAGTGTGTTGATGTAATGAAGATTTACAAAGGGAAGTAAATTACCTAATGAGTAAAGATGTTTTAGGAGCGTTTTATGTACAAAGCTTTTGAAGCATCTATGCACAAACCAAAAAGTTAGCAATTCCTTTCCCTGTGAGATGTGAAAGTGTAAAAGAGTTTGATGGTAAGTGATACATTAGAATAGATTAGGGAGTTAAGTTAGAATGCAGAGGATAAAGTACTTGTTTTTCCCACAATAGTCAAAAGTAGCTACCAAAAAGATTGGGTAACCTATGAAAAGTTATATTAGTAGGCGATAGAAAAACAGTGTGGAAATTGAGGAATAGTCTATCTGTAGCTATGAGAAAATTTAGCTACATACTGGACATGGGATTCCTTTGTTGTGATATTTTTATCAAACATTATTTGTTAGCACAAATAAATCACAGATTCACTGATAAACAAATTTCAGTAACTGAAGGTGCAATATAAGTGGCTGAATGAGTAGGTAATTTAGTTGGCCCTATTACTACCAAAAATGAGTTGGGCATACCATTAAACACCTTGAATGTATCTTCTATTGTATTAATAATAATGTATAACAATTGGTAGCATCAACTTGTAGCAAAAAGACTAAGATGATATGTAGCAAGATACAAAAAACTATCATGCTTAGAGTCTCAAAATGGCACCATGTAACAAAAGCAACAAGGAAACTATTCATTTTCAATGTTTAAGACAAATTTCTGTAATGTTAATATTATGCGTACATTCTATTCAGTACTATTCTTATATATTCTACCAAACAACAACCTAATGTATAAGAGCCTTGTGATTATTTAACCAAAAAGGATTCATCAGAAAGTTAGCAAAGGTAAAGAAAAATGGGAGCTATATTCAGAATGCTGCAGAAATCATTCTCCAGTACTATACCACAAGGAATAAACTAAGGGATACCAAAACTATACAATAACTTTCAACAGTAACTGAAGAGCAAAACAAATACAAACATCTAATGTAAAAAAAGAGCGTCCCTCTTAATTCCATACTTCCTAAACTGCAAATAAAGTGAACTTCTTACAATCCAAATAACAAATTTTAGACACAATATTTTACTATAGCATTGCAGATTCTCGGAACAATTCATAGTAGATAATTACTCAAAGAATATCATGGATATGAAAAAATTCAAGTGAAGCTAGGCAGAAAGAGGAACCTATCATCTATTTTTGCTTTCAAACCAGATATAATTCTAATGTTCTATCTGAAAAAATCGAACCGGCCACTTTGTGGATGAAAATTGAAGCCTAGCTCTGATTGTAATTGTTTGGATTTCTCTTTCGAAAACTGTACTTTTTGGACTAATTTAAGGCACATTCTATCAGTTGACTCATACTATTCATAAATGAAATATTTGAATGTTTCCAGTTCTGCTGTCAGCTGCAGACCCATAGTAGGACCTAAACAATGAACTCTTCTCTTTGGCTACAAACTTTTCCTTTGTGAACATGCCCATAAGATACGATAAAAAAGTCAAAAATTGTACAAACATAAAGCTGTACTGCCTTGCTGGAAACCATGATATAGGGTACACAACTTTTCACTCGCATATGCCAGAGGCATGTTAATTATTCAGATAGAGTTGGAACATATTTTTGGCAATAAAACCAACAACAACAACAATCACTATAAATGAAAAAAACTAAGCATGAATCATGAAAATAAAGCTATAAATATACATGTACAGAAAACTAAAAGCGATTCTCACTTTGTACTGGAGAAGACTCGGAAGTTGTAGAATCTATTAAATTATCTGATTTTGTAGCAACCACATGAAAAGTGGTTGAGTTTTGGGTGGTGGGACTGTGTATGTAGTTGTGGTTTCCTGTTGTTAATTTGCTCAACAATAACAATCACCATCCAAAATGGGCATGCATGTACACGTAAATAGAAGTGATTCTCACTTTGCAGGGGAAAAGACTCGGGACTTGTAGAATCTAGTAAATTATCACATGGTTTAAACTTTCAAACGTAAGAGAATCTTTATTAAGGATATGTTGCAGGAACACATTATGGAATTAGAAATTTTTACGGAAGATTGTTAAAATTTGGAAGGAAAATGTATTATGGCATTCATTTCTCCATTATTACTTGTTTAACACTTACCATATACAGCTATAGTCTCTTGGTTTCGTTTTACCTGGCTATGTCTATTAAGTTAGCACATGGCTTCAACTTTGAAGCCTAAGAGAATGGATATGTTGCAAGAACACATTATGGAATTAGGAATCTTTCCACTGAAGAGAGCATATTTTCCTACATCAGATGAACCCAACGAATAGACAGGCACAAGAAATTGACAGAAACAGCTAGGCGCCATTTTTGTCCTAAGCGAAGGAAGGATTTTGTCGTTCTCACAAGTATAAAATTGCAAATGCTGAATTGAAAAGTAGAAGGCGGAAATGTGAAGATGTTGTCAAAGACAGGAAGGGGCTATAAGTGAATGACCTTCAGTTGTTTTTTTGAGGAGTTGCCGGATCCAGTTTCTGTTTCATTTTGAGCAATCCAACTTGTTCAGTTACGTGTCGTGGTTCCACTTTCTGTTTCCTTTTGCTTCCTTCGTGAATATCGATTGTGCTTGCTGATGGAAGAGAATGAGTAAAACTTTGCTTTTCAACACACGACTGGATGTTTAATTTTGCTGATGTTGGTTTGGCAAGCATGTATTTGTTATTTAGAGCAATATTTAGTTGAAGTTTGAGATCAATATATATTGCAATGCACTATTACATTGGGCATAAGAGATCTGAAAAGATCATTTCCTGTTATTCATTTTGTAAGTAATCAAGAGATCTTAACGCGTCCAATATTAGAACCGAGCAAGTTGTGTCAATTATGTATATGCATGATCAATTTGTCCTAATTCATTTCATAATCCTCATGCCTATTTTGGTAGTTTACTAGTCATTCATCCTTAGATCTAGTATATATAATTTGTTTTCTCATTTGAAGGAATTCCAACATCAATTTTTTCCGTATTAATTTGATTTGACCCAAAAATACTTTTTGTTTAGGTGTCACAACTATATATGCCGTCTAAAACGTATCAATAATAATTAAAAAAATACATCCATGGCTCTACACGGGAATCTCCAACCCTAACCTCTATTTTACTCTTTAAATATAGAATTTTCTATTTTTTCAGAAAATCAACTCCAACTCAATTCTCTATTTTACTCTCTAAAAAAGAATCTATTTCTCTCTTCTTAATATTATATTATTATTTCTATTTCATTCTTATTTTCTTATTTCATAATACAAATCATTTCTTCTTTTTGTAAATAATCATCTTATAATCCATATAATCTTTCATGTAATATAAAATTTTATTCTTTTCAAATTCTTCGTTTAATATAAAATTTTATTTTATTCTAAATTTCTAAATAACATAAATTGTAACAAATATTATGTATAATATATATTAACGAACAATTCAAATAAAAGTGAAATCATTGATGAAATAAAATTACATAATAAATATTGTATCATCGTAAAGACTCAACTTTCAAGATTATTGTGTTACTTTCATAAATGCTCTATTAATGCATTATGTAGTTCAAAATGAGCAAAACTTTATCCTTATTTTTTTTACGTGTAGCTAAAAAAGGTTTTAATTAATAATTTCATCTTGTATCCAATTATTTCGTGTAATATTTTATTTCCCCTATTCCATTTTGAACTATTGCATCAAGTATTTTAATGTTCATTAAAAAGTGTAGTTTAATAATTTATCATTATAACATAAAAGTAGACTGTTTGAATTATCATGTAACTTTTGTGCATTCTTCATAGTGAAAAATAATTATAATTTTAAGTCACATATTTAAAGTGACAAAAAAATTTAAAAAATTAAATTAGAAAAACTATTAATTCGGGATGGAACTAGTATACTTATCAATAATATGTTTTTAGATGTTATATAACTTAGAAAATAATTACAAATATTAAAGACTTAATCAATAGTCTTATATAATATAAATAATATTAAAATAATTTTAAATTACATATTTAAAGTGACGATTTAAAAAAAATAGAGAAATTATTTATTAGGTGGAAGTAGTAACTTGTCAATAATATAATGTTATATTACATGAGTAAATAATTACAAATAATAAAGATTTAATTAATAATAGAATAGAAATAGTATTAAAATAATCAAAAAGTGAAATAGAGAGGTGAATAGTAGTTCTCCACTATTCACATCTCTATAAATGAGTCCGGAGCCAAAAGGGCAAAAAATTGAGTCAAAATTCCAAAAGGGCAACAAAAAAATAGTTTGAAACCAAAAGAGCAACATTTAAACGGAAGGGGAAACGGAATTAAAAATAGAGTTGAAAGGCGCAGGGCTAAAATAGTCTTGTAAGGCACAAAGGGGACAAAGACTTACAAGTAATATGGAGATGGGTTGGAGAGGGGATTCTCTATTTTACCCTCCAAATATAGAGAATGGAGGGTAAAGTAGAGATGGGTTGGAGATGGTCTAAGAACTCTGAATTAGTTACTTGATGGGTTTGGGTTGAGAAAAACCACATTTGGACCCTTTAAAGTTTTTTCTTTTCAAACATTAAAGCACAAAATACATCCAAATTGACGAAAATTCAAGAGTTATTTATGTATTGATTTTGTGAAACGACAAGTATTAAGTAATATTTTAAGGACGAACGGAGTATTGAACAAATAAAAATGAACGGAGAGTGTAGTATAAATATGTATTTATGACCGTGCCTGCATTTTTGTCAATATAGAAAAGGTGTAAATGTTATCCTTCTTGGCCTAGCACGCCTCTCCCATTCTTTTCATTTACTTAATCTTCTTTTACTGTTTCCATTTTTTTTACATATATATATATATATATATATATATTTCTATTATATAGAAGAGTGAAGTGGTAGGACGACCAAGGGTAAAAAAATGTAATTTCAACTAACAAAAATTTATCAAGAAAGATAGCAAAAAAATAAATAATTCTAGAAGTATCTTTCTATATATGAAGTGAATGATGATCAATGGTAAAAATGTAATTTCACGGTAACAAAAATCTACCAAGAAAGATAACAAGAAAACTAAATAGTTCTAGAATCATCTTTCTTTTATGTTATTACTTCACTTTCTTTTCTTTTATAAGTTATTGTGATATCTATTAATTATTCTATTTCACTATTACTTTAATTTAATTCTTAATATTTTTTCTATTCATTATGCTTACTAAAAAAGCCTACTTTAATATAAAATTTTATTATTTAAAAATATAATTAATTATTGTTACCTTTATTTTGGCTCTAATTAATACACATATAAAGAAATAAGTGTGATAAAATTAATAATATATTAGATTGAAATTAAAGAATAAATAAAATTAATTTCACTAATTTTTGAAAAATATATTTTAAAAGATGTTAAAAAGTAACTTTATGAGTAAAATGAATAGGATGGAATATTTTCATTTAAAGTAAATTATAAATGTTTACTAAATTATAAAAGAGGAGGTCGTCATTTTTGTTTGTTAAACACCTATGACAACGAATTTAAGTAAATTCAAAATTAATCTATAGATGTATCAGTAGACTTTGTTGCTTTGTATGATTATATAAAAATTGTTAATATATTAACACTTATAATTTTAATCTATTCTTTTGAATAATTTTTAAATATTGTAGAAAAAGAATATCACTAAATTAAATGTTTATTTCGAATGTATGAGTTTGACATAAAGCTAACTTAAAAGCATTGGAGCATGTGATATTTTATTATTGATTAAGACAACTTAAATAAGTTATACGTTATCGTTTGATCTTATATTTTAAAAAAATGATATATTGTTATAGAGTGTGATTTCTATAAGCATTTTTATTATGCTGATAATATATTATTATTTTTTGAAAAATTGATTAAATACTTAAAATATATTTAAAATTGAAATAATATTGGGCCCTTAAACGGGCATTTTATTATCTAGTTTATATATATATATATATAATGTCAACTTTCTCTCTTTTTGGTCTCTATTGCAGTCCTTAAACCAAAAGAGAGTTGAGTCCCTTTTAACTCTTTGAAACCCAAAACCCAATACCCTCGCCTACCAGAGAATGAACCTAATTTTTTCTTCCTATTTTGACCATTGAAGTTACAATATTTTTGCTACTATAGTTTCAGCTTTGAATTAGCAATAAACCCCGAGTAAGAAGCGTTCCAAGTTGGTATTGGTATGTTTTATTTGATACACAAATGGCATAAACTGGCAAAATCGGGCAGAAAATTTGCGCAGACAACAAAGCATTCCCACATCGAACAAATTCAACAAGTCAACAGCCACAAAATCAAGATAAATAGCGGTACGTCGTTGCTGCGTAAAAATGTAGAGCAACAACTTGCAGAGCCAAAAGAGAGGAAAAAAGGTGTACCTTTGTTTTCTCATAAACGGCGAAACCGTGCACAACGAAACTCTTCGTCTTCCAATTTTGGGCACGAAAGAAGATGATTTCTTCATAGGAACATAAAGGCAATGGAAACCAGGAGAAGGCACAGTACGAAACGCGTGGATTCATTCACTAAGAACACGTGGAAAGCAATTAGTTAGGGAAACGAAAGAATCAGCGGAGAAGGGTTTTAAAAAGAATCCCAATAAAAGGCACATATGGAGTAAAATGACTGGTATACCCTTGGTCGCCCAAGGGTAACCACCACTTATATAGAATGATGATATAATAGGTAAAATAAAAAAATGAATGCAATTAAATATTAATAGACCTTAAGAGTTTAATTGGTTTTCTTTAAATGCTAGAGGAGGGAACTGTCATAATTAAGTTCATATTTAAAAAATTTCCTTCTTTTGTTTAAACAAATATTCTACAAGTAAAGAAATCATTCCTATATACCTAAAGTATGATAACAAAAAGTTTATATTTGCTTTATACTATGAAAAATAAAGGGTATTCAAAGTTCTTAGCATTAACCCATTATATTCTTAAAATTATAGATTTGTATTTATTATTTTGTTACAAATACATTTAATTGTATGGATGTTTCTTTTAATCTAAACCTAACGTAATGTACGTATTTAATGTATATCTTAAAGTAGTACTAACGTATTTGGTTAAAGGATGTAAACTTATATTTTCTACATCCTATAAAAGGGTATTCTTCACCCTTGTGAAAGACACACTAAAAAAGAGATTAAATAAATACTATTTACTCTATACTTTCCATTACCATTTGTCTTCCTTTATTGTTTAGTTTTATTGTATTTTCCTCTCACTTTACAACATGTTATCAACACAGTCTCTAACCAATTGAGGCCTACTTAATTCGGGATTATCTTTTTTCCTAAAAGTTTATTAATTTTCTTTTCGAGTCTGGTATACATTTATATGTTCATAACATCTCTAATAAGACTTCCATAAGTCTTTAATCTATAATTTAATTACTGCATACATGACTTGCTTTAGGTATTATTATATTACTTTACTAGACATAATAGCCAATACGTTTCAGGTTTATATTATTATGTTATTTATATGCTACTTATTACTTATAACACTAAATTAAATACTAAGCAATATGATAACATGCTAGTTAGAATACACGTAATTATTTTCTTGTCATACATTTATGATAAAGTATTTGTGTGTCATAGAGAAGAATATATTTTCTAATTATTCTACAATATTTATTACTAGTTTCAATAGATATTAATGCCAAAGTTTTGTTAGAATTTTGAGAATAACCAATACGTTTCAGGTTTATATTATTATGTTATTTATATGCTACTTATTACTTATAACTCTAAATTAAATACTAAGCAATATGATAACATGCTAGTTAGAATACACGTAAGTATTTTCTTGTCATACATTTATGATAAAATATTTGTGTGTCATAAAGAAGAATATATTGTATTAAATACAACCCAAAATTCTAACAAAACTTTGGCGTTAATATCTATTGAAACTAGTAATAAATATTGTAGAATAATTAGAAAATATATTCAATTTACCGTTTCATACTTCATGAGTTTACATGCTTTTGTAACATTATATGTTCATGCATATAATATATTTTACACTCATACTATACTTTATTATTTAAAATATTAATTTTTCATTTATAATAAAGAAATAAACATCATGATATTAACTCAATTATTTTATGATAGTTTTCATCATGTCGAATTTGTCAAAGCTTGAATTTGTGGCACTTGACATTTCTGGAAAGAACTATTTGTCAGGGGTACTTGATGCTTAAATTCACCTTACCGCTAAGGGTCTTGGTGATAGTATAATCGAAGAAAATAAAGCATCAAGTCAGGATAAAGCGAAGGCTATGATTTTCCTTCGTCATCATCTTGATGAAAGCCTGAAGGTTGAATACTTAACAGTAAAAGATCCACTTGAATTGTGGATAGGTTTGAAAGAGAGGTATGACCACCTCAAGGCAACAGTATTGCCAAGGGCTCGTTATGAGTGGATGCATTTAAGGTTTCAAGATTATAAAACCATAATTGAGTATAACTTTGTTGTATTTAGAATTACTTCCCAATTAAAATTATGTGGGGAAACTATAAAAGATGAGGATATGTTGGAAAAGACACTAACTACTTTACATGCCTCTAATGTGATATTACAGCAGCAATACCGTGAAAAAGGTTTTCAGAAATACTCTGAATTGATCTCATGCCTTCGGGTGGCTGAGCAGCATAATGCCCTTTTAATGAAAAATCACGAAGCCCGTCCCACTAGATCTGCTCCATTAACGGAAGCAAATGGGGTAGAAGTACACGACAAGAGTGAAATAAGACAAAATAATCGGGGCCATGATAATGTGCATGGGCGTGGCAAAGGCAAAAGACGATATAATAATCATCGAGGTGGTGGTCATAACAAAAGGGAGAACAATATGGGTTCTCAAAATAATCCTTCAAAGGGCAAGGGTGATCACTGTCATCGTTGTGGCCTAATAAGGTCACTGAAAAAATGAATGTCAGGCACCTGAGCAATTTTTCAGGCTGTATCAAAATTCCTTCAAAAGAAAAGGAAATAAAGGTGGTGCCTCCTCTTCTAATGCCCGGGTGGAGTCACATTTGACTCTTAAAGATGATGCTCAGGCAAGGTCTTCTCAGAAATATGATGAGAATGTTGGGGCAAAATTAGCATTGAAAGATGATGTTTTTGATGGGCTCGATGATATTACTCATCTAGAAGTTGAGGACTTCTTTGGAGATCGCAACTGAAGATTGATCATTGAACCGGGAAATGAATAATGTTGTTATGTGTTTTTAATGTCTTACTTAAAGTTGATGTACTTAAATTTTCTTTTGTTAAGCTTCGCACTTCTTATTATGTATTTTTTTATTTTATGAAGATAAATAAAAATTTCCAGTTTTCAGTTGGATCCAAGATAGGTAATGGAGATATGAGCCTTCTGGACAGTGCCACAACTCATACAATACTAAGAGAAAAGAAATATTTCTCTCATTTGGTTATGAAAAAGGCATATGTTAATACAATATCCGGTAGTACAAAATTGATTGAGGGCTCTGGAAGAGCGGCCTTATTACTACCTGGAGGAACATTATTGGTAATTGATAATGCATTGTATTGTAGTAAGTCTCAAATAAACTTGTTAAGTTTCAAGGTTATTCGCCAAAATGGCTATCATGTTGAGACGGCGAATGAAGGAAAGGTTGAATACCTTTATATTACTACAATAAATGCAGAGAAGAAAATTGTGCATGAAAAATTACCTGTCTTCTAGGTTGTACCATAAAAATATTGGTACGGTTGAATCACATGCCGTAGTAAACAAAAGGTTTACTGGTTTCAATGATTTTATCATTTGGCATGACCGGTTGGACCATCCTGGTTATAATATGATGCGCAGAATAATTGAGAATTCATATGGGCATACTTTGAAGAACCAAAATGTTCTTCAATCAAAGGAATTCTCTTGTGCTGCTTGTTCTCAAGGAAAGCTGGTTATCAAACCATTAGTGGCTAAGGTTGGGGTGGAATCCCCTGCATTTCTGGAATGGATACAGAGTGATATATGTGGGCCTATTCACCCTGCATGTGAACCATTTAAATATTATATGGTCTTGATAGATGCATCTACAAGATGGTCACATGTGTGCTTATTATCAACTCGCAATTTGGCTTTTGCGAGGTTGTTGGTTCAAATAATAAGGTTAAAAGCACAATTTCCAGATTATGTAATAAAGACAATTCGTCTGGATAATGCTGGTGAGTTTACATCACAGGCATTTAATGATTATTGTTTGTCCACTGGAATAACAGTTGAATATCCTATTGCACATGTTCATACTCAAAATGGTCTAGCAAAGTCATTAATTAAGCGTCTTGAATTGATAGCTAGACCATTGTTGATGAGGACAAAGTTGTCTGTTTCAATATGGGGGCATTCTATTTTGCATGCAACAACACTTGTGCGCATAAGGCCAACTAGTTATCATGACATCTCCCTATTGCAATTGGTTTTTGGTCAGGAGCCAAACATTTCCCATCTTAGAATCTTTGGTTGTGCGGTATATGTTCCAATTGCACCACCACAACGCACAAAGATGGGTCCCCAAAGAAGGTTGGGGATATATGTTGGGTATGAATCTGGTTATATTATAAAATATTTGGAACCACGAACTGGAGATTTATTTACGGCAAGGTTTGCTGATTGTCATTTTGATGAATCAGTATACCCAACATTAGGGGGAGAACAAAAATAGTTGGGAAATGAGATAGATTGGAATTCACTTTCACTCTCTCATTTAGATCCTCGAACAAATCAATGTGAGCAAGAAGTTCAAAAGATGATTTATTTGCAGAATATTGCAAATCAGCTGCTGGATGCATTTACTAACCTTCCACGGGTTACTAAATCATATATCCCAACTGCTAATGCTCAAGTTCGAGTTGATGTCTCGATAGGAAAAACTGTTAAGGCAAATGAGTCTAGACTACGCTTAAAAAGTGGTAGACCAGTTGGTTCCAAGGATAAAAATCCTTGAAAAAGGAAAGGAATAAATGATCAAGATGATCATAATATGGAGGCAATTGCTCATGAAGAGCTCCGAGACATAATAAATGATGACACCACTGAGGAGGTCCATGTACCTGAAAATAATGAGAATGAGAAAATCTCAATTATGTCTCGACGAGAAAAAGGTAGAATCGAAATAATATTGTGGTAGATAATATTTTTGCCAATAATGTTGCAGTTGAAATAATGCAACAAGATGAGGATTTGGAACCAAAATCTGTCAATGAATGTAGACAGAGAGATGATTGGTCAAAATGGGAGGAAGCAATTCAAACAGAATTGACTTCACTTGAAAAACGTGAAGTTTTCGGACCAATAGGTCGAACACCTGAAGGTGTCAAGCCAGTAGGGTACAAATGGGTTTTTATGCGAAAACACAATAAAAATGGTAAAGTCGTAAGATATAAAGCACGACTTGTGGCACAAAGATTTTCGCAAAGGCCTGGCATTGATTATGAGGAGACATATTCTCCTGTGGTAGATGCAATTACCTTAAGGTATCTAATAAATATGACAGTTCATGAAAAGCTTCAAATGCATCTAATGGAAGTTGTCACAACCTATTTATATGGCTCACTAGACCACAATATTTTTATGAAAATCCCTGAAGCACTCAAAGTGCCTGAAGCATATAAAAATTCAAAAGAAACTTGTTCAATAAAGCTTCAAAAATCCTTATATGGATTGAAACAATCAAGGCGAATGTGGTATAATCATCTTAGCGAATATTTGCTAAAGGAAGGGTATAAGAATGACCCTATTTGTCCTTGTATATTTATACGAAGGTCACAATCTGAATAGCTAATAATATCTGTTTATGTTGATGACTTGAACATCATTGGAACTCCTAAAGAGCTTTCAAAAGCTGTTGAATGTTTGATGAAAGAATTTGAAATGAAAGATCTTGGTAAGACAAAAAATTTTCTTGGCCTTCAGATTGAACATTTGGAAAATGAAGTATTTATCCATCAATCATAATATACTAAAAAGGTTTTGAAGTGATTTTACATGGATAAATCACACTCATTGAGTACCCCGATGATTGTGAGATCTCTCGATATAAATAAAGATCCATTCCGACCTCAAGAAAAAGATGAAGAGCTTCTTGGTGATGAAACTCCATATCTAAGTGCTATTGGAGCGCTAATGTACCTTGCCAATAATACACGACCAGATATTTGTTTCGCAGTAAGTTTATTGGCGAGATTTAGTTCATATCCAACAAGAAGACATTGGAAAGGTGTTAAGCATATATTCAGATATCTTCAAGGAACAATTGATATGGGATTGTTGTATTCTAATGCATCCAAGTCAGAATTGATCGGTTATGCAGATGCAGGATATTTGTCTGACCCACATAAAACCCGATCTCAGACATGCTATTTATTCACATATGGAGGTACATCTATATCATGGCATTCGATGAAGCAAACAATAATTGCTACTTCTTCAAATCATGCAAAGATAATAGCCATTCATGATGCCAGTCAAGAGTATGTATGGTTGAGATCAATGACTCAACACATTTTGCAATTATGCGGTCTTTCTGTGCAAACAAAGACTCCAACAATATTGTATGAAGATAATGCTGCTTGCATAGCTCAATTAAAGGGAGGATATATCAAAGGAGACCGAACAAAGCATATTTCACCTAAGTTCGGTTTCACACATGATCTTTAACAAAGTGGTGAGATAAATGTTCAACAGATTCGTTCAAGTGATAATCTTGCAGATTTATTCACTAAGGCATTGCAAACGTCAACATTTGATAATCTAAGATATAAGATTAGAATGAGTCGTCTCCAGGATATCAAATAAATTTTTCATCAGGGGAGTAAAATACGCGTTGTACTCTTTTTCCCTTAACCAAGGTTTTGTCCCATTGGGTTTTCCTGGTACGGTTTTTAATGAGGCAGCACTCAAGGCGTATTACAAGATATGTGTACTCTTTTCCCTTCACTAGGCTTTTTCCCACTGGGTTTTTCCTAGTAAGGTTTTAACGAGGCATGTTATCTATAAACATCCAAGGGGGAGTGTTACAAATACATTTAATTGTGGATGTTTCTTTTAATCTAAATCTAACGCAATGTACCTATTTAATGTATATCTTAAAGTAATATTAACGTATTTGGTTAAAGGATGTAAACGGATGTTTTCTACATCCTATATAAGGGTATTCTTCACCCTTGTGAAAGACACACTAAAAAGAGATTAAATAAATACTCTTTACTCTATACTTTCCATTACCATTTGTCTTCCTTTATTGTTTAGTTTTATTGTATTTTCCTCTCACTTTACAACATATTTCCATTTGTTATAATTTTATTGAATTTTTACACAAAAATATAAATTCCGCTTTAAAAATATCGAGTTCAGATTAACCCGATACTGTAAGATAGGATCTATCTCTTATGAAAAATAATATTTTATCAAGGAAAATACATTAATAATTTCAATCCAATATAGATATCATTTCATTTTAACAAATTAAGAAAGCATTAATTATTTTTTCAATTTTTTCTTTGCTTTATTAAATGATACATAACTTCTTAAATTAAATTCCATGTTTATTTACATTTGTTATGTCACGCTCCGAGTCTACACCCTAAACGTGGCCGGCATTCGAGAGCCATTGCTGATCCCCAAGCAAATCCTTGGCCTGGCTGACAACTTAGCGAAAAACTTACTCAAGCGATAATAGGCTTAAAAACAAAATTTAGAACATTTAAACTCAAAGTAAATACTCAACTCAAACTGTCTGTAAAATACTCAACGACATAAGTATAATATTTTACAAAAACATCTCATGGAGAAGTAAATACTGAGAGACTCCTCAACTCTATCTATCTAGGAAGCCTCTATTACTCAAGATGGATGTCGGGACAAGCCCACGACATCTCAAGAAAACTAACTAGAAAATAAATGTGAAGTCCCCTGGAATGCAAGGAGACATCACCCAAGCTATCTGAAGTGTCAAGTGATTTCAACGAAATGCCTGTTGATGATCCTGAACACCTGTATCTGCATCATAAAAAGGATGCAGGTCGAATGACATCAGTACATTAAATGTATGAGTATGTAATATAGCTGAAGCGAAATAACTGAATGAAATCATTTAAACTTTACAAAATACTTAAAGGAATGAAATCATTTAAACTTTACAAAATACTTACTCATCTATGAAACTCAACATAATAAGTGATACATAAAAATACACTTTAACTCTATTGGGAGAATCTCTAACCGACAACCATCACTATGAGCTAAGTGATGATATAGCGTCTTGTCCACACTGCCAGAACTGTCCTATATCGTGCCGGGATATAGAACCTCTCAACTAAGTGGATCCACTAAGCTATGCCCGAAGGCACTAAGGATTCATCTAAAAAGTATGATCTTGTACCCATGTTGGCAAGACATGATTTATGGGGGCTGTGAGTTGTCTGAACTCTCCCCCATATCGGTGCTCAATACTACTCTTAATAATATATATACTCTTGCTCAAATGTATAAAAACATACTCTTTCTCTTGTTTGAGGTAATTGCTCAAACTAACCTCTTAAAAGAGGTAACTACTCTGAAATATCTATGAAACTCATTGGCCATTGCTCATTTGGAAAACAAGATTTCTCTTTGCTCAATGTAAAAATACATTCTGGGTAGAGATAATTACTCAAAAGGGGCCTCTTTGAGAGGTAACTGCTCTATACTCAATCTTTCTGAAAACTCTTTTAACTTTTCTTAAAAAAAAGATTCTCTTTCTTCATTTAAAAATGAAACATTTGGGAAATACTTAGTTCCCTTATAATCTTGCTTAAATCTTGGTTAAGCTCTTTCTCAAACTCCTCTTTACTTTCTCAAAACTCAATTCAAACAATTATGTTTTGTTTAAAAGATGTTTTATAAGAACTCAATAGATAATCAGAATTAGGGTTCATGCTTGAAACACCTCATATTTTGAAAGAAGAAAAGTTGCAGATTCTGGCGCTAGTGACGACGGAGGCCACCTACGGACCGTAGATGGACTGACGGACCGTAGGTGGGAACCATAGTTGGTCCACTGAATGTCTGTAAAATGTCAAGTTCCAGAACCGCCAGGACGGCCCGTCGATCTTTCAATGAGTCGTAGATGGGTCTCGTAGGTCTCCTCCAGACTTAGCTAAATTCTTAAGCCATAAGTTCAGACCTACGGTTGCCATGAACGGTCCGTCAATTGACCCACGAGCCGAACATAGGATCCGTCATTGCAGGGTCCTAGGTTGACAGTCTCTGAATCTATCTACGGTGGGACAGGACGGTCCGTAGGTTGACTTACAGACCGTAGGTCCAACCGTAGATAGGGGTCCGACAGTTATTTTTAAAGGGGTTTTTTGGTCTTTTCTCTAGATGTTTAATTCCTAATCTAAGTCTATTATCCTTTAATCCTAAGCACTATATAAGCCTATTAAGCCTAATTTTACCCATTCTCAATCATTCCCAAAACTCTCATCTCCCAAATATTTCTCTCTCTAGAAGTTAGAAGAAGAAGAAGAGGGCAAGCTAGGGTTCAAGAATTCAATATTTTCTTCATCAATTGCTTAAGGAATTGAGACCCTAAGGTATGATAGCGTTCATCTATGGAGCCCTTTTCCTCCATGGAATCCCTAAAATCTCCAATTTTCAAAGTATCAAATCCCCAATTTGATTTTAGGGTTTTCTTCTATGATGTGGGTTCTTTCAATTATGATCAAATTACTTTCAATTATGGTTTTCTAAGCATGAATTGAAATGAATTACAATGTTTTAAGATGAATCCCCATGAACCCATATGAATTCCCCTAATTTTGATATTTATGCATTGATGATGGATTGAATTATTAAGAAGATGGAATTTATGAAGTTTATGTGCACTCATGCATTTTTTAATGCTTTCAAAAGCTATGATTCATGATGAATTGATGAATGATGAAAAATGGGTTTTATGAAGTATGCATGTTCAATTATGGAAATTATGATGATTTATGAATTGTTTTAAGATTGAAGCTTAATTGAAGATGTTGTTGAGTTGTGAAAGGTTTTCTCACATATTACTCAATCTACGAATGTGAAAGGATTTTTTCTCATATAAAGGATTCATAACTTGTTGAAAGGCTTTCTCAACCAAAGTTGAATCAAAAGGTTTAAGGAGCTATTCTATGAACTTTAGCTTGGATTGGTAACTCTAGTTGTACCCTTCCATGGATAATAAGAATTATGACTATTTCGTGGGATTTATCCTTAGCACCGAGAGGATATGGAGATGGAAGCTCTCCTCTTAGTAGAGGTCGGGTTTCTAGTAGCAATCTCCTTATCCCTTACCTATGTGCCCCCATAAGATGATGGTCTATGATAGACACTAGCTAGCGGATCCACGTAAGCTATATATTAAGTAAAGAGTCCTACCTTGGCAAGTAGGATGGCCCCATCGGTGTAGGGATAGACACCGGATTCCATGTTGATAGCTCACATGGTCTTACATGTCGGTTAAGGCTACTTTCCACAAATAAAGAATTAAAGTGCTCTTAAGATATTTCTCAAGTGATGTAAAGATGTTTAGCTTGCTTTTACCATGGTTCATGACTCATGTTTTCTAACCTTTTCTTCATGTTTTAGCTTGGTCATCGCATGTTTATGAAAATGTCCCGTTTTAGCATGTTTTAAATGTTTTGTGCATTGCTATCATACTTGGTACTTGATTGTACTAATGCATACTCTTGCCTACATTGACTTGTTAATGTAGGGCTTGTCGATTCTCCATCTATTCATGGCTAGAGCTTAGTAGAAGGATTGTTGAAGACTTGGTAAGTCCTCATCCACTCGAGGACATAGCCTTGTTGATCTTACTTTCAAGTTCTTTCATTTTGGCATTGTATTGGCTTACGTCCCAAACTTTATTTCTCATTCTTATGTTTAGAGGTCAATTTGTTTCATGTGTCTTAGTTCTTTCCATGATTCCTTGATTATGCATGTTCATGAAGAGTCTAATTTTGAGAAAATGAGCTAGCTTGATTGATCTATCTATGATTATGTGCATTGAGTGTGAGTTGCATAAAGTCTTTATGAAGTGATGTGTTGAACATGCTTTAGCTTGGAGTTGATGTTTTCCTCCTCGGATATGTGCATTTATGTGATTGCATGCATGTTGGGCTGTTAGATTAAGTTCCTATCCTTCCTATGATGTCTTGAATCCCATTCGAGGATGAATGTTCTCAAGGGAGAGGTATTGTAACACCTCCAATTTTGAAAAAAGAAAAGTTGCAGATTCTAGCACTAGTAACGACGGAGGCCACCTACGGACCGTAGATGGACTGACGGACCGTAGGTGGGAACCATAGTTGGGCCACTGAATGTCTGTAAAATGTCAAGTTCCAGAACCTTAATGACGGTCCGCCAGGACGGCCCGTCGATCTTTCAACGAGTCGTAGATGGCTTTCGTAGGTCTCCTCCAGACTTAGTTAAATTCTTAAGCCATAAGTTCAAAACTACGGTTGACATGAACAGTCCGTCGATTGACCCACGAGATGTACATAGGATCCGTCATCGCAGGGTCCAAGGTTGACAGTCTCTAAATCTATCTACGGTGGGAAAGGAGGGTCCGTAGGTTGACTTAAGGACCGTAGGTCCAACCGAAGATAGGAGTCTGACAGTTATTTTTAAAGGGCTTTTTGGTCTTTTCTCTAGATGTTTAATTCCTAATCTAAGTTGGTTACCCTTTAATCCTAAGCACTATATAAGCCTATTAAGCCTAATTTTACCCATTCTCAATCATTCCCAAAACTCTCATCTCCCAAATATTTCTCTCTAGAAGTTAGAAGAAGAAGAAGAGGGCAAGCTAGGGTTCAAGAAATCAAGCTTTTCTTCATCAATTTCTTAAGCAATTTAGACCCTAAGGTATGATAGTGTTCATCCATGGAGCCCTTTTCCTCCATGGAATCCCTAAAATCTCTAATTTTCAAAGTATCAAATCCCCAATTTGATTTAAGGGTTTTCTTCTATGATGTGGGTTCTTTCAATTATGATCAAATTACTTTCAATTATGGTTTTCTAAGTATGAATTGAGTTGAATTACATGTTTTAAGATGAATCCCCATGAACCCATATGAATTTCCCTAATTTTGATATTTATGTATTGATGCTGGGTTGAATTATGAAGAAGATGGAATTTATGAAGTTTATGTGAACTCATGCATGTTTTAATGATTTCAAAAGCTTTGATTCATGATTAACTTGATGAATGATTAAAAATGGGTTTTATGAAGTATGCATGTTCAATTATGAAAAATATGATAATTTATGAATTGCTTTAAGATTGAAGCTTAATTGAAGATGTTGTTGAGTTGTGAAAGGTTCTCTCACATATTACTCAATTTATGAATGTGAAAGGATTTTTTCTCACATAAAGGATTCATAACTTGTTGAAAGGCTTTCTCAACCAAAGTTGAATAAAAAAGTTTAAGGAGCTATTCTATGAACTTTAGCTTGGATTGGTAACTCTAGTTGTACCCTTCCATGGATAATAAGAATTATGACTATTCCGTGGTTTCTAGTAGCAATCTCCTTATCCCTTACCTATGTGCCCCCATAGGATGATGGTCTATGATAGACACTAGCTAGTGGATCCACATAAGCTATATATTAAGTAAAGGGTCCTACCTTGGCAAGTAGAATGGCCCCATCGGTGTGGGGTTAGACATCGGATTCCATGTTGATAGCTCACATGGTCTTACATGTCGGTTAAGGCTACTTTCCACAAATAAAGAATTAAAGTGCTCTTAAGACATTTCTCAAGTGATGTAAAGATGTTTAGCTTGCTTTGACCATGGTTCATGACTCGTGTTTTCTAACCTTTTCTTCATGTTTTAGCTTGGTCATCGCATATTTCTGAAAATGTCCCGTTTTAGCATGTTTTAAATGTTTTGTGCATTGCTATCATACTTGGTACTTGATTGTACTAATGCATACTCTTGCCTACATTGACTTGTTAATGTAGGGCTTGTCGATTCTCCATCTATTCATGGCTAGAGCTTAGTAGAAGGATAGTTGAAGACTTGGTAAGTCCTCATCCACTCGAGGACATAGCCTTGTTGATCTTACTTTCAAGTTCTTTCATTTTGGCATTGTATTGGCTTACGTCCCAAACTTTATTTCTCATTCTTATGTTAGATTGGCTTTGAGACATGAGATTTAGACTTCCGCTATTTTCTTAAAAGCTGTGATATGATATTGTCTTTTGAACTCGTAAATCTCTATCATCTTGTATGTATGCATGCTAAGTGGCTTGTATGAGGCCTTTCGGGGTCTTTTACGCCATGTCACATCTAGGGGGTACCTTGGGTCGTGACAATGCTAAAAAATAGACATGAACAATCAACTCAATAATCGCAAAGCGCAATGTACGATAATTCAATGATTAGAAATAGGAATTCAATAATCAACAACTCAAGAACTTAGAACTCAATATCAACTCATCTCAAGAATACTCAAATCTAAGGGTAGAACCCTAGATTACTCTTTTACTGATTTGGAAGTAGATGTAGGGCATGAGGACGAACTAGTCCAACACTATGATAGCCTTACATACCTGGAAGAACGAAATTCTTAGTGAAATTGACGAAACTCAAACAACGCTTGAACCCTAGCTTTTCTCCTCTTGAAACCTTGCTATAATGACTTGAAGTGTTAATGGACGTAAAAGAACTAATTAACACTTTCTAAACCCTTAAATAGGTGTAAATCGTCGTGGTTTAGGCTTAGAATAGGGGTTAAAATGACGTAGTTTAAATACCAAATGCATATGAGAAAGACCAACATGACCCCAACCTAAAAAACTGACGGAGTGCCCTTCAAGGGAGGCTTCACGAACCGTTTAAGGCTCCTTGGTCCGTGAAACACTTCACTGGCCGTATTGCCGTCCATGAACCTTCACATGTCTAACAATGCCTTACTAAAATGGGCATAACTTTTTACTTCGAACTCAAAATGAGGCAAACTAGGTGGAGTTGGAAAGAGGACTCAAAGACCTTTAATTTGATAGGTCATGGACCACCTAATTTATTATGACCTGAGAGATATGATTGTTTGAAGTTGACCCAAGTAAAATCTTATATTGAAACTGAATCGGTAAGAAAGCTTTCAACTCAACTTTGTGCTGGGGATTCTAGTAACCTTAATTGATATCCAAAATCATTCCCATACTAAAGAATTGACCTTAGAACCTAAGAATAATTAAGAATCACTCGGTACGATCTTCTATGCAAATGAAGAATAGTTCGGATCTTAATTTAAAAATTATCGGGGTGTAACATGTTAGGAGATATAAAAGGTAATTTAGTTAAATATTTTTATTTTTACCAGCAATGTTATTCACGGATTGTTTTTTTAAAAAAAAATTTAAAATATCGAGTGTGTCTTTCAATATTTAAGATTTTCCAATTACAACATTCAATAAATCAAATTTAAGACCACACGATTAAAAATTATTTTTTAATTTATTAAAGATGTCTCCTCTATACATTCAGTATGATTCTTTCTCCATGAAAATTGTAATTTGGATAGTCTTATTACCTCAAAAGAAGCCCGACGCCATGTTTCATTAGAAAACGATCTGATACCCAAAATCATAACTAAGCTTATGAAAAAATGAGGGGCCAAAAAAAATAACCAACCCCACAAGAAGCAGCTAAATAATATCCTTTTCTTTTTTTGGTATGGAACAATATTTATATATATAAAACTGAAAATTACATCAAAACTTAAGTAGCTATTACATTAATGGGTTTATTATTTCCATGATTAACTAAGTTAGTATGTAATGGGAGGGGGACTATTCTAGTACTATGTTGTCCTTCTTTGTCTTCGCTTAAGCTACACAACACAACACAAAAATGAAGGTTATAAAAAGACTATTAGGGATTCTGGTGCATTTATTGAAGCCTGTGTCGCCAAAACATGAGCCACTTTATTCCCTTCCCTATAGTATGCTTGACAGGAGGACTCAGTTGGAATTAATGCATTCACACCTTGATGTTTAGTCTTCTAATATTTTCTCTTAATTTTTCAAGAAGTCTTTTAGGAGTTTGTAATACATGTATCTACTAAATTGTGATACATGTATCTAATTATTTGTGAAAGACTTTTGATTTTATATTTTGAGTAGTATAAATAGAGATGTACTTGATGATTGTAATCATCTCAAGTGGCCTTAATTAGCCTATATAAAACTTGAGCATTCTCTAAAGAAAATATACTCCTATATTTCCTACAAATTGGTATTAGAGCAGTTTTTCGTTCTTAATCTGAGTTAGCTGAAGAAAAAATATGACATCCAAAATAAATTAAGGTGTTGATTCTTTAGTTGTTCTTACTCTATTTTTCAATGAAAATGACTTTTAATACTGGAAGATAAGAATGAGAACACATCTGATAGCTGAAGGTTTGTGGACTATTGTTGCAAATGGCTATGAAGAGCCAGTAAACGATGGTCAACTTACATCAGCAGAGATGAAAAATCTTGAGGCTAAGTATCGTCAAGATGCAAAAGCCTTGAGCAAAATCCAAATAGAAGTTTCAAGAGCAAATTTTACAAAAATTGCTACTTCTGAGACCGCAAAGCAAGTTTGGGAGTCTCTGGAAAATGAGGTGTATGGTGACGAAAAGGTACTCACTAGAAATCACCAAACTCTTAGAAGAGATTTTTAAAATTTTAAGATTATAGAATCTGAAAAAATAGATGAATATTGCACAAGAGTCATGAATATTGTCAATGAAATGAGAAATCATGGTGATACAATTTCTGACCAACAAGTTGTGGAAAAGATTCTAATTAGTGTCACAGAGAAATATGAGTGTATTGTTGCTATCACTAAGGAGACGAAAGATCTTTCTAAGCTTTCCATCAAAGAGCTAATTGGATCATTTCATGCACACTAGAAGCATAGATTTTTTGTGAAGATCAACCCAAAGAGACGGCTTTCCAGTCCAGAACCAATGAAAATTTTCCAAATTTCTCAAAAAATCAACAAAAGAAGAAGTACAATCCAAAAAAGAAGCAAGATCATGATTATTCTTCTAAGAAGGTTGAAGAAAAAGGTGAGAAAAGTACTAGTCTTTTTTTTATAAAATTTACAAAACAACTAATCACAATGCAGAAAAATGTTAGCACAAAAGCAAGCCCTAATGTAACTTTTGTAAAGAGTTTGACCACATTGAGAAGGATTGCTGGCACAAGCAACGAGAGCAAGCAAATTTCTATGAAGAACAGGAGGAAGAAAAGGAAGAAAACATTTTATTTGCTTCTCAATCTGATGCTTCAGCAAAAAAGCAATGAATGGTATGTTGATAACAGTTGTAGCAATTACATGACTTGAGATGAAAAGGCTTTTCTCTCAATTAATAGTAGCATCACTACTAAAGTGAGAATGGGAAATGGAGCCTTATTTTATGCAAGATAAAGGTACCATTTCGATCAACATAAAAGGGGGCGGTAAGCAAATTCATGATGTTCTTTATGTTCCTGACTTGGAAGAGAATTTTCTTAGTGTTGGTCAACTCATGAAAAATGGCTATTCTCTTGCGTTTAGAGATAATTAATGTAAGATTTATGATAAAATTGAGCCAAATCAAGTCATTGTTGAAGTAAAGATAAAAAAAAGAAATTTTCCTTTACAATTTTATAACAATGCATTCAAAATGAAGTTATAGATGACTCGTGGCTTTGGCACAAAAGATTTTTTCACTTGAATTTTCATGGTTTGAAGCTTCTCAAGTAAAAAGACATGGTGCAAGGCCTTCCCAAGAAACATACTGAGGTGGATCCATGTGAAAGCTGTATAATGGAAAAACAACATAGAAAGTCTTTTCCAAAAGGAATGTCTTGAAGAGCAAGTGTACATTTGGACTTAATCCATACCGACATTTGCAGACCAATGAAGACTTCATCACTTTGAACTCAAAGGTACTTTCTAATTTTTATTGATGATTTCTCAAGAATGACTTGGGTTTATTTTTTAAAAGAAAGTCAAAAGAATTTGCTACATTCAAGAAATTTAAAGCCCTTGTTGAGAAGCAAAAAGGTTGTAGCATCAAAATCATTTGCAGTGATAGAGGAGGTGAATACACAAGTCAGAAATTTGAAGAATACTGCAAAAATGAAGGCATTCAGAAGCAACTTACGGCAGGGTACACTCCTCAACAAAATGGTGTATCCGAAAGAAGAAATAGAACAATTGTTGAAATGGCCAGAACCATGATGAATGAGAAATGTCTGCCAATGGTGTACATCCTTAACAGATGCTCGACCAGACACCAGTTAAAGCTTGGAGTGGAATGAATCCTTCTGTAAGTCATTTTAAAGTTTTTGAGTGTATTTGTTATGCTCATATACATACTGAGAAAAGAACAAAATTGGATGAAAAAAATCAAAAAAGTATATTTCTTGATTATAGTGATGTGAAAAAAGGCTATAGGCTTCTTAATGTCAAAACTAACAAACTAGTTGTTAGTAGAGATGTCATTTTTGATGAAAAATAGCATGGAATTAGAATGATAAAAAGGTGGAGAATACTTCTATCATTTCTTTAGATGTGTCAAATCAAGAAGAGGATGAGGAAGATGAAAATGTCCCTAAGGGGGAGAAATCTCATAATCAAATGATGAAGAACCACCTCCAAGAGGAACAAAACTGTTGAGTGACATTTATCAAAGATGAAACTTTGCCGGTGTTGAACCAGAATATTATGAGGAGGCAATAAAGCATGATGTCCTCAAATTGCCAAATCACTTAATATCTATGAGTATTTTTTTAATTTGATCGTTTATGATGAATCTACCGAATTTTAGATCAATCAAGTTCAAAATTAATATTTATCTCCAAAGATATGATCAAATTCATATTCAAATTATTTAAGAAAAAATAATCAGATCTATATCCTTATCACATATCAATTAATGTTAAATCATCATGTGTAATCATGTACCAAATTCAACATAAATAAAACCTGATACAAAGGATTATTTTCATACTAAGTCACATTTTAATTCGAAAGAACTACTTAAAAACTATCTTAACGACCTGAAAAACCATAACCGCATAGCAGTAAGTATTTCTTCCTAGGCCATTTCCAATGAACACACCAAATTTTAGGTCAATTGGAGTCTATAAAAAATCTTTATTTTCAAAGTAATGACCAAATTCAAATTCAAGTAATTTAAGCATCTTTAGAAATTAAAACAATATGACCTACATTCTTATCACATATCAATTCATGTTAAATCACCATATGTAATCATGTTCCAGATTTAAGATACATATAACTGACATGGAGAATGACCTTATCACATTCAAATCAATATTTAATCCAACAAACTACCTAAAACCTATCTAAACAATTTTAGATGGAACCATCAAATTTCAGGTCAATTAAAGATCATAAAATTTATGACCATCTAAACTTTGATCAACTTTAAAAAATAGCCATTAGGCATAATTAAAGATTAAAATAACTTGATTTAGATTGTCATTCTATTTTTATAATTATCTCATGAGCACAAGGCATGTGTTGTGTCCTTCCTTTGGCTAAGACACACAACACCTTTTTGTAACAAATTACCCTCTCGATTAATACATCTGAGAATTCAAGGTATTACGTTTTCTCCCCTTTAGACGGGTGAAAACCTGTAATATCTCTTCTCATGAGTTAATTAAGTGTTTCTAGTGGCTAACTATAATATTCTTTCAGTAAATAAACTCCACCACTACTGTACACTTATCCAGAACTATTTACACATTGTGTATTGAGCATATTTTACTGACTCAAATAAATAGATCACATTATTGAATCCTATTTATTAATCATAATTCTCAATTCAGGTATTAATATAACCTCACATGTATAAAAATTTGAAAATTTCTCAATGATCTCAAATAAATAGAACATTTAATTGCAACACTATTTATTAATTACAAACTCTCAATTTATATGTTCATTATAATCGTATGAGAAAGGTTACTGCCGCGTTACAAAGACAATGGCCAAATAATTATTAAAAATTGATTCTTAGCCAATCCAAAGGAACAGACACATGCAGTTAAATTGTAGTATCAATTATTTGGAAAAAATTTAATATTTACTTTGCCAAAAGGTATTACAATCACTATGAAAATAGATGATACCTACGGTACCACTGCTGCCACCGACATATGAATTATCAAAAGCATTCACCGGCTAATCTACAATTATTGCTCCTTAATTGCTTTTATTTTTATATACATAAGCAAGCATATTAACGAACAATGGGTTGAAAAATAAAAACCCACTACAGCATATTACTAATTAAGTTTGAGATAAACTAAAATTATAACACCCACTTTGAAAATTGTGAAGCTGCCGCTACAAACCACTAAAAACTTCGTTGATCAACTTATATTGGTGATCAAATAATTTTTCAATTCTTGACTTTTGAAGGCTAGAAATTGGTTTTTACCCGCGCGTCACTTACAAAGAAAATTTTAATTTATATCCTTTCAATATTTTCTTAGTGCAAAACTAAACAGTGAATTCAGAAAAACTTTGCAGCTCCATACCGATGCTCTAAGATGGATCTAACATTCGAACTTAATTTTGAATCTTATATGTAATCAAACATACATATAATCTATGTTATCTATTTAGATGCAAGCAAGGCTCTTGATGCCAATTGTTGGAAAACATTATGCACTGTGAAAGCATACCAGAATCATGCTGCTTACATGAATGATAAATAATCAATACGTTAATGCTAGAACACAAATAATCATATGTTAGAACACATAAACTTGTTGAAATTTAATTTAAGAATTACCTTTTGAAGCGTGAGTAGATACATTCAAGCGAATCCACAAGTTAGACTACACTTATGTGATCTTCTATAGAGATCTCAAGTTCACATCTGAACTCTCTCAATACTTGGGTGGGCAAGTATCGTATAGAAAACTCCAATCAATTTCTAGGTTAGAAGAATTCCTACTTACAGAGATTTCTTTCCAATTCAAAAAGGAGAAAAAAAAATGCACGTCTGTTTTCTTGAACAAACACTAACGTCTCTTCCTCTTTTTTTTCCTTAGAAATAGGATATTGAGTTCTAGTTAAATATGAGCACTGTAGGGACCACAAAATTACTGAGGTTTCCTATTATGGAAATAATTCTAAATAATTAATTTGAATTATTCTTACCATAATAAATTACAAATTATTCCGCTAGAAATTCGTAATTGCACTCCTTCATTTATATTTTGAAATTCTCCATTAAACACTTATGTAATTCCCATGTTAAGATTACACATACTAATCAATAAATTAAATTACTGATGAATTTAATTCAATAATTAATTTCCTTTAGAACACTACTTAATTTATTTCATGTGTCGGATTCATAAATTCACTTGCAAGGTTTGACACGATGAAAACTTATAAGCTTCTCAAAAAGACATATCATCAATCTCTATATCGAGACATGGATTCTATCAACTTACTTATTATTTCACCAATATATATTATTATCAGCCAATCTACCAGACATATTGGCCCATCTCATAATCTCACCTCTTAATAAATCAAAACGATAATTAATATATACAGATCATAATAGTTATATCAGGATTAAGAATATAAGTACATTTAACAGTTTAGAGAATATGCTTTTGTCAGTCAGTCTAAAACAACTATCTTTAATCGGTCTCGTTCAATACATACAAAATGCACTAGCACAAGAAGTTGAAACTATACCATTTTCATAATCAAGATAAACTATATATAATATTGTGCTACAATTGTACCGATGACATGTCCAATTTCCATCTTAAAGTGTGAACAAAAAAACTTTGTACTTATAAGAACATATTATTTAATCCTCTATGTATAAGCTAAAACTCTATACACTAAATCATCTATTATATAAGTAAACAGACATCATAAATGAATATATAATCTATTAAAACCTTTATTATAACTGAATAAATAATTATTCTATAATAAATATTATATCTAAACATATGGTTAATAGTATATATCCCAATATAAGTCACCAACAGAATTGTTGTGAAGTGGTAAGTACTTCCTTTCAATGCAATTTTTTATGTAATTGGAATCCAATGTAGATATCGGAAACCGAATGATAAAATGAATAATAATAATAAGCCACTAAAACCGGGCAGGCATAATTTATTTTCACCGAGTTCAATTATTAAAACTTTAATAATATTAAATTTAAAAATTATAAAAATGTGAAATATTAAAATATTAAGTTTGAATACTCCCTTGTAATTAAATAGCCTGGTGAAAACATTCTCACTACTTATTATTCAGGATAGAAGAAAAGGACATGTTCTTTTACCTTAATTTTTTTTATGTAAACTCATATGTTAATACTAATAAATCCACTTCTGGATATGAATATATATAATTATCCAAACATAAAATAATACAAAATAAATATCAATTTGAGACACAAACTAAAATATTTAAAATAATTGGGTTGTCCTGCAATGTAATGACCCGGTTGGTCATTTTTGGTATATTTGTAAAATTTACCATTATACCCTCTCGATATTGACCCCGAGTTGTTTCTTGATTGAGTTTTGGAAGTTGGTTCCAAACTTTGAGTTAAAGGTTGAGAAGTTGGTAAGTTTTGAGTTTGAAAGGCTTATGTTGCTTTAAAGTGGTTTTCAAAGTCTTTTGGAGCTTCGAGTGTCGGAATGGAATTTCATCCATTCCATTATTTCTAGAATGTGGAATCTGATCCGTGAGAGTTATCAATTTCTGATTCCTAGTATTTTTTAGGATTTGAGTTCCTAAGTTGTGAAATCGTAGAATTTTAGCCTTTGGGTTGACTTTCGTCAACATTTGGAGTTCGGATGCTTGGATCGGAATTACAAGAGTTCCATTGGTTTCGGAGGATAATTTTAGGTCCAGGTGTGGTCTTGATTGATTTTTGAGAGGTCCCGAGCTTGTTTTAGCTTTTTTAGGCGTTTGTTAGGTTTTTGTGCTTTTCACGAATGTCGAGTCAAAGAGACCTCGGATTCATGTTTTGACGATTCCATTGAGTTTGGAGCGTTGAGTATAACTGATTTGCTTAGGTGGTTTGTGTTTACGGGGTTCCAACAAATTTTGAGGGTCAATTTGATGTTTTGAGAATTGGTAGAGTTTTGCTGGTGCTGCAGGCCTCGCTTTTGCAAAGGTCTTGTCGCTTAAGCGACCTTCGCTTAAGAGAAGGACTTGTTGCTTAAGCGACCTTCACTTTTGCGAAGGGAGCTTCGCTTTGCGATGCTCGCATTTTTAGTGGACCCCGCTAAGCGAACCTCTGGTTGCTTTTGCGATATTAGAGAGTTTTTGGCATACAATTTCGGGGTTTAAGCCCCATTTCACCATTTTTTAGCATGGGGAACCCTTGGTGGAGAATTTTGAAAGAAATTTTTGTACTAGATCATTTGGGTAAGCCTTCTTGATCCTAAACCTTCATTTTCCTTTAATTATTTATGGGTTTTAACATCAAAATATGGGATTTTGATTGGTGAATGATGAGTAAGTCAATCAACACAAACCCCAATTTCAAAAAGAAAGTTTGAATCCGAAATTTGATACTTGAAAACATTACTCAAGGCTTTAAGAACTCATTAGAGAAAATCATTTCGAAAAAAGCATTAAATCCACTTTAAAATCACCACTTTATTTAAGAACTTTAGTTCTTGAAAAACCTCATCATTCACCAATAAAAATCTTATATTTTGATGTTAAAACCCATAAATAACTAAAGAAAAATAAAGGTTTAGGATCAAGAAGGCTTACCCAAATGATATAGCACAGAAAATCCTTTCAAAATTCGCCACCAAGGGTTCCCTAAGCTCAAAACTGGTGAAATGGGGCTTAAACCCCGAAATTGCAAGCCAAAAACCTTCTCTGATGTTGCAAAAGCAACCAGGAAATCACCCTGCCAAAAACGCAGGCATCACAAAAGTGAAGCCCTCTTCGCAAAAAGCGAAGGTCGCTTAAGCGACAGGACCATCGCAAAAGCGAGGCCTGCACCACCAGAAAAACTCAGCCAACTCTCAAAATATCAAATCGACCCTCGGGATTCGTTCGGAATCCCGTAAACACAAACCACTTTAGCAAATCAATTATACTCAATGTTTTGGACTCAATGGAATCGTCAAAACACGAATCTGAGATCTTCTTCTCCCGACATATGTGAAAACCACAAGAAACTAACAAACGCCCAAAAGGCAAATACAAGCTCGGGACCTCTCAAAAATCAACCAAGACCACACTTAGGCCTCAAATCATCCCCCAAATTTAACGAAACTCTTGGAATTTCGATTCGAGCATCCAAACTCCGAATGTTGACCAAAGCCAATCCAAAGGCTAAAATTCCACAATTTCACAACTTAGGATCTCACAAGAACTCAAGTTCTTAACTAAAATGGTGATTTTAAAGTGATTTTAATCCCTTTTTCGAAATGATTTTCTCTAATGAGTTCCTAAAGCCTTGAGTAATGTTTTCAAGTATCAAATTTCGGATTCAAACTTTCTTTTTGAAATTGGGATTTGTGTTGATTGACCGACCCACTTTTCAAGAGAATTGATGTGGGCATTGTGATTTCCGGTAGATGATTGTGAATACTTGATTATTATAGATTGTGTGGCTTTGGAAGTGACTCGGAAGGGGAAGACTCAACTCTTGGAGTGATCAATTGATTGATTTGAGGCAAGTGATTTCTTAAACTTTGTAATTTGGTTGAATTATTCACTTCTCTTCATTGCCTATGTGTTGGGGAGTAATCGGGAATGAGGTGAAGGGTTAATTGTTCCACTTGATTTAATGTAAACCAACAAAAATGGGGAAAATGAAAAGGCTTCTTGATGATCATGTTAAATTGTGAATTGTTTTGTTGTGGTCCCTATTTGATTGATTGGTGAATTGCTTGAATCCATAAAAGTGGACTTGTGTGATTTGAAATGTTTGTCTCTCCGTGTAATTGATGTGGATATTGTTATTTCCAATAGATGATTGTGAATACTTGATTGTTATAGATTGTGTGGCTTTGGAAGTGACTCGGAAGGGGAAGACTCAACTCTTGGAGTGATTAATTGATTAATTTGAGGCAAGTGATCTCTTAAACTTTGTAATTTGGTTGAATTGTTTACTTCTCTTCATTGCCTATGTGTTGGGGAGTAATCGGGAATGAAGTGAAGGGTTAATTGTTCCACTTGATTTAATGTAAACCAACAAAAATGGGGAAAATGAAAAGACTTCTTGATGATCATGTTAAATTGTGAATTGCTTTGTTGTGGTCCCTATTTGATTGATTGGTGAATTGCTTGAATCCATAAAAGTGGACTTGTGTGATTTGAAATGTTTGTCTCTCCGTGTGGTGTTATATTGCTTGTGTGCATTGTTTGTTGAACACCGTGATGAGATACTTGATAAAATCCAAAGGGAAATCGTTTCGGCTAGTGATGTGAATGCCGAAGGGCAATGGTTCCGGTTAGTGATGTGAATGTCGAAGGGCAATGATTCCGGCTAGTGATGTGAATGCCGAAGGGAAATGGTTCCGGCAAGTAGTATTTTGTGATAAAAACCAAAGAAAATGGTTCCGGCTAGTGATCTAACTGCCGAAGGGAAAGGGTTCCGGTAAGTGTTGTTTTGTGATAAAAGTCGAAGGAAAATGGTTCCGGCTAGTGATCTAAATGCCGAAGGAAAATGATTCCGGCAAATGCTATTTTGAGATAAAAGCCGAAGGGAAATGGTTCCAGCTAGTGATCTAAATGCCAAAGGAAAATGATTCCGGCAAGTGATATAATGTGAAAGCCGAAGGGAAATGGTTCCGGCTAGTGACATTGTGTCGAAGGGAAATGGTTTTGGCCAATGATGACTTTTGTGATCAATCTACTTGATGCATACCTTTGACTCATTTGAAGCATATGATTGAGCTATTTGACTAGTTTGGTGGTTTTATTTGATATATGAGTTGAACATGTTGCTATTTGTGATTTGAAATACCTTGTACTTGAGAGTAAATGATTTGATACCTATAGGTTGTTGAAATCTAGTTATTGATCTTGATCTTTGAGCCTTGAGACTTGTTTATTGTAGAACTGTTAGGTTGGGCTGATTTCTATGCAGCTTGTAGTTTGTGGAGGTTCGGTTGGGATGGAAAGAAGTATCTGATTTAGCTTGGTTACCTAGTTTATTAGGTTGCTTGATAGGTACTGTGTTGGTGGTACTCACTCCTTGCTTCTACACTAGTGTAGGTTCCGATCTCGGACCTGTGTGATCTCCTTCTCCTTCTTCTGAGTTCGAGGCTTGTCAAGGACTTGAAAAGGTATGTAACACCCTGAAAATTTCTAAGTTAAGACCCGAACCATTCTTCATTTGCGTATAATATCGTACTGAGTGATTCTTAATTGTTCTTAGATGCTAAGGTCAATTCTTTAGTGTGGGAACAAATTTAGATATGAATTAAGGTCACTAGAATCTCCTAGCACAAATTTGAGTTGAAAGCTTTCTTACCGATTGAGTTTCAATATGAGATTTTACTTGGGTCAACTTCAAACGATCATATCTCTCAGCAGAAAATAAATTAGGTGTCCCATGACCTATCAAATTAAATGTCTTTGAGTCCTATATCTAACGCCACCAAGTTTGCCTCATTTAAAGTTTGGAGTAAAAAGTTATGCCCATTTTAGTGAAGCACTGTCGGGCAGGTGAAACTTGATGACCCACTATACGGGCCGTGATGCATTAAACGGCCCGTGAAGCCTTCAATGTCTTGTGAGACTGGCCGTTTTGGGCACCTTTATAGTTTTAAAAGTTGGGGTCATTTTGGTATTTCCTCCCTATGCATTGGGTACTTAAACTACGTCATTTTAACCATATTCTAAGCCTAAATTACGTCGTTTCACTCCAAATTAAGGGCTTAGAAAGTGTTAATCAATTCTTTTACGTTCATTAACACAAGAAATTAGAGCAAGGTTCCAAGAGGAGAAAAACTAGGGTTTAAGCATTCTTCAAGTTTCTTCAATTTCGCCAAAGAACTTCGTTCTTCCAAGTATGTAAGGCTATCATAGTGTTAGACTAGTTCGTCCTCATGCCCTACATCTACTTTCAAATCAGTGAAAGAGTAATCTAGGGTTCTATCCTTAGATTTCAGTATTCTTGAGATGAGTTGATATTGAGTTCTAAATTCTTGAGTTGTTGATTAATTGAATTCCTATCTCTAATCATTGAATTGGTATACATTGTGTATTGTGATTATTGAGTTGTTTGTTCATGATTATTTTTCAGCATGAACCCTATTCTTGAGTATTAAGTGAATTTTTATTAAGAATCTTTTAAACAAAACATTATTGTTTAAACTGAGTTTTGATGAAGTAAAGAGCAGTTTGAGAAAGAATATAAGGAAACTAAGTAGTCTCCAAACGTTACATTTTACATGAAGAAAAACAGTAGACTTTTTTTGAGAAATCTTAAAAGAGTTTTCAGAAAGATTAAGTACAGAGCAGTTACCTCTTAAAGAGGTCCCTTTTTGAGTAATTATCTCAACCCACAACATATATTTTTACATTAAGCAAAGAGAAACCTTGTTTTCTAAATGAACAATGAGTTTCAGAGATATTTCAGAGTTGTTACCTCTTTTAAGAGATTAGTTTGAGAAATTACCTCAAACCAAAGAAAGAGTAATGTTTTAATACATTTGATCAAGAGTAAATATTATTGGGAGTAGTATTGAGCACCGATATGGGGGAGAGTTCTAACAACTCACAGCCCCCATAAATCGTGTCTTGCCAACATGGGTACAGGATCATACTTTTTAGGTGAATCCTGATTGCTTAGTGGATCCACTTAGTTGAGGTGTTCTATATCCCGGCACGATATAGGACAGTTCTGGCAGTGTGGACAAGACACTGTATCATCATGTAGTTATGATTGTCGATTAGAGAATCTCCCAAATAGAGTTAAAGTGTTTTTTCATATATCACTTTTTATGTTGAGTTCAGAGATAAGTAAGTATTTTGTAAAGTTTTAAATGATTTAATTCCTTTATTTCTTTACATCCAGCTTGAGTACATTTTATCTATTGCAGTCCTTTCATTCAGTTATTTCACTTCGGCTATATTACATACTCGTATATTCAAATGTACTGATGTCATTTGACATGCATCTTTTTATGATGCAGGTGTTCAGGGTCATCAATAGGTGTTCCATTGATATCACTCTACACTCCAGATAGTTTTGGTGTGACTCCTTGCATTCCGAAGGACTTCACATTTACTTTAAGTTTAGTTGTTTGAGGCATCATAGGTCTTGTCCCGACACCTATCCTAAACATTAGAGGCTTTATAGATAGTTAGAGTTGAGGAGTTTCTCAGTACCTTCTTTCCTTTATAGACTATTTTGTAAATTAATATTATTATTACAAATGAGTTTTTTTCAGACATTCCAGTTGAATTTAAGTCTGGATGAATTTATGTTTTAAAGCTTTTTATTGCTTGAGTAAGTCTTCCACTAAGTAGTTAGTCAGGCCAAGGGTTCACTTGGGGACCAGCAATAGTTCTCGAGTGCTGGCCACATCCACAGTGTACGCTCGGAGCGTGACAAACTTGGTATCAGAGCTAGGTTCAAGTGTGTTAGGGTGTCTATGAAGCCGTGTCAATAGGATCATATTTATGGTTGTGAGGGCCTCACTTCTATAAATGAGGGACTACAGACATTTAAGAAAAGTTTCCCTTCTTTCATACTCTAAATCATGCACTAGAATTGTGTTATATTCAAACTCGTGCATTTCTTAGATCCATTCGGCTACCCCTCATACTCAAGAAGGTTGAAAAGCAAAGCCCAGATCCTTATAGATGATTTGCTCTCAGCAAAAGTCTTCAGAAAGTCATGAGAGAGAAGCCTGTGAGTGAGCTTAAGTGTTGAGATTCGAAAGAATGTACTCTTAATTCATATGAATCGTGCATTCAAGCTAAAAGCGAGATGTACTCCTAGGCTCTCTTCTCTAAACCTTGTTTCAGTTAAGACCCTTATGAGGAAGTGTGTTTTAGAACTTGGGTAGTATATTCACCCAAAAAGATAGTATGAGTTACGATGTTATGAGCCAGTAGTAGTAGAAGTGCCCAGAGTTAGAAGAATGCATGCAGAGGTATAGTAATCTAGGAAAGGGAGATAATGATGAGGTAAATTACTTTGTTGCAGTCAGGCACCCAGTAAGTTATTAATGAGGAGTTTTTCCTTATAGGTAAACTAAGAAGTGATGAGTTGGTGTAGATTTCATGATAGAAGGTAGAGTAAGAGTTACTAGTATGGATGAGTTAGAGTATACTTTAACAAGAGAGAAGTTTATGATGAGGTATTAATCCATTAGTATCGACCAAGTATAAGTGTTGAATAGAAGAGCTAAGTATTCGTGATGCCATAGATTTAAGCTAGGCCTAAGGTTTTTTTAAAAGGAGAGCCCCATGATATTCAGAGAGTTATAGAACTACTTAGTCAATGATGTATAGTGAATGAGTAAGTAGTACTTAAGTTGTGAAATGGAAGTGTGGTAGTAATCTGAAAATAGGTAGACTGAGAGATAAAAATTGACTACTTGTCATGAGATCTTAGTGGGTAAGTATTTCTTAAGTTTATCTAGTAGTTGTAAGTTAGTATAGTAAGCGAGCAATTATATTGATATTTGTGTTTAGTAATAGACATTAAGATTGAATTTGAGATTAGTGTCGTGATCACAAGGATGGCGAGATGAGGGTGATGATGTTAGTTTGAGATCTGATCTAGTAGGTTTGGCATAAATTAGGTGAGAAATTAAGGTGTTACTTTTGATAAGTGTGAGTGGTACAAGTGTGGTATAATGACTCTTAGATAAGAGCAAGGGAGTGTGGCTAAGTCATTAGATTAACAAGAGCATTAAGAGGTGTACCTGAGATCGTATGTAGTTAGACAATGCAAGGTTCTAATTAAGTTAATGATTTTTCATGTGTACCTAGATAGTATATTTGAGCCGTCAATGTGGATTAGGCTGATGTAAGCATTAATATTTTTCCCTTAAAGAGTTAGATGAAGTGACCTTATAAGCCAATGGGAAGAGGTTAAGAGGAGCATCCTAGAAAGAGGTCTTAGAAGTCTTAGAAGAAACCCTAGTACCTGCACATGGAGGGTTCAAAAGCCATGAGAAAAGACTTTCCCGAGTATTAGAGTAAACGAATGTAGACCAGTTTAGAGATGATGGAATAGATCCATAGCTTTAAAGTGTCAGCTTCAGACCTAAGGGGGAGATGATAAGATGAGAAACCAAGTCAAGTGTTGAGAATTAGATAGAATGTGTTCAGAAAGAGTTAAAGTGACATATTGATCCATTCATACTCTAGCCTATTCCTTAAAGTTCAGTCATTCCAATATCTTATTGATGTTTCTAATAACATAATTGCATCCATAACCTATGCTCATACACTCTAGAGAGATTCACATCTATGCTCAGTTCCCAGAATAAGGGGAAAAGACTTTCGCCCATTGATCTCAATCTTACTACATAAATTTATCGATATCAACCTCATAATATGAACCTATTTAGATAAGCTCTTATGTCTCATAGTATGCCTAGTATCGAAAATTTATGATTTAATCTCAATGGCTAGCATCATAATGTTATGTCATGCATATTCTTATATCAGAATTATCAAATGAATCGTGCTTATGATCTTTCGACCTAAAGCTCTTTTAGTGATCCTTTTAGTTAAAGATATATGTTGATGATAGTAGTTGAGTAATGATAAAAGGAGAAGCTTGATGTTTCTTATGTTGGTAGCAGTAGTGTGCTTATTCCATCTAAAGTTATAAAAGTGGAGGAAGGATGAATGAAGTTTTACTATGAGTAATAGTTAGGTGAGAGTAGTTAGCTAGTTCCTGATAGTATGCGTGAAATTTCAATTGATAGAGATGAAGAGAGAAGGAGGAATTCTTAGAAGGATTGGTTAGTAGGAACCCATGGATTGGCTATAGTACTAGGCTTGAATGTGGTATTGGTACATGTGGATGAATACATGATGCATTAGATGTTTCTTGACTAGGGCTTGAAGTTTGGTTGATATAGTGGTAAGGACTAAGGAGTAGTATTCTTGGGATGAGATTCCCTATAAGAGGTATAGAACCAGAACTTTGTGGTTTAGATAAGTATAACCATCTCATGTTTAGCACCTTGTGAATTAGAGATTAGGCTTGAAAATAATAAGAGCAAGCGATTTGACTTAGATGTTTGTAAGAGTAGTCATATACTCTGGAGGGAGCTAGGAGTTGCAGCTAATGAAGTGTAGTAATCAGAAAGGAAAGTATAGTTCAGAAGGGTTGCTAAGCTTAAAAGCTACCAGTCATGTCACTCAGGGCATAATAATCCTATTCTTACTTCGTGCCCAGATATCCTTGCATTATTTAGGATAACTTCAGATAGAGCATGACTATGTTCAAAACAATATCTATGAACCAGTTCCACCTATGTTAGTAGGCAAGTTCAGAAGTCAGAAAGATAGTAAGAGTAACTCATTTACTTTCCATTCTAAGTCCAACCATCATTCGAGGATGAATGATTCCAAGGGAGAGATATTGTAACACCCCAAAAATATCTAAGTTAAGACCCGAACCATTCTTCATTTGCGTATAAGATCGTACCGAGTGATTCGTAATTAATCTTAGAGGCTAAGGTCAATTATTTAGTGTGGGAATCAATTTGGATATGAATTAAGGTCACTAAAATCTCCTAGTACAAAGCTGAGTTAAAAGCTTTCTTACCGGTTGAGTTTCAATATGAGATTTTACTTGGGTCAACTTTAAATTATCATATCTCTCAGCACAAAATGAATTAGCTGGCCCATGACCTATCAAATTTAAGGTCTTTGAGTCATTTTTCCAATGCCACCAAGTTTGCCTCATTTGCAGTTCGGAGTAAAATGTTATGCCCATTTTAGTGAAGCACTAACGGACAAGTGAAACTTCACGACTCACTATACGGGCCGTGATGCTTTAAACGGCCCGTGAAGCCTTAAGCGGCTCGTGAGACTGGCCGTTGTGGGCACCTTTTCAATTTTAAAAGTTGGGGTCGTTTTGGTCTTTCCCCCTATGTGTTGGGTACTTAAACTACATCGTTTTAACCCCATTCTAAGCCTAAACTACGTCATTTCACACCAAATTAAGGGCTTAGAAAGTGTTAATCAATTCTTTTACGTTGTTCTTCCCGGTATGTAATGCTATCATGGAGTTGGACTAGTTCGTCCTCATGCCCTACATCTACTTTCAAATCAGTAAAAGAGTAATCTAGGGTTCTATCCTTAGATTTCAGTATTCTTGAGATGAGTTGATATTGAGTTCTAAATTCTTGAGTTGTTGATTAATTGAATTCCTATCTCTAATCATTGAATTGTCATACATTGTGTATTATGATTATTGAGTTGATTGTTAATGACTATTTTTCAGCATGAACCCTATTCTTGAGTATTAAGTGAATTCTTATTAAGAATCTTTTAAACAAAACATTATTGTTTAAACTGAGTTTTGAGGAAGTAAAGAGCATTTTGAGAAAGAGTATAAGGGAATTAAGTACTCCCCAAATGTTACATTTTTACAAGAAGAAAAAGAGTAGACTTTTTTTTGAGAAAAGTTAAAAGAGTTTTCAGAAAGATTAAGTACGGAGCAGTTACTTCTTAAAGAGGCCCCTTTTTTAATAATTATCTCAACCCACAATGTATTTTTACATTAAGCAAAGAAAAACCTTGTTTTCTAAATGAACAATGAGTTTCAGAGATATTTTAGAGCAGTTACCTCTTTTAAGAGGATACGTTGAGAATTTACCTCAAACCAGAGAAAGAGTAATATTTTTATACATTTGAGCAAGAGTATATATTATTGGGAGTAATATTGAGCACCGATATGGGGGAGAGTTCTAACAACTCACAGCCCCCATAAACCATGTCTTGCCAACATGGGTACAGGATCATACTTTTTAGATGAATTCTTATTTCTTAGTGGATCCACTTAGTTGAGATGTTCTATATTCCGGCTCGATATAGGAAAGTCCTGGCAGCATGGACAGGACGTTGTATCATCACGTAACTCATAGTGATGGTTGTCGGTTAGAAAATCTCCCAAATAGAGTTAAAGTATATTTTCATATATCACTTTTTATGTTGAGTTCAGAGATGAGTAAGTATTTTGTAAAGTTTTTAAATGATTTAATTCCTTTATTTCTTTACATCCAGCTTAAGTACATTTTATCTATTGCAGTTGTCACGCCCCGAGCCTACACCCTGGATGTGGCCGGCACTCGAGAACCATTACTGGTCCCCAAGCGAGCCCTTGGTCTGGCTGAGTACTTAGCGAAAGACTTACTAAAGCGATAAAAAGCTTTAAAACAGAATTTTTGAACATTTAAACTCAAAGTAAAAAGTCAACTCAAACTGTCTGTAAAATACTCAATAACATAAGTATTATAGTTTATAAAACATCTCAAGAAAAGTAAAAACTGAAAAACTCCTCAACTCGATCTATCTATAAAGCCTCTAATATTTAAGATAGGTGTCGGGATAAGAGTCACGATGCCTCAAAACAACTAAACTAAAAGTAAATGTAAAGTCCTCCAGAATGCAAAGAGGCTCACCAAAACTATCTGGAGTGTAGAGTGATCTTAACGGAATGCGTGTTGATGACTCTGAACACCTGTATCTACATCATTAAAAGATGCAGGTCGAATGACATCAGTACATTTGAATGTACGAGTATGTAATATAGCCGAAGCGAAATAACTTAATGAAAAGACTGCAATAGATATAACATGAACTCAACTGAATGTAAAGAATTAAAGGAATGAAATCATTTAACTTTACAAAAATACTTACTCATCTCTCAACTCAACAAAATAAGTGTTATATGAAAAATACACTTTAACTCTATTGGGAGATTTTCTAACTGACAACCATCATTATGAGCTACGTGATGATACAGTGTCTTATCCATACTACCAGAACTGTCCAATATCGTGCTGGGATATAGGACGCCTCAACTAAATGGATCCACTAAGGTATAAGGATTCATCTAAAAAGTGTGATCCTGAACCCATGTTGGCAAGACATGGTTTATGGGGGCTGTGAGTTGTCTGAACTCTCCCCATATCGGTGCTTAATACTACTCCCAATGATATACACTGTTGCTCAAATGTACAAAAACATTAGTCTTTCTCTGGTTTGAGGTAATTGCTCAAACTATCCTCTTAAAAGAGGTAACTACTCTGAAATGTCTTTGAACTCGATGTTCAATTAGAAAACAAGTTTTCTCTTTGCTTAATGTAAAAATACATTATGGGTTGAGATAATTACTCAAAAAGGGGCCTCTTTAAGAGTTTATTGCTCTGTACTTAATCTTTTTGAAAACACTTTTAACTTTTCTCAAAAAAGTCTACTCTTTTCTTCATGTAAAAATGAAACATTTGGGGATTACTTTATTTCCTTATACTCTTTGTCAAACATCTCTTTACTTCCTCAAAACTCAATTTAAACAATAATGTTTTGTTTAAAAGATTCTTAATAAGAATTCACTTAATACTCAAGAATAGGATTCATGCTGAGAAATAGTCATGAACAAACAACTCAATAATCACAATACACAATGTACGACAATTCAATGATTAGAGATAGGAATTCAATTAATCAACCACTCAAGAATTTTGAACTCAATATCAACTCATCTCAAGAATACTGAAATCTAAGGATAGAACCTGTTAGACCCTCAGCCTGATGGTTCAAGCGGGTCGGGCTTGGCTAGGGATTTACATGATGAACCCAATCAAGGCCCAATGACTTCAGTAAAGGTTAAGTTCACTTAAAAGAAAGACCTTGGCAGTGGCGTGGCTAAGGCATGCAAGGCAAGACGTGGCTAAGACATGACAAGGGCTGAGAAAGCTAAGACATGTGAGGCAAGACGTAGCTAAGGCATGACAAGGGCTGGGTAGGCTAAGGCAAGCCTATGATCGTGAGGAGGTCGTGGCTAAACAAGCTTGAAGGCTAAGTGTTGGACAAGGGCAACGGCTGAAGAAATTAACCCCAATGGCAAGATGGGGAAGGCAGGACCAGGGCAAGTGCCTGACACGTGGGCAGGCGCGAGATTAGGGGGCTGAAGGGTGATTTTGGCACAAAGGCTGAAGGCTGCCCGCGTGTGCCTCGTACATGCGTGGGCAGTTGGGCAAAATTGGCAGTTTCTAGCCGCTGGAGCTTTGTCAGCATTGTAGATAAGGCTTGTAGTTTGAATTTTGGATTTGGCTTATCAGTTGGGCTTGTCAACTGAATTCGTGGGCATGTGCCTAGCATGTGACTGGGCGCAGGGGCCTATTTAAAGACACAAGCAGTCCCGTCTTAGGCACTAAGTCCTTTGGTCGAATTTTATAGGCTAAACTATATTGTGCGCTTCTTTGTGGCGTGAGTTAAATACAAAGTTGGGACTTGTTCATGTAACGTGCTTGTGTGTTCTACTTTTGTATGCTTGTCTAAAATTAAACTAGAATGCAAAGGGAAAGAGTTAAGTGGCTGAGTCTAAGTGTCCTAGACTGCCTAAGTTGGCTAGATCAACTTGAATTGACCCTCTATCAACTGGTATCAGAGCAAGGCTATGAAAATGGTGAAAAACATAGAACTAAGAGAGAATGCACGTAGGTTTGAGGCCTTTGCTAGAATGACGGACGAGCGGATGAATGACCCAAATCTGGTGGATCTATTCACCCATATTTTGGGCATCGAACAGGAGTTTGAAGCCTTTCGTGGCTAGTTGAACCTTAACCGTGCTGAGATTGAGGAACAACAGGCAGACAATGTTAACTTCTGTGAAGCAACAACGCTGCAAATTGATGGTTTGATTAAAGAAAATGAAAACCTTAAAATCGAGTTGGCTGTGTTGCGCTTGGCTGTCGCTTGTTCTAATTTCAAACGTGGGGAGGCCTCTAAAATAAAAGTTCCGGAGCCAAAGGCGTTTGATGGCATTCGTGGGGCCAAGGAATTGGAAAACTTTATGTGGGATTTAGAGCATTACTTTTCTACTTCCCATATCCCTGAGGAAGACATGTTGACCATGGCTGTCCATTACTTTCATGGTGATGCGATCTTGTGGTGGTGGAAAAAGAATGATGATGACGAAAGTGCTAACCAACCCAAAGTTAATACATGGGAGAAGTTGAGAGATGCACTTCGAGAAAAATTCCTACCAAGCAACTCATCTTGGGTTGCTAGGGACAGGTTGAAGCGTTTGAAACAAGTGGTATCTATTCGGGATTATGTGAAGGACTTCACATTGTTGCTATTGGATATTTAGAATATCTATGACGAAGATAAGTTGCATAATTTCATTTCTGGAATGCAAGGGTGGGCACAAAACGAATTGCGCAGGCAGAAGGTTCATGATCTGCCCAGCGCAATTGCTGCCGCTGATGCCTTAATTGACTTTCGATCAAACAGTGCCATTACTAATCCGACTCCTTCATCAAAGATGAAAATAAGGGAAAAGGGTAAGGACTGGAAGAAAAATAGTCGCCGAAAGGACAGAAATGATAAGGGCAAAGAGAAGGTGGATGTCGCACGATCTAACCATGGCAAGCAGACTAGTGAGAAAGTTTGTTGGACTTGCCAGAAATCAGGCCATCAGGAGAGGAACTGTCCAAACCTAGCAAAGGTAAATACTCTTTTGGCCGAGGAAGATAAACAAAATAAAGAGAAGGGACATGAAACTGCCTCCTATGTTAATCCATTACGTCTATTAAACACAATATCTAGTGTTAGCGTGATGGATATAGATGGGGATGTCGCTAGGAATGTTGCTAATGTGAATGCTGCTAGTTCGGTAAATGATCTTTCTGATGCCTATGGTAGTCTAATGTATATTGACACAAATATTGGGGAAAAAAGTGTAGTCACTGTGGTTTATATAGGTGCAACTCACACTTTTGTAGCCTCAAAAATTGTCAAAGAATATGGACTGAAGGTAACTAATTGTGCAACAAGGATGAAGGCTATTAATTCTGAAGTACAACCAGGCTATGGCATGGCATTAGACGTGCCTTTGGCGATTGGGTACTGGTCTGGGGTGCACAATCTGACTATTGTCCCACTTGACGACTTCAATCTACTGCTAGGAATTGACTTCATGAAGAAGTTCAAGGTTGCTCCAATTCCGCATCTGGATGGTCTAATGTTTATGGGGGAGAAAGACCCAGGATTTGTGAAGGAAATCCGACCATTTACTGAGGGAAGTAAGAAGAATGTTGGGCTTGCTGCACTATTGTCAGCCACTACTTTTCAAAAGGGCTTAAAGAAGGGTGAATGTACTTACCTTGCTGCCTTAGTTGAAGTTAAGTCGGATGTGCAGGTGGAAGTTCCGGATGATGTTGCTAAATTACTGATGGAATACAAGGACATCATGTCACCCGAACTACCAAGAGAGTTGCCTCCAAGAAAGGAAATTGATCACAGGATTGAACTGATTCCTGGATCAGTGCCACCGGCACGCCCTCCCTATCGCATGTCACCACTAGAATTGGTTGAACTTCGGAAACAGTTGTCTGAACTATTGGATGCTGGGATAATTCAACCTCCAAAGGCTCCATATGGTGTGCATGTTCTGTTTCAAAAGAAACAAGATGGAAGCCTCCGGATGTGTGTGGATTATAGGGCAATGAACAAGGATACTGTCAAGAACAAGTATCCTGTGCTGCTGGTCCAAGACTTGCTGGATAGGTTGTCTAAGGCTAGTTTCTTTTCTAACTTAGACTTGAGGTCTGGCTATTGGCAAGTACGCATAGCTGAGGGGATGCCCCAAAGACCACTTGTGTAACTAGGTATGGTAGTTATGAGTTTCTTGTACTGCCGTTTGGGTTGACTAATGCCCCGGCTACTTTCTGTAATTTAATGAACAATGTTCTTTACGAGTACCTTGATGAGTTTGTGGTAGTCTACTTAGATGATATAGTCACATATAGTAGGACTCTAAAAGATCACTTGCTGCATTTGAGAAAGGTGTTGCGACGACTTAGAGAATATCAACTCAATGTCAAGAAGGAGAAATGTGAATTTACTAGTCGAGAAATAAAATTTCTAGGCCATTTGGCAAGTGAAAACCAGGTGCGCATGGACCCTAAGAAAGTGCAGGCAATTGTGGAATGGCAGAAAACTAGCGGGGTAAAAGAACTAAGATCGTTCTTAGGACTTGCAAAGTATTATCGGAAGTTTATAGCAGGGTATTCGAAGAAGGCTACCCCACTGACGGATTTACTGAAAAAGAACATGAAATGGTACTGGTCGGAGGCAAGAGAAAAGGCTTTCAATTCACTAAAGAATGGCATTGCTTCTGAACCAATATTGCGGCTGCCTGACTTTGATCTTCCTTTTGAGGTACATACTGATGCTTCAGATTATGTTGTTGGCGGTGTGTTAGCACAGAACGACCATCTTGTTGCGTTTGAAAGTAGGAAGTTGAATCCTGCGGAGCAAAGGTATTCTGCAAATGAAAAAGAGATGGAGGTAGTACTCCATTGTCTTCAAACATGGAGGGTGTATCTACTTGGGACGAAGTTCGTTGTCAACACAGACAATGTGGCTAATACATACTTCGAAACTCAACAGAAACTGAGTTTGAAGCAGGCTAGATGGTAGGAAGTATTGGCTGAATACGACTTCGTGTGGATACATAAGCCAGGCAAGCAAAACCAAGTGGCTGATGCGTTGAGTCGCAAAGAGGTATTTGCTACGGTTTATGCCATCACTAGACTTGAATCTGATTTTTTTTTATAAGATTAAGTCTAGTGCTGCCTTTGATTCATCATATGTTAAGTTAATGGATCAAGTAAAAGATGGTACAGTTAGACGGTATTGGATCGAGGACGATCTGCTTTATTTCAAAGGAGGGAGAATTGTAGTTCCTCAAAGTGATGGACTATGAAGAAAACTTCTGAAGGAAACACATGATATTGTTTATGCTGGACATCCAGGTATTGAAAGGATGATGGCATTATTGTCCCGAAGTTATTTTTGGTCGAAAATGGAGGATGACATCGAGGCCTGTGTAAAGTCATGTCTAGTATGTCAACTAGACAAGACAAAACGGAAGAAAGAAGTGGGGTTGCTGCAGCCTTTACCGATAGCGGAGCGTCCGTGGGTTTCTATTTCAATGGATTTCATTAGTTGATTTCCAAAAGTGGAGGAAAAGGCGTTGATCATGGTGGTGGTCAATAGATTCTCAAAATACGGTATCTTTATTGCTTCCCCTACCTTATGTTCTTCTGAAATAGCTGCTGAGTTATTTTATAAGAGTGTTGTGAAGAATTTTGGTGTTCCATTAGATATTGTGAGTGATTGTGATGCTAGGTTCACTGGCCGATTTTGGACTGCTCTCTTTAATATACTGGGTACTGATTTGAAGTTCTCAACGGCAAATCATCCACAAACTGATGGACAGACTGAACGAATCAATCATCTGCTTGAAGAATACCTCAGATACTATGTGATAGCAAGTCAAAGGAATTGGGTGGAATTGCTTGACAGTGCATAGCTCTTTTATAACTTACATAGATCATCGGCACCAGAGAAGAGTATGTTCGATTTAGTGTTGGGTGTGCAACCAAACACTCCACTAGAGGTTGCTAGATATAAATCCCAAAGTAAATGTCCTGTTGCTTGCAGGTATGCGCGAGACAAGCAGGAAATGCTAGATGGAGCGCAAGATAGCTTGAGGAAAGCAGCAAAGAGGATGAAAAAGTATGCTGACCAACATCGGCGTGCTTTAGAATTTCAGGTTGGGGACAAGGTGTTGTTGAAACTTACTCCCAAAATCTGAAAGAAAATCAGTAGCAAGACGATTCATCATGGGCTGATTTCAAAATACGATGGACCATTTGAAGTCATTGGAAGAGTTGGTGCAGTCGCTTACAGGTTGAAATTGCAAGAGAGATTGAAGATTCATCCTACATTTCATGTAAGTTTCTTGAAACCCTTTCATAAGGATAATGAGGATCCAACAAGGTCAACAACCAGATGTGCTCCTCCTGTTGTACGAACGCAGTTTGAGGAACAGATTGAGAAGATTCTGGATCATAGGACTTTGGGACAAATCAAGAAGAATCAAAGGACGAAGTTTCTGATTCAATGGAAAGGGCAACAGTGTGTGATACAACGTGGGAAAAAGGAACTTCTTTATGGCAGTTCGAAGAAGATATTCAGGCTTATCTAGATTATGTCTCATCGAGGACGATGAGCTCATCGGGTGGGGGAAGTTTGTTAAACCCTCAGCCTGATGGTTCGAGCGGCTCGGGCTTGGGTAGGGATTTACATGATGAACCTAGTCAAGGCCCCATGACTTCAGTAAAGGTTAAGCTCACTTAAAAGAAAGACCTTGGCAGTGGCGTGGCTAAGGCATGCAAGGCAAGACGTGGCTAAGACATGACAATGGCTGAGAAAGCTAAGACATGTGAGGCAAGACGTGGCTAAGGCATGACAAGGGCTGGGCTTGCTAAGGCAAGGCTATGATCGTGAGGAGGTCGTGGCTAAACAGGCTTGAAGGCTAAGTGTTGGACAAGGGCAACGACTGAAGAAATTGACCCCAATGGCAAGCTGGGCGAGGCAGGACCAGGGCAAGTGCCTGGCACGTGGGAAGGCGCGAGATTGGACGGCTGAAGGGTGATTTTGGTGCCAAGGCTGAAGGCTGCCCGCGTGTGCCTCGCACATGCGTGGGCAGTTGGGCGAAATTGGTAGTTTCTAGCCGTTGGAGCTTTGTTAGCATTGTAGATAAGGCTTATAGTTTGAATTTTAGATTTAGCTTATCAGTTGGGCTTGTCAACTGAATTTGTGGGCATATGACTGGGCATTGGGGCCTATTTAAAGGAACAAGTAGACCCGTCTTAGGTGCTAAGTCCTTTGGTCGAATTTTTTAGTCTAAACTATATTGTGTGCTTCTTTGTGGCGTGAGTTAAATACAAAGTTCGGACTTGTTCATGTAATGTGCTTGTGTATTCTACTTTCGTATGCTTGTATAAAATTAAACTAGAACGTAAAGGGAAAAAGTTAAGTGGCTAAGTCTAAGTGTCCTAGACTACCTAAGTGGGTTAGATCAACTTGAATTGACCCTCTATCAGAACCCTAGATTACTCTTTTACTGATTTAAAAATAGATGTAGGGCGTGAAGATGAACTAGTCCAACAATATGATAGCCTTACATACCTGGAATAACGAAGTTCTTTGGCAAAATCAAAGAAACATGAAGAATGCTTGAACCCTAGCTTTTCTCTTTTTGGAACCTTTCTCTAAAGTCTTGAAGTGTTAATGAACTAAAAAAATTGATTAACACTTTCTAATCCCTTAACTTGGTGTGAAACGACGTAGTTTAGGCTTAGAATAGGGTTAAAACGACATAGTTTGGGCTACCAAACACTTTAGGAAAATACCACAATGACCCTAACTTAAAAACTGACGAGGTGCCTCACAAGAGGTGCTTGACGAGCCATCTAAGTCTTCACTAGCCGTATAGCCAGTCGTGAAGCTTCATATGCCTGACAGTGCTTCACTAAAATAGGCATAAAGTTTTAGACCAAACTTTAAATGAAGCAAACTTGGTGGCATTGGAAAGCAGACTCAAAGACCTTTAATTTGATAGGTCATGGGTCACCTAATTCATTTTGTTTAGAGAGATATGATTGTTTGAAGTTGACCCAAAACCTGAAAACTAGTGGGTGACTTGTACGGAACCCTAAATGGGTCGTCCAAGTCACCACGGACCGTCTAAGGCCTTGTGAAGGTGACCTTCACCTTGGTAACCTTAGGCAGTCCTTCATGATGCCCAAGATGGGTCGTGGACCCCTAAACGAGCCGTCTAAGGTGCCGAGAAGGGTCTATGGTCCATTTTGGGTGCATGGACTTGCCCGTTTGTCCTCTTTAGCCTTTCTCAAAGTTCGAGGTGTTACACGAACGATTTAAATTTTAAGATTAGAGTTGCGAGGTGTTATAGAATGATTCAGGTCTTAGCTTAGAAATTTTTGGGATAATACAACATTCCTTTCATTCAATTATTTCGCTTCGGCTATATTACATACTCGTACATTCAAATCTACTGATGTCATTCGACATGCATCTTTTTATGATGTAGATACAGGTGTTCAGGGCCATCAACAGGCGGTCCATTGAGATCACTCTACACTCTAGATAGTTTTGGTGAGCCTCCTTGCATTCCGGAGGACTTCACATTTACTTTTAGTTTAGTTATTTTGAGGCGTCATGGGTCTTGTCCCGACACCTATCTTAAACATTAGAGACTTCATAGATAGTTAGAGTTGAGGAGTTTCTCAGTACCTTCTTTTCTTTAAAGACTGTTTTGCAAATTAATATTATTATTGCAAATGAGTATTTTCCAGACATTCCAGTTGAGTTTAAGTCGAGATGAATTTATCTTTCAAAGCTTTTTATCACTTGAGTAAGTCTTCCGCTAAGTACTCAGTCAGGTCAAGGGTACGCTTAGGGACTAGCAATGGTTCTCGAGTGTTGGTCACATCCAGGGTGTAGGCTCGGGGCATGGCAAGGTAGTTGTTTGTCACTTCGGATGGCCCTCTTATTCCTTTTATTATGCGTTGTTATATTTGAGAAGTAAAGACATTTGAGACTTTTATTTATCTTTCGAATTCTGTATTTACTGTAGTGGCTTGTACACGTGAAAACTAGGATTTGGGGTGTTGTTTAGAATGAATAAGTTTTCCGCCTTTGTCTTGTTCTTGCTTCATTTATTTCAAACTTTTCTTTCGTTTTCGTTGGGTTGAGGCTGACTTGTCTAGGTTGGAATAGACAAGTGTCATCACGTCCATTTTTGGATCGTGACATGCAAAATCTTTTGTGTTTGTCCTCGTAAACAAACATGAGAGACAATTAGAGAGTGAAAACATACCATTAATCCAGTGTTTAAGAGGCTGGAAATGACATCCAGTTCTAAATAAGTTTTTAACTAATTTAGAACTAGAGGATTGTAACCTCCTAAATTGTTGATGTGAAGCATTAGCTTCATTATTGCAAAAAAAGTGCCACAAATAAAAAAGCACAAAGACAACTCTTTCTTAAGAATTCCATTTTGACAGGAAAAAAGTTCTTCCTTTTTACTCTAACTTAGATAGAGAAAAATCTTATGAAGAAGTTGAAAAGATGTGAAAAGTATTTATAGAGAAAAAAATAAAGATAGAGTCAACTAACAGAATAGCAAAAAATAAGGATGAGATTGTTATTACAAAATTTAGGAAGATATAGTCAACCAAAATAATAGTAAAAATAAGGCTGATAGTTATATAAAATTCAAGAACTAAAAGTTAATCTCAGATTTATCTGTCTTGGAAAAATTTATTTGGCAAATTTTTCTCATATAATTTTGATGGGTCAATGTGTATTATTTCTAAAGTCCAAACTTTTATAGGGTAAAACAATTATACTAATTTATCATAACATAAGATATTGAGATCACACGTGATTAAATGCAATATTTAAAAGATCAACGAATACAAATTTAAAATATTTTCTCTAATAGTTTAAATTTGTAAATGATATCTATAGGAAAAAAAATAGAAAGAAAATATGTATACTCTAGGAGCCATAATAGAAAGAAAAACTTGTATACTCATGAAACATAAAAAAGTTTACAATAATTAAATAAAGAAATCACTTACACCTTTTGTTAAGAATTCTATCAAATTACAACAACAACAACAATAAATTCTGTGTAATTGCAAAAGTAAAGTTTGGTTCTTATCAAATTGAAGTATAATATATATAAATAAAGATAATTTAGAAAGCAAGGATTATATTAGCCTGTATTCCCTGCTAATTGAAATAAAGAGCTATAGAAAAATAGATTAACATATTGTAGTTAAATTAAGAAGCAGATGAATATCAACCGTTATGTTAAATTTTGGTAATGTTGATATAACTTTATTGAGATAATATCTCAGATGGTCACTCAATTATGGATTTTTTTCTCCGAAAGTCACTTAATTTTGGTTTAACTTAAAAGTCACTCAACTTTGATTTATAACTCAAAAGTCATTCAACTATGAGTGTTTTACTTACAAAGTTACTCAACTAACTACAAAGTCACTCAACGTATTTAATTGTTTTTTTAATTAAACTTTGTTAAAATTAAATTTTTAAATCTAACTAAAAAATTTTAAAAATAAAAAGATATTCATTTGAAAAACCATTTAATGACACTTTTATTTTACTCTTATTCCTCTAAAAAAATTGTAACACCCCGAAAATTCCTAAGCTAAGGCTCGAACCATTCTTTGTTTGCATGTAAAGTCGTATTGAGTGATCCTTAAATTAATGATATGTGTAAAGCTCATTTATTTGGTATTCTAATGGATTTGGATGTGACTTAAGGTCACAAGAATCTCCTAGCACAAAGTTGAGTTGAAAGCGTCATTATCGATTAAGTTTTTACATAAGAATCTACTTAGGTCAACTTTAAACAATCCTATCTCCCAACACATAATGAATTAGGTGGGCCATGACCTATCAAATTAAAGGTCTTTGCATCCTCTTTCCAATGCCAACAATTTTGCCTTTTTTGAGTTTGGAGTAAAACGTTATGGTCATTTTACCAAAGACTGGCATATCAGAATTCTGAGTCTGTGAACTACGAATCTGACCTACGGTCCGTCATTTGAACGACGAGCCGTAGGTGGTCTCGTAGGTGGCTCTGTCAAGTCATCAAAAAAGGTTAAGAGACTCAACTTTTGGGGACCCAAGACCTACGGATGGTACCTACGGTCCATAGGTCGAACCACGAGCCGTAGGTGGCCTCGTAGGTCAGTTCGGTAGTTTTAAAGAGGGGTGTTTTCATCTTTTTCCACTCTTTTAAAATTAAAACCCTGACGTTTTGGGACTTATTTGAGCCCCTTATCAGTATCCAATACACATATACTCTCTTTAACATTTAGAATTATTGAGAGCAAAATTGAAGAGGAGAAAAGCTAGGGTTTCGAGAGCTTTCATTGAGGCCTTCGAATTTTGATCGTAACCATAATCTTCCAGGTATGTAAGGCTAATCATAGTGTTGAATTGAGTTCATCCACGCGCCCTGCATATAAATTCTATCGATTTTTGAGTATAAGTTGAATTGAGCCCTAATTCCTTGAATCCCGAATTTGAGTTGTTTCTTGTTCTTTGAGTTCTATTGAAATATGCATTGAAATTGTTGATTCTATACTTCTACTTCTTGAGATTTTCATTCATGGCTACATTCTCATGAACCCTAATTGAGTTAATAATCATGGTTTTACTACGCTTTATTTTGAATTGGGATTGATGGTTTTCATGCATTGAGCAAAGTATGATTTTTAACTGATTTAAAGCATATTCCATTGAGTCTTAATGAGCATGAGTTTTGAGCATAAATGATGGTTTTGAGAATAGAGTTTTAATGAGATGTGAGTGGTTTGAAAGAATATGATTTGTAAACGAAAGAATATGATGAGGTGAGATGAGATTGAGTTTTGAAAGGTCCATTGAGGCTTGCTGAGATGATTTGAAATGTGTTACCTGATAGATATGAGCATAATGAATTGATTTGGGGAGTAGTATTGAGCACCGATTTGGGTAAGAGTTTAAATAACTCAAGCCCTATGAACTACGTAGCCAGCGTTGGATAGGATCGCACCGTTAATTCGGATGGTTCCTTATTGTCCCAAAAGAGGACTTGTTGATTGTGGATCCAATGATGGTTGATCGTCCCTTACTCCGGCAAGGTATTGGACGGCTGTGGCAATGGCAGTGCAAAGGGTTGTATCATCACTAGCTCATAGGTGATGGTTGTCGGTTAGAGAAACTCCCTAATAGTAATAAATGATTTGATTGAAATTTCATATGATTGAGTCGATTTGAAAAGCATTATTAATTCTAAACTTGCATGCTTTATTCGGAGTTGAGTGGCATGATGTTGAGTATCCTTGAGCTTGTTCCCTTCCAGCTATTTTACATACCGTACATTCCATGTACTAACGTCTTCGACGCTGCATCATTTCATGATGCAAATACAGGTGCTAGAGATCCTCAACAGGCGCTTCGTTGAAGATCTTCCTTTCCTAGATAGTGGTGAGACCTCCTTGCTTTCAGAGGGATCATATTTATTTGATTTGCTTTTAGTTGAGTATTTCTTTTGAGGTAGCCGCGGGCTTGTCTCGGTACCTTCTTATGATTGGACTAGAGGTTTCATAAACAGTGATAGATAGAGTTGGAGTCGAGTTGATGTTCCTGTCAGAGTTTATTCTTTTGCACTATCCTTTATGATATGGAGTTTGTGATTTGAGTTATATCATGAGTTACACTTTTAAAGCTATATCTCACATGGACTTTTTGAGTTGCCCACTTAAGTATGCTTTCTTGATTTTAACGAGTTTTCCACCGATTGAACGAGTGACCAGGCCATAGTGGTTCGCTTGGGACCAGCAATGGTTTCTGAGTGCCAGCCATGCCTAGGGTATACGCTCAGGGCGTGACAAAAATGGTGTAAATGAATATTTTTTTATTTCTTAAATATTTTAGTTAGAAATAAAAATCTAATATCAACAATTTTTAATTAAAAAATTCAATTAAATAGGTTGAGTGACTTTAAATTGTAAAATTGATTATTTTTTGGAGTTACTTGTACTATTAAGGAGACAATAGTAAATTTTAGAGAGATAAAAAAATAACAAAGAAAATGAAACTAAGGTAGAATCACATCTACATATATTTTTACACTCCTATCAATGAGATATGTCAAGTAAAGCTAAAAATATTTCTTACCTTTGGTGGAAATTACTTGAGAGTTATTGCCTCCCCTATCATTGAGTAAAGCTCTTCCCTGCAAACACCAAAAGCATATTAAAGCAACTCACTTTAAATGAACAACTTGTAAGTCACACGGTACTAATAATCACAAAAAAATATATTGATGGAATGTTGTCTTCGAATTTTTTCACAAAAGGAGAGATGAAAACACAAGCTGGTGAACCAATTATCGTATATCATTGATCTTTTCTCTTTCCCTGTACGTCTCAGGCTACTAATCGAGGAGGCAGCTCAAGAAATGATTAAGGAAATTATTGCATAAGCAAAGATTAAATGGATAAACTTACTAGAATTGAGATTTGAGAGCAGGCACAAATTAAGTAGAACCAAATTATGTATTCATATCCGCACCTAACACTGCTGCAATGTAAATGGGGTTGCTAAATTCTACGTTATCAATATCCTACTACATCGCAATTTTATTGTAATTTTGACTGCCCAGTTATAGTTTGAGAGGAAGGATACGGAATGTAGGAGTTTTTTTTAAAAAGAAAAGAAAGCACCATTATGTATATCATAGTTACTTGCAAGGTCTGGCGGAAAATCATTTTAACAACTCATAGTATGAAGAAATCTATTGTTTCTAATAAAGAGCCGTGATTTAACCCCAAAAGACCAGATAAGACTTTAAAAAATACGTACATATTGAACAAGAAAAAAAAGAATTTGGAAAAGAATTTAAAGAGCAACATGAGATGATAACAATTACATGACCATAATAAAGATCTTGGAGGACAATATTTAACTTTTCCATACCTAAGGAATAAATGCAATAGAAGCTGAAGTACCAAAAGTAGGAAAAAAGAGTCAACATTAATATATAGCCAAAATATAAACAATGTGTCTCATTTTTTAGATTTGGCACCATAATAGAAATATCATCAGTTAAAGCATGTACTCTTTGTTTTCCATATATTCATATTAGCTACTATTACAACAGTCAAAAAAAAATGCAAAGCTTGATGATGACAATACTTTGTATTTTGGCCATGTAAAAGTATTGAATGGCTTCCACAAGAAAATCAAAGTATTTGGTATTCTCTCTTAAATGAAGGATAAGATTTGGGAACATCTGTTACATATAGAACTTAAGAACCCAAATGTATAACCACCTTATCTTGATTTTCGTAAGCTTGTCAACATTTTCATGCTTAATCCACTCCACAAGAACAATAACATACCATAGGATATAGGGATGGTGGGGTGTAAGCAAATCTTACTCTTATTTTCATTATTGCTCTACACACAAGGCATGAAAGACTTTTCACACTTTAAATTGCACTTCTAGAGTGTTGCTTCATAACATTAGTATTTCCCATATTGTTTGTGTACCCATGTTTTTGCAACCTCATGTACTTGGCATAGACTCTCACCCAACCACATTTATCTGAATCTTCAAATTTCTTTTACATCTCAATTTCTGTTAAGTTAGCAATAAAGTTGGTTTAATAGAAATTTCAACAGATCAACATGTACATGTAGGAATCATATCATAAAACACTAAAATAGTAACAAGAAAATGATATTTGCACTAAACTTTCTCTTTATGCCCTTGAAAGAAAACACTTAAAGTGATTACAATAATAAGTTTGTCTATTATGCGACTTCAAACCGACCTTTTCTCGTCCTCAATTCTCCACCTTAAATCAGATGTATTTATGTTAATATGAAAATTAGATGAGATTTGAATGGAGATCTTGAAGTTGTGAACTCCCTCAATGTGTAGAGCTGACTGAGCAACAAAGCCTAGACACAAAATGTAGGAAAATTTTCATAGCCTCCGCACAACATGTAGATGTGTCTAATATATAGTATTAAATCCAGTTGCTTGTAAATTTTTGAAACACTATGTGGTCAAGACTCACCACTAACTAGTTAGATATCATGCTACATATAAATGTTGTCCCATAATTTGTGCTAAATTTATAATGTGGACTCTTTATACACTAATATATGAAGCTCTAAAAACCATTTATCACACCTATATAACCATAAGAAAAGTAAAAGAGAAAGAGTTAGAATAAGCTAAGGGTGCCAAATCATCTTAATACATAAATTTTTAGTGTAGTTAATGTACAATGAAGAAGAAATTAAGCACCTTTGTTGAATTACTACACTTATAATCACCTCTGGTGTAAGATTTCATGCATTTAGCATTAATTAGATGCCTCATATGAAGTTATGAACAATCAGCTATTGTGAGTTGTCATGTACATATTCACCTGCCTTAAGATCCACACTAATACAAGGGTCAAGGATACTACAGGTTCAATAAACAGCTAGCTGATTTTGTACTAATATATCACCAATTCAAAACAAACCTAAATTACAATAATTGAAAATCTATAGAAAAGAAAAAACCATTTATGAAACGTTGAAGATGGATAACAACAAACACTATGCTTCAATGAATGCAAGTATATGCAAAATATTGCAGACATATTAAGAAGGGAAAAGATTAAGTCATTAGGCAAATATTAAGGAGTGTAAAATTAAGGGATTCTGAAGAGTAGTGTAAGATTCATATGGCTACTTCACCTTAGCCTTTCTCTCTTGAGAAAATTGAATAAAAGGTGTCAAATAAGTATTGGTTTTGTTTTTGGTGGCACTTTGACCAAGAAAGGGTCAAACTCACTTAAAAATGTAATTAAGTTAAGTTGGGATCAAATTAATATTTTCAAAACTTCTTAATCTTTTATAAAATATAAAAAATACCCCATTGTTCAACTATTTAAAATCTAACCTAACCATTTTTTAAAATAGGATTTCTCTCCAACCTCCTCCTCCTCCTCTTCTTCTTCTTCCTCTTCTTCTTCCTCTTCTTCTTCTTCCTCTTCCTCTTCTTCCTCTTCTTCCTCTTCTTCCTCTTTTCTTCGTCTTCTTCTTCCTCTTCCTCTTCTTCCTCTTCTTCCTTCTCCTTCTCCTTCTCCTTCTTCTTCTGCTTCTGCTGCTCCTCCTGCTCCTCCTCCTCCTCCTCCTCCTTCAGAAAATCCGACCATCAATAGCTTAGCCGTCACCCTTTCTGAAGCTTAACGTCGTCTTTGACTGTCACTTTTCTTAAAACGGGTAAGTCATTTTTTTGAATTTTTTAAAGAAATCGTTGTGTTAATGAATAAGAAATCGCTTTATACATCTAAAAATTGAATAATGGTGTAATGGGACCTGTTATTTCTTGTTTATAAAACACAATCGAAGAAACCCAAAAAGCTCTAATTTTTAAAAAATGTAATGTGTTGTTGTTGTTCAGTGAAAAGTCATTTTTTGTTGGTTTTGTTCTTCTTTTTTTTAACATTTTATTGATATGTTGGTAGAAATATAGTTTGTTCAGTTGTCCAACATATAACTAATTTGTTGAAAGTAGTGTCATATGTAGAACCATACGAGTGATTTGTTGGTACAAATTTGTCACGACCTAAAGTACACCCTAGACGTGACATGGCGTACAGGATCCCGAGAGGCCCCACACAAGTCACTTGATTAGCATACATCATACAAGATAATAGAAACAGAGTTTAAAATTAGCATTTCATATGAAAGAGTTTGACAAAAAGAGGAAGTCTACATAAGTCTCAAAGTCATCTAATACATCATAAGGAAAGTGATTGGGGAGTAACCCATACATCACATACAAAGTTCGAAATAAAAAGACATAAAACTGTAAAGTCTCTTGGTCATCGGAACATGAGGACTCACCAATCAACTGAAGCACCCGGTAGATGTCTAGCCACGAGTGTGTGAAGTAAGAATGTCGGACCCTACATTAATGAGATAATGTAGGCACAAGTATGCATTAGTACATGGAATGTACTAAGTATGAGGCAATATGATACATGAACATGATAGTAAAATGACTTAAAATCAAATAGGCATGATCATAATGAGACATTTAAAAGCTTTATAGAGAAGAAATGACATGAAGTTCATAAGACATAGTCAAATACATTAATTAGTATAAAGGACATAAGAAAACTTGGAAGAAAACATAATCATTTTGTGGGATATTAGCTTTAACCGACAATAAGATCATGAGAGCTATATCATGGAATTCGGTATATCCCTCATACCGAAAGAAGGGAAAACTACTTGCCAAGGTAGAATCCGTATATATCATCATTTGTTAAAGTAGATCCACTCGCTAGGTCATTTAAGACAATCCTATACGGGGGCACGTAGTTTGGGACTAGAGGTTGCTACTAGAGACTACCCTATTTGAGCCTCTACCTCAAGCCCTCTCAGTGCTAAGTCTAAATCCCAACGGAATAGATAAAAGTCAAAAAACAATTTAACATAGGGAAAAGCAATGATCAATACCAATCCACACATTTCAAGATCAAAACATAGAATAGCTCCTTAAACATAATTCAACATGGATGAGAAAACCTTTCACCAATGTGAATTCATTTGTGAGAAATACCTTTCACAATCATGATCATCACAGTAAGTGAGAAATCCTTTCACAATAGCATTGATACTTTCCTTTCAAAGCATCCCCAAATCATTTATAATCATCTCATAAAAACATGCATATCTTCATAATTTCATAATTCATGTATTCATGGGTTCATCATAGGATAATAGTTGAAAAACATAATTTAGGCATGGGTCAATGCAATTTCAACTAAATATCATGAATTAACATCAATTCATGCATTAGAATACTTAATTAATAAAAAATAATCATAATTGGAAGAAACTCACATCCATTATATTGAAACCCTAACTTGATCAATTGAAATTTGATTTGGAAAATTGAAATCTTTGAGGACCCCCATGGAGGAAAGGACTCCATGAGTGAATACACACATACCTTGATGCTAGATGCCCAAAATGAATGGAGGATTGGAGACTTGAATGGAACCCTAACTCTTCTTCTTCTTCCTTAGACTTGAGAGGATTTGGGAAGATGAATTTGGTCAAGTTTTGGGAATTTAGGAAAATAAGTTGAGAATGAGTAATTTGGGGGTTAAAATCATTTATATAGGGCTTAGGGTAGAAGACAAAACGACATAGTATTGGGTTAAAATACCTAGGTGGTAAGACAACTTCTTCCTCAAAAAATTCCGGAACCGACCAGTCGTCCTTGTTGACACCCAATTTTGACCGTCCACGATATGAATTAGTTTTCGAGCTTCTAAGTTTCAAACGATTTAGAATAATTTGTTTTTATATAATTTCAAAATATTTTTCAAGTTTTGAAGTATTTCTAGCCATATTTTATAATGCCTTAAATAATAAATATATTTTTATATAATTTTATATATAATTAGTATATTTTATAAATGTCTGAAAATCATCTCAAAAAGATTTTATTTCATGATTAAATATTTTATTAAATTAAGATTAAGTTTAAATCATGGTTATAATTATAAATACATTAGTTTATAATGAAGATTATTATTTTATTTCGTTAAGATTAAGAATCTTGTTAATTAGTTAATATTGATTCATTTTTATTTAAATTTTAGCCGAATTTGCAATTTAAACTCTATTTGGCTAAATTTTAAACTTAATTGGCTAGTTCTTTATTACAAATCTAGCCAAGTCTTCCTTATCCCGCAATTCAATTATTTTAGACCCTTTTGGGCCGACCCAGCAGCCCAATTCAATTTTTCCATCACCCAAAACCGACCCAGACCCGACCCCAATCGCGACCTCGTTCATCTCTCTCTCCCTTATCTTTTCGTACAAGAACACTCTCGAACGAGCAAGGTGCCACCATCTTGAACCTCGTTCGTCCTTCCTCTCTAAATCAAACGATCCTCCTCTTGATTCCGTTAGGAATTCGTACAAAATCGAGCTGGCAACCTTATCCTCAAGAGAGAAGTTTGAATTTCGAATTTTGAATTCTCAATCCTTATCCAATTTCTACCCGTTTCCCCCCGCCCCCCCCCCCTAATCAATTCCATTTTCTCCCTATATATACCTCCCTCCCTTCACTGTTTTGAGAGAGGTTTTTTGGACACGAAAAAGAGACTGGAGAAAACAGAAACAAAGGAATACAGTGATATAGGTTCATAAAAAAGAATTTCGATCTCTATTGCTACTGGGTTAGGAATTTCGAATCTCGAATTCCCGTCTTAAGCTTTTGCTTCTTTTCACTGGAAGCTTTCATCGGGTTTCTTTTCACGTGGTCGTAGAGTCGTCTCCGGTAGCTCGAGTTCCAGAACGCTGCTCACAATAAGGTAAAAGCCCCTTTAAGTTTTTTTTTTTTTTTTTTTTTTTTTTTTTGCTCTTTTCAGTTCTGAGGTTATTCTATATTTTCTGTTCAAGAGTTTGTAGCCTTTTGAATCGTCATGTGTTAAGTTTGTTCATATTAATGGTAGTTTTCCTCTGGTCTAACTGGAAGATTAGTTTAACTTACAAAGTGTGACATAGCTCTTAGTTTGCTTTCTTGACTTTTCCAAACTTGAGGCTTAACTGGTAGTTTTTGTTATATTGCATAAATTTTATGTGCCTCTTTCTATGGGTTTACGTCTTATGTTGAGTTTATGTCTACTTGTATGTGACTTATTTCTCATTCGATTTGCCGTTCTTCCTCTAAAGGTTGTTTATACGGGATACACATGAATCGGATAGCTTACTTCCTTACTCTCTTTTTCATTATGCTTGCCGGTCAATTATCTCCTGTTTTAATTTCGGGTTGTTTGAAGCATGTCTCTTCGATTGACTTGTATCTCAACTTCTCCTCGTCTTAGTTTGCTCATTGTTCTGTGACTGATGCAAAGAGTATCTCAGCTTAAGTTTAGCTTCATGAGTTTGATCAGATTTTTTTTTTTCAATTTTCTTTAGCTCCCAGTTGATTACTTGTTTGTTTTAGTCATAGACATTGGTCACTTGTTTAGTATTTAAGTTCCAAATATTGACAACTTTTTGATAGTTAATACCAACTTGATTCATTTAGCTTATATTAGCATGTTCACCGTTGTTGTTGTGAATATAAAGAGAATCCATTTTTGCTTAAATCTGTTTTCATGAATAGGCTGATGTTGTTGATCATATAGTATTGAAATAGGGGAACAATTTGTTTTCTTGTTTCCAGTTCATAAGAGCTTGGCATGGCAATGTTTATCTTGGCTTATTTTTTCAGCATAATTAACACAGACTAAGTCACTGTTCAATCTAAATAATTATTATTAATTGTATGAAGTGCAGTAACCTTTTTTTTGGTTTACATCATATGGATACTAATCTTTATCCCTCTATTTTTCTCGCATGTAATACCAATCCGAGTCCACTTTGGACTTCACCCTTGCATATCGTTGGGTCGTCTCTTCATCGAGTTTGGCCTTCATCATCCTTTTGAGTTTTGAAAGCTGATATAAAATAAAGGAGGCTGATATAGGGGCAGTATACGTAATAAAAAGCAGTATACAGAGAATATACAGTGATATACGCTAACTGTATACACTGTATATGGTGACAGAAATGGGCCCAAAAGCCTTAAATTTCAGCAGCCCCTTTTCTTTTGTTACTTGGGCCAAAAGCCCATATTTTATTTATTTATTGTTAGTGGACAGGTGCAAATGGGTCAAAGCCCAATTATTAGAATTTTAGCCCAAGTACTGGCCCAGGTGGACAGGAACCAGACTTGGGCCCAAAATATCTTATCCTCCTTATTGAATATTTTATATTGATTAATTGTTATTGTTTGCTTTATTTGATAATCAATTTTAAAGTTAAAACTTAACTCAAAATTTCCTAAGGATAGTGATTTTGCATTAGTTATTTATAAATCTTAATTTCAAAGTAAATAAGTAATTGTTTGAATCTTTGAACTGATTTTTAAATATTTTATAAGTTTTCCTTACTTAGTCTTATTTGAAAAAGATGTAAAATTTGTAAAAATATCTAGTTTTCTTTAAGTAAGCCAAATATTTTCAAATTGTTGATCAACCGCAAGTTAGCGGGCATTTCGAGTACCTAACATCTTTTCGAAATGTGCATTGAACCTCCGAAGCTCTTTGTTTATTTCAAATTGATTATCTGTTTTAAATTGTTTTGAAATTAAGTTTTCTACTCTTTTAAATAAACACTTCTTTTTTTTAGTATAAAACAGTCCTTATCTGGCATTGGAACCATTGGAATTTCATACGTCACTAACGCCTTAGGTTTATAGTAATCAGAGCAGTACGAATGTATATTTGTAACATTTTTTTTCTTCAAAACAGCAATTGCATGTACACAAGGTATCTCGTCATATTAAAATCTGCCAAAGTTACAGATTTTTCTCTCAAGGCAAACAATGTAGGGCCACCTTCATAAACTGAATAAACAAATTTCAAAGATGGAACAACCTGCAAACATTTATAAGTTATATACATATCAATTGACCCAACATGAGATACAAAACAGCCTAATTATATATAATTTAAGATACATTATAATTTATAAAATTATACACACCTCCATTCTCTCACATTTAGAAGCGTTTCGCATCAATATCTCTTCAAACCTCCTCCCTAATGTTTACTTTGTGTGATTTTATTTCTTTGTTTTTACAGTTTCAAGAACCAAATAGAATCCTAACTTCTTCCAAAAAATGTAATATCGGCAGTTCCCGCGCCTCAACAAGGCAACCATTGATACATTCCGCTAAGTTTGAAGTCATCATTCTCCCCCTGTTTACTGTTGAATGAACCCTTGACCACTTTTCATATCCAGCATCCTCAAGATACTTCTTAACCCTATTGTCAACTTTATCCACTTTAGCCATCAATTTCTCGAAGTCACTTTTTCGATAAGCCTTGGCCATTGAATAGTGTTCCATCACTTAATGTTGTTCTGCTTCTTTTGAAGTTTGTACAAATGTTTTTCCAAAGGTGCCAAATGCACGCTAAATGAGGAATATTTGGAAAAACGATACTTACACTCTTGATTATGCTTTCATTTCGGTCTGATACAACCACACATGTTTTCCCTCTCCCCAAATGCACCTCTAAACTGTTCGAAGAACCATGTCCAGGAACAATCATTTTCTTTTCTATGTCTACAATCCCATAAGCCAACGGCAATATGCATCCTAATAATAAAATAGCGCACAATGTTTTCAATATACAACTAATATATATACAACTATATCAAATCATTTAAAACACAAAATCATAATTTGTAACAGAATAAAGCATACCTGCCCCATCGAGTGTACTTGCTGATACAAAAGTCCCTCTGTAAGCCCCACTGAGATGTGAACCGTCAACAACTACTACATGCCTACAGAACTCAAACCCCCTCATCATTGGCCTTAATGATATAAACAGATACATAAATTCATTTCTATCCGTCTTGTGCATCTGGATATAAGAATTTGGATACACACTTTTCAACATATATATGTATTGGGGCAACTATTTATATCCATCAGCAGGTTTACCCCTTATCATCTCTAGTGCACGTTCTTTAGCACGCCATGCTTGTTGGTATGAAATATCAATCCCATATAGTGCTCTAACATCGGCCATTACATCTTTTGGAGTATGAATTCTTTTGTGATTGACTAGTTTTGGAGTCGTCACACCAGTAAGAAATCCAACTGTAGCTTGTACCTTTGTTATCCTATCCCTTAACGGACATGTATGTTCGCTGTTGAAGTACCTAATTTTGAATATCTCTGATTTCTTCCAAACAGAGGCCTTTAATGTCCACGAACTATCATCCGTTAAACAAACTAATACATAGCTGCAATTTTACTTGATACATTAGTAAAGTTAATCTTCCATGTATCATAAAAGTAAACAGTGAAGAAACAATTCAATACAGTTACTAAACTGAACACTAGATACATTAAAATCATACTCCATTTTCAACTGATACACTTAAAAACAGAAAATAGAAACACAATGGTTATATTGTATCTAATCATATATAGTTGTTAACATGTATCATTATATAAGTCTGTCATTACTGCTTCATTAATGTATAATTGCAAACACAGAATTAATTAAATTCAAAAAATAAAAAGAGATGCATCATAATTTTCTGATACTTTATATAAACACCAAAATAAACCTCACATTTACAAAATCATTTCGTGCAACTATAAATAATAATGTATCAATCTCAACTAGTACATGATACATTATAAATTATACTTCATAAATAAGCAAACCATAAATCCCATAGTGTAAACAAGCCAGTGTATTCATACAGATACATTAAAACGTCAAACTAATTCAAGCACTGATACATTATTTTCTATTCAATAATGTATCATCGCTTACATACTCCCTTAATTAGTAATGTATCAACCTCAATAATCAATGTATCATGAAATCTATTACCAATATTAAAACAAAAAAATCATAAAAACAACAATCAAATCACAATAATAAGTTCTGCATACCTTTTGTTGTCAGATCTCTTAACTCGAAAATTGAAGCCATGTTCGATTTTTTATTTTTCCATTACATTCACCAGAGTAGCTTTATCCTTGTACAATTGATTCACGCTTACATCGTACTGTTTGTGTCTGCTATGTAATTTGTTAATTTCATTTTTGGAATATAACACGAATCACTAATTTTTTATTCAACTAAGTTAAGAGCATGTGCGTCCTTTTCTGAGCCTTTAACACAGACAATTGCACCAGTTGATACATCAAAGCTCTGTATCTCGCAATCACTCTTATTTATTGTATCAATACACAACGGATACATACCAAATCCAATCTCACGTTTCTTCACCACAATGTACAGCTTTACACCCATATCATTCTTCATCAACGGAGACGAATTACCTTCTACAATGTATCGGATCTTGATTTTTTTCCTCAATTCATCAATATTCAACTCAGCTGCAATGGCTGAAACCAGATTCATGAACGAAATATTTTCTCCAACCACTATACCATCACTCTTGTATCCTTCATATATGACCTCACTTTCCCATATTCCTGAATGCCTCAAAAAAATCGTAATATTCATTATGTATCAGATCAAAACTCTCGTCGACCAAATTTGAATTCTCCAACTCGACTTTTCTTCATTGAAACAGAGAGAAAGATGAACTACACAGTTTGAATTTTGAATTTTGTGGTTGTTTGTTATTTTAGGATATACGTTCCTCTGATTTTGCAGCTGAAATAGCGTGATTTAAGGGATCTGAATTTGAATTGTAATTTTCTTCCCCTTTTAAAGCTTACCAGTTACCAAAATAATATATCGCTATTAATGTATCCGCCCTCTATTTAATGTATCCGATTTGGCTATATTTTAAGGGATTTAAGTAATTAGCAAAAAAGTAGGGATATATGGTAATTGCTGATTTACACTATGTTATTTATGTAAGTTATACTTTTTCATATTTATAGGGGTGTAAAAAATGAGCCCAAATACAGGTAACCCGCTTAGAATTTTAAGGATTGGGCTCAAGATAATTTGAATTGGGTTAAATCTCAACTCATTCAAGTCTTAACCCATTTTAAGAGGATTCTCAATTGAGCACAATTTAATCTCCAATTTCAACCTGTTTTAAGACTCTTCATTTGCATTGATCTAATGTCTGTTCCTATATTGAAGGTATGAATTACTATATATTTTATATATATCTATCAATTTGTAACTTTTTTAAAAAAAATGTCTTGAGTTGAAATTTAAATTGTGGTCATAAAAGTTAAATAACAATATGTTAAAATTATTGAAGTCAAATTGGGCGAGGCATGACCCAATCCGATTTTTAGCCCATTTGATCCCAAAGTAAACTTGGACGAATCATAATCCAATCCAATTTCTATTTCAATCCATTTTAATATCTCTAATTTCAATTCAATCTGCTCATTTGACAATCCTAGATATTCACTATAATACAAATTTAGTTATAAAAAAAAAGGCTAAATATATGTGTTTGAATAGTTGACTAAATTAGGGGATGGTCACAATATGGAATCTGCGGTTGGACTTGCTCCGCCCATGTCAGTGCCTACGTATTTACATCGCTGGAATTGAAATCTAATTATGATACAATTTGATTGTCAAATACTAAAATATGAAATCGGCGTGAGAGAGAGAATGAGGTTGAGTTTCTTGGAAAGGCAGTAGAGAACTTGGAGAACACACTACCACATACGCCTATATTTTAGGGACTTCAATTGAGTCCAGCCACAAAAGGGAAAGTTAATTATCTGCTGCATCAATCGCATGAGCATTGGACTAAGGAGGTTATCGAATTCATTGATAAAAATGGCGGAACAAATTAATTCATCAGCCGCTGATACCACAGCTGCCGGAGCAAAACGGTGGTCACTTTGGCCCTCTTCTCTTCGTTGGATACCTACATCTACTGACCACATCATCGCTGCTGAAAAACGCCTTCTTTCTCTTGTTAGGTAATTCTTACTTATTTCCCCAAATTTGTTATTCGCCTTTTGTGTTTTCCTGATATTTCCTCTCATGTATATGCGTCAATCACATAACTCATTTCTGGTTGTATATAAAATTTATTTGTCTCCAAGCAGATAGCTCAGTGGTGGTCACCTAACGTACTAAAAGGAATTGTTGTCATGGTAAATGTTTTCTTTATGCTACTGCATTTCAGTGTTATTAAAAATGATCAAGTAAGGTGAATTGAGGGGTCACCGCCTCATGGGTGACGCCATGTGCTTCAGATAGATGTGCATTTTTAAGAATGCTGCTCAAAGTGATCACAATAAGAAACATTCAGTTATTTGAATCTCAAATTTGAGTAGTCGGATCAATACCAGGATTATTGTAAATCGATTCTTGAAATTAATTACTCCATCTATCCCAATTTATGTGAAGGTGTTTCATTGGGTATGGACTTTACGAAAGAAAGAAGAAATTTGTCTAAAATAAATCATAAATATTTGTATGACTATAAATCATCTCATTAAGGGTAAGGTGAACAGTTCAAACTTATTGTTACTGAATTTAGAAAGGTGTCATTCTTTTTGGGAATTGTAAAAATAGAAATTGTGTCACATAAATCAGGACATATAAATCGAGACAGAGAGAGTATTTGAATTGAAATTTGATTGTTGTGGTACTAAATTCATACATGTGTAACTTTTATGTTTCATAAATAGGAAGCTTCACTTCTTGCTTTCCATTTTAAGACCAAAGACCTTGTTGCTCTTTTGTGCTTCTCCTTTTACAAACACTGCTGTATTCATTGGTTTATTCAGTGGAAACTCTGGGGATGCTTTTAGAATCAGTAATGCACAAATTTTTCATTGTATTTTCTGTTGGGCAACATGGAGTTACCTTAAGGCAAACTATTCTTTCATCTATCATGAAAGTTTGTATGTTTCTTGGTTTTGTATCTTGTGGAATGCCTGCTACAGTAAATGAAGACTGCAACTTTATGGTTATTGATGTTCAGAGTCTCACCTTGATTTTATGCCTTTTGTCCAATATTAGGACTCCTTATACTCAAGAGCAGGTCAACATTGGGTCTGGTCCACCAGGTTCAAAAGTTAGATGGTTTCGATCAGTGAGCAATGAACCGAGATTTATCAATACTGTTACTTTTGACAGCAAAGAGGGTTCTCCTACTCTTGTTATGGTCCATGGATATGGTGCCTCTCAAGGTTTCTTCTTTCGGAATTTTGATGCCCTTGCAAAGCATTTCAAAGTAATTGCTATTGATCAACTTGGGTGAGTATAAAGTATGTGTAAATTTATGAGCACATTCGTAATTTCATAAAGATGTTTTCCTCACTCTTGAAAGATTCTCTAGTGGTTCTTACCCCATATATGTCAAATGATATAGAAGAGTAAATTTAATGACTGTTTGATTCTAGATGTTTAGTTGTTTGGTAAGTTGCAATAACTAAGATATACTGAAAGTGAAATTGTCTTCTAATTATAGGTTATTGCGCATAAATGTATACTTTGGGACACATTTGGGTCAATTTAGTTGGACAATATGCTCTTAACCTAAGTTGCTCGGACTCTTCACTTTTGGTGCCGCACCCGTGTTGACACGACATGGGTGCGGGTGTGGGATCTGTGTCCGATTTGGTCAACCGATTTTGGGTACTTTAGCCAAAATCGATGGGGAAAGTCGGGACAGTTTTAATGATTTCCATAATCAATGCAAAAGTTAAGGTGAAATTGAAGAAAATGGAATACCTTTTATATAGAAATTTCTATGTCACGCCGTGTCCTTTAATCTCCTTCCATGATTCTCCTCAAGTTCTCTACATAATATCTCATAATTTAGGTTTTATAACTCTATTTTTAGATATTTTAATTATTTTTAGGCGAATTCCTGCACCGGATCCATACATGGATCCATATCCCCGAATCTTAAAAATTAGATCATGAAGGATCCGACCTCTAGATCTGCACCAGTATCGGACACCTGCACCCGAGTCCGAGCAACTTAGCTCTTAACCAAGCATTCAAATCTTCATTGGATGGAGATATTTACTTATCCTGCTAAATACCAACTGAAAATAGATCCGCTTCGGGTGTATCATAGTGAAGTTTAGTTTATTGGTTTGCATATTCACTTGAGTTATAAATTGAGCAATCCCTTCATTTAGTCCTGCTAGTAGCTGCAGTTGTTGGATGATCAGCTCTGTGCTAGTTTCTTTTTTGCTTAGTTGATGCTTCAATGAATTGCTAATAATGAGAATGATTGAGCGTCACTAATTTTTCATTTGAAACCTACATGATGTTATTATGGAGTAATACAATAATGTTGTAGCCAAGTTATATTTATTAGTAGTTAATGAGGTACACGGTGTGCCGTTGCCCTCAAACTGAATAGATCACAACGAAATTATCCAAGGCACTACCTGACTTGAAAGTGCAGAAGGGTTAATGTTTTAATTTTAAAAGATTATCAGGGTTGATTTTCAGCCCTTTCTATGTAGGAAACTATTTATATAAGTGTCACATGAAGGCTTTACGTATCAATTTTTGTAAAATCAGACCTATTTTTGAGAATAGTAACAAAAAATAGGACGTATCTGTGTTGTGACATTGTCACTTATTTATTCTCCTGAGAAGTTTGTGGAGGCTTACCGGTCTAATTGACTATGCGTTGCTTCCTTTCGCTTTCTTTAGTTAGCAGCAGCTTCAAGAGCTGCTGTTATAAGTCCTAGAATAGAACGAAAGGAGTGGTGAAGGTCTTCCAATAGATGTCACTTTTATTTATGTAGAATAAAGAACGAAATAAACAAATGAGCATACTGGTAGTTCTCTGACTGACTAATGTATGATGCAGCTGGGGTGGATCAAGCAGGCCTGACTTCACATGCAAAAGTACTGAAGGTTAGTCTTATAAGTTGATTCCAAAATTGAGTATCTGTATTCATTTGCAAGATACCATATTTGCAGCTTATTTACTGAACAATCTTGTTCTGAAAGAGGCATCTTTTCTCTATAAAACATTAATGCAGAGACTGAAAATTGGTTTATTGATTCCTTTGAGGAGTGGCGCAAAGCCAAAAATCTTAGCAACTTTATTTTGCTTGGGCATTCTTTTGGAGGGTATGTTGCTGCCAAATATGCTCTCAAGGTGATCAATTTTCATAGAACTCAACTTTTTAAAAAAAATAAAAAGTTCATAGAACTGTGAAATTATAGTTTAATGTATACGGTTATGTATATTTTACTGCTGATTGAGTATTGTATTTCTCTTGTAGCATCCTGAGCATGTTCGGCACTTGATTCTGGTAGGACCAGCTGGATTTACATCAGAGACTGAACATATGTCCGAGCGGATGACCCAGTTCAGAGCAACTTGGAAGGGAGCTGTCTTGAATCATCTGTGGGAGTCTAATTTTACCCCGATGAAACTTATCAGGTAGATGCTTGTCTAAACGCTTGCTTCTACTTCTAGTCTAACATGCTGATGAACATTACTTTTGCATGTGTTACTGCATTATACGAACATTTAGAGTGATACTTTCACATGTCTGATTTTTCCCATTTGTTCCTTCTTCTCACTGTAGCCTCTGGTTAGTGCAAGCTTTTACTTTACTCGGCGAATATAATTCATTTTAAGACTAACGCCTACTACTGTTTATGATTCATTTCTTTATTTTCTCCTCTGTTCCCCTTCTTCCGATGATATGATCACATGGGGAGCAAATTGTACCTTCGTTGCAAATGCTTTGCCTGGGTGTCAATGTTTTTCGAGGAATGCATGATAAAGGACTTGGGGGAACCATATAAGATACTGGCAGGTGGATTCAATATACTCTTTTGGTTTCTTAGCTATCTAAACTTAACTACTGTCCCACTAGATGGTTTGCTTCGTCTTAATTTAGTTGTCACCTTTCCTTGAATGGTTCACACATTCCCGAAGTTTGAAAGCAAATGTAAGACATCAAGCACTTAATCATGCCTCTATCCAAAATTAGTTGGCATCATCTAAGATGAATCCTCTACATTGTAAGTAACACTAAATGTCTAGTACAAAAAAAAGAAAAAAATATATCATTTCTTAGGAACACTCTATATCCCTAGTAATGCATGATATACTTTCCAAAGGGGAAAAAGGGGAAAATTTACCAAATTATTAAAAAAATAAAATTGGGGGAGGGAGAGAAAGGTTAGATGTCATGCCTTTGAATTATTTGGTCTTGATGTGGTATCTTCACCATAAATTATCCCATGTTTAGAACTCAGCTATCAAACCTTTTCTTTCTTCCCTTTAAAAAGATGTTTGGTTGGGATAACAGGGTAACTTTTCATGTAAATAGGAAATGAAGGAACTAACCTTCTCTTTCTTTGATTTATCATAGTTATCTGTAAAATTAAGCCATTCATCATGCGTTTGGATTTTACGTGATACATGAGTCATTCATATTTTTTTTAATTTATGAAAAGAAAAGACTGCAGTTGTCCTGAAAAATGCCTTTTATAAGTAAGGGTACCCTTGTGAGCTGTGGCTGCTAATCTTTCCCTCTGCCTCACTCTCTCGTAATCCTGTAGGTGTTCAGTAACTAAAAGAGTTACTAAGTGCTAGAGACATTTCTTTTAAGACAAGATACCTGGTATTTGTCAATGATTTGACAAAAAAGATTTGACTCCACAGATGGTTGTTTCATATTCTAGATTTTTGAAAAATCATACATGTTGATGCCTGTGAATATTTACAGACTTGTAGAGTTGGTACTACTCATATACTTGATAATTGATACTTTATCTTGTGTATTGACTTCTTGTTTTGGCTCTAAGATGCTCCCTGTAGCTGTCTGGGATCCTTTCCTGGATTGAGGTTTTAACTGGGCTAGTAGTTCTGAAAGAATTTTGTATACATTGCCTTATTTATCTGAAGAGTGCTAATATTTCTTTCAATTTAATAATGCAGAGGCTTAGGCCCATGGGGTCCAAACCTTGTTCGCAAATACACAGATGCTAGATTTACTGCATATTCTAATGGAGATGATTTGACTGAGGAGTCGTCCAGACTACTCTCAGGTACGTTGCAAATCTTATTGATTGGCATTGTTTTTTAGTTCTCATGATGGTTGTATACATTGCACATCTTAAGTTTCTAATATCGATTGTTTGTTTTATGGAAGATTATGTATATCATACTTTGGCTGCAAAACCTAGTGGAGAGCTATGCTTAAAATATATATTTTCCTTTGGAGCATTTGCCAAGAGTCCTCTTTTATACAGGTGATATACCCACTCTCTGTCTCTTTCTCTCTCCCCTCTCCGTCTCTCTCTCTCTCTCCCTCTCCCTCTTCCCCACCCCCTTCTCTTTTTCTTCACACACAAGAACACATGCCAATGCACGCTAATGTATATTACTTAGTTGCTGAATAAAATGCTGAAAACCTAAGATTCCTGATACTGTAGATCCTTACTGTGTCTAGCTCTGAATCTGTTTAGTATTGTTCACTTTCTGTTCTTATAATGCCCGCTATAATGGCTTCTGCTTGCCACACTTTAGGGCATCTCCAACTCTATTCTCATATACTCTCCAAGTATAGAGTTCTCTATTTTTGGAGACAACCTACTCCAACCCAGTTCTCTATTTTACTCTCTAAAAAGGGATCTTCTTCTCTCTCCTCAATATTATATTACTATTTCTATTTCATTTTTATTTTCTTATTTCATAATATAAATCAGTTCTTTCTTTTTTCCAAATAATAACCCTATATAATCTTCATGTAATATAAAACTTATAAAATTCTTTATTTAATATAAAATTAAATTTTATTGTAAATTTCTAAATAACATAAATTGCAAGCAAATATTATATAATATACATATTAATGGACAATTCAAATAAAAGTGAAATCATTAATGAAATACAATTACATAAACATTACATAAATACTCAACTTTCAAGATTATTATGTTGCTCCCATAAATGCTCTATTAATGCATTATGGAGTTCAAAATGAGCATGTTTGACCTTAATTTTTTTATGTCTAGCTAAGAATTGTTCAAACCAGCGATTTTCATCTACCAACATTTCTGTCGTTGCAGTTGGAGCCTCTACGGTATCTTGAATTGGTGCATGAAGATCACGTTCATCCTCGATTATCATGTTCTGCAGTATAATACATGTAGTCATTATATCATGTAGCACTTCCTTTCTCCAAAAACGTGACGGTCCTGTGATAATTGCAAAACTTCGAATGCACGTTCAACATCTTTTCGTCATGATTCTTGTGCATTCTTCATAGTGAAAAATAATAATAATTTTAAAATTATATCACTTAAAGTGACGAAAATTGAAAAAAAAATTTGAAATATTATTAATTCGGGATGAAGGTAGTATATATTAAACAATATTTTCTTAAAATGTTATATTACATTAAAAAAGAATTACGAATATTAGAGATTTAATTAATGGTCTTTCCTGATTTATAATATGTTAATTACAAATATTATATAATAGAAATAATTCACCTCTTTGGAGAATAGAGAGTGAAATAGAGAGTGATTGGAGAACCCATTCTCTATTTTACTCTCCAAATGTAGAGAATAGAGAGTATAATAGAGAGGGGTTGGAGATGGTCTTAACGAAATATGAGGCCCTCATTAAAATTTATAGAGGTAGAACTTGGATTTTCCACATATTTACATGTGGTTTGAGATGTATCAATTTAGTTGCAAGCACAGGTCACGGGAACTGTTGATTTGACGCATGGGTTCTCTGTTTCTTCTCAATCAGCAGCACGTCAGTAATTTATACTTTACCTGCAGGAAGGGGAAAAACATAAAGAGAGAAAATGTTTTAGACAATAGATGCCACTCAATAGTCCTTCTTTCACTTAAAGAGGGTGGGAATGAGGGAATTAAATGGAAGACTGCATGAACTCTTCGGCATTACAGTTGATGCAGTAAGATGGAGCTTGCCTTCACATCTTTGCAATAAGGTCTTTCTCGAAAGCTAATTGGAACTATTCCTCAGCTTATTAAAGAATGCTAATTCAATTGAATTTGCACTGAGTAGACCTTAGGATGTAAATGAGTAAAAGAATTGGATGGTCCAGTTATGCAGTTATTTCAATCAACTAGACGTAAGTAGGAGCCTCAACTACATGGGAATTTATTTTCCAAACTGATGAGGGCCATGAAGATTTAGTAAATAATAACCTTATCTGCTTCCCAGGCACTGTAATTTTAAGCATTCAAAAAATGGCTGGACTGATGTGGTTTAATTAGTAATTATTTGCAATTGTATACTAAATTCACCATTGCTAGGAGCCCTCACCCTCTTTACTTTTAAAGAAAAGGAAATTCTTGAACTGGTATTTGATATTTTAATCTTTGACTGTGTTAAATTGATCGTCATGTCCTGTTTAGACCTTTATAACACAACCCCGATACACCCGATCCACCACTAAAGACTCACCTATCAGGGTAGAGACGCTAATAGGTACTGCTAGGGGCTCACATACATAATCAATATCTGCAGCAAAATAATTCGACACATAAGAGTAGGTGAACTTGGGATCAAACAATACTGAAGCAGAGCGATGGCAAATTGGGAACCACCATGAGTACCCCCTCGAGCTCCACCCTTGGCAACCCTGGTGCCACCTCTAGCACTCTGCAAAGCACCTCTGACCGTTGGAGCTGGTGTAGAACGAACAGCCTGTGACCTGGGATGAATAGTAGAAGGAGCACGTCTGGGGCAATCCTTTGCCTTATGCCCAAACTCATCACAAACATAGCAGCCTCGAGGACCCGAACATCGATGAAACTGATAATAGAGGTCAAGGTAGTCCTAAAATCACATCGAGAAAAGTTACGGAAGACCTATATCTCTCTCTGAATCAATGCAGGTCTTAGCTTAGGAACATAACACAATTGAAGTGAAACATCTATCTAGGTTATACCAACTTGTAAAATTATGTTTGGTTGTTGTTACATTTCTCTCAGTCCTTTATGCGCCTGGAGTCTTCTTATTCTGTTTAAGAGACATTTATGTCTTAGTGGAAATATGAGATCTAGAGAAGCTCAAGTATCCCTTGAAGTACAAATTATTTTATTTCGGAACAAAATAGGCTTGAAATGAGAGGAATAGGTATAGTTGATAGCTAGTTTAGGAGTGAGATGTAGTTGATTGATTTATTGATTGTGGTAAAGTAAATTGCCAGGGAGAATTATTTCATTTGTTTGATGGAATAAGCATATTTCTGTAACCAAGATGATTTGGCATGGTATTCTCTGTGTATAGTTATACTCTGTAGGACAAGATCTTAAAAGTTAGTAAAGCTCAAACAAAATATGCAAAGAATGTAGCAGTATTCTGCTGATGGATGGGGTTCACATTACTTGAATCCTGTTATTTAACGTGTCTGTTAGCATTTGACCTCTTTTATGCTTTGAAGCATTTAGTGGTCGTGTGACCACAAATTTTTTTTTTCTTTTTTTTCCCAGAGTTGAATTCGGGGAATCATGTTTGGCCATAAAATTTCAGAAAATTCCAGAATTCAACTCGACACTTCAAGTTGAATTCCGGAATTTGAAAAACACCGGAAAGTTGTTTTACCTTTTTCACTCCGAATCACTCACAAAAGTCCAAAAACAACTCCAACAATTCGTATTCATGTCGGAACACAGCTCCAATTTCCAAATGCCATTTTTCACTTTGAAAACAAAAACCACATGTTTCATATTTCACAATTTTCATGGCCAAACGGGTTGCATCTCGTGATTTCAAATCACGAGATGAAATCACATGTCCAAACGCCAACAAATTATGCTTGGATTAAGGACATATTGACCCAAGAGTACCTGGATTTTGACTCTGATTCTTGCTGTGAGTTCCTTGAAATTCTATTGGACCAATTTTTTTTATGAACCATTTCCGCCCTTGGTACGTTCTACGCAGTCTGTGACGTTTACACACCATGCTCCTCCCTATGAACAAAGTTATTTAATAAATCTTGAAATAACATTATTCTTATGGGGCTTTGGGATTTCAGAAACCTCTTAGATATTGCAGTCAAAATAGAACTAGGTAGGGGAACATGATGTTAAATCATTAAGTAACTTGATGAGAATTTTAGTCACGATTCTCTACTAATATCTCTGATTTCTATATTCACAGAGCACCAGATTGGAAGGTGCCAACAACTTTCATATATGGACACGAAGATTGGATGAATTACCAAGGAGCGCAACAGGCAAGGAAGAATATGAAGGTTCCATGTGAAATCATTAGGGTCCCTCAGGTTCTCTCTTTCTTTCCCTTTTCCTGCCCCTCTTCAGAAAATAATCTTACTTCTGATTATTGTTTCCCGAAACTACATAGTAGTATAAAGTGAAGCACCAGGGATAATTCCTAGTTACTGAGAAAACCCTTCTCTTTCTTGCAGGCTGGTCACTTTGTATTTATGGAGAACACATCGGTATATCATTCTGCTGTACTCTATGCTTGCCGTAGATTTATATCACCACAGAAGGACAATGACTCGCTTCCTGAAGGCTTGGTATCTGTCTAAAGGAGACACATTGCCGTGGTGCTTTCATTGTGTGTGGGTATAGGTAGATAGTGTACAATAGATAGCATTGATTTAATGTTTCTCTCAAATGTGTTACTGGTCTGAGTTAACATATCCTTACAATTTCTCAGAACATAAAATCAATTTTGAGGAAGTCATGAATGAGCAGCATTCTATTCGGCTGCTCCTTGCTTGTAGGAAGTCAGTGTACAGATAGCTGAATGATTTATGTTCTTGAAACTACATTTCTGTTCTTATATGAAACTAGTTCTGGGGAACGTGCCTTGCACGTTTATTTCAAAGCATTTAATACAAGTTTTATATTGCAAATGACAAATTTTAAATAGTGCATATATTATTGGATTTTCTTTGTGACATAAATAAAAGGCAAACATAGAAAAATAAAAGTAACAACTTGTAAGTTGAGGTTATAAAATCTTACAAGCTTGATGCTACTAAATTGTCATATATAGTACTTTAATTAAAAGATAAATACATACTCGAATATATATAAATGTTTGCATATAGTAAATAATAAATAAAGAAGTACAAAAAAGTATAAAAATAAGGGAGATGATTGTATATATAGTAATAATGATGACTCTTAAAATATAATAACTTGTAATGAAAAGATTAGCTTATTATTTAAAAAAAAAAAGGATAAATAAGAAATCCAACTCCATGCTTCATCATCAAATATAGAATACGGAAAAGAGAAAGGAAACACAATTCACAATATAGGTAACAAAATATCACATGATTAAATAAAAATTGGAAAGAAATACGAAGAAGAAAGTTAGGAAGTAGGTAGTAGCAGTCAACAAGGCATTCCTCAATATAAGTACAATACATATATTTGTTAGTTCTTATAATAAGAATATTGTTTATTATAACAAAAAATAATAAAACTCCTACTTTTAATTATGTACTTTTTCTAATACCACATATTTTTTTCTTTTGGAGTAATCATATACCATGCTTAATATAAAGGTACTAATTACTTTAGAAGTTAACAACTTATACCATAAAAAATGTATGCTACCCAGTGCCAAGAAATAAATCTAAATTACATTGGAGTATATGTAATCATATAACCAATTAAAAGAAAGTTCTTGCAAAAAAATAACTCAGTTACAATAGAAAAGCTCCCAAAATTCTAAATAAATCTCAATTGCCTCTTTTTAGCAGAACTCTTGAGCCGTAATTTAGTAACACTACATCGATTAAGATTATCGTAAGAAAGTGATCAGCTTGAACAAATACAAAATTTGACAGAACAACAATAAGTCAACATATGAGTAGAAGTGGAAAAAATTCAAATGGATGGGGTGATTGTGGTTTAAGTTTGTGTATTTATAGTGATGAAAGGACTGTTGGGTAACATAAAACTTTATTGTTTTTTCACTATACAAAATATAATGGCTTGGGAATGTGAAAGGTGAAGAGTTCATGCTTATAATTGTTGATCCTATGGAGTACAATAATAATAATAATAATAATCAATATCAATATATCAATATAAAGCAGAAACATAGAAACGGTGACGTGACGCTCTCTAAGGCCTGGAATCCTATTTATCTTTTTTGTTGTTTTTTTGAGTGTTTTATTCATTTTAAAAGACAAAAATATTATAAAATATTACTTTAAGTTTTTGCAGAATATTAAACGTATTTAATTCTCTCCTCATTAAAGTATAAACATAAAAGTTTCAGTTATCAATTCTTTACGATAAAAGACATTTTTCTTTTTCAAAAATTCTTTCAGTTATATTTTTTGTGTCACTTAATTATAAAATTTAAGAGGATTTATTCCTTATCACTTAATTATAGAATTTGGAAAGTTTTTTTATCATTAGCTTTTGAATACTATATAAACAGAGATGCAACATAACATGCATTCTATATCTTTCTTTTTGTATAAACCAATAAAGTACAAGCTACAAACAATTAATTTAGACAGTCATCGCCTAAAAATGAATCAAAAATACTTTTGTGATTTCATCCATCAACATTGCTACTATTTGATGTTCCTCTGATCATGTTATATTATCAACACACTTATTTACCATTCAAGACACAAAATTTCAGCTATATGGATATAAAATTACCAGACATTTGTTGAATGTTACATGTATATCATTGGTGAGGAGGTTGATCGGAGAGTTTTTTTGTTGTGATGACGATCGAAATAGTGAATTGCGGCAGAGCATAACTAAGTGACCAATGGGATCTAACGAGAATCAAAACACTTGTAAAGGTTATATTCTGAAATCACAAATAATTTGATATATTTTGTAATCATAGAATCTTATATGAATGTAGTTTTTCTTCCTATCTTCTTTATCTATTTTTATTGTAGAAGAAAATTATGTGAAGTATTTTTGAGGGAAAATTGAATATGAGAGATTTCACATAAAACTAGAAGGAGATAACATAAAATAAAACTAATTGATTGGTTGGGAGTAAGTACTATATAGAGACTAGAGTGATGGAAGAAAATGAAAAATGAAGAGAGAGAGAGGGGAATAAGGAAAAGGAAAGAAAAAATTTCATATAATATGATTGAAATTTAAGTTTAATTTACAATTAATGATTCATTTAGTTTGTTCTAAATAGAGTCTTAATTTGTTTCATATTAAATTTCCTGAAATTGATATATGACAAATTGATCAAATGGAAAGAACTATTACTTGAAAAATTTGTAGAATATTATGAGGAGAAAAAAAAGGAAGGAGTTATCTTCTATTTATGTGGAAGGAATTAATTAAGGAAAATGGACGAAAATAGAAAGAAAAAAATATGAAAAAATAGTAAAGAAATATAATATAATGCCCAATCTTTGAATTTTATTTTCATTTCATTTTAATTGTTTCATAGATAGTCTTAATTTGTTTCATACTTTCCGAAAGGTAATATAGAATAATGAGAAATTAATCAAATGGTAAGAAATATTACTTAAAAAATTCTTAAAAAGTTATGAGAAGAAAAAAGGAAACAATATCTTCTAATTAAGAGAAATTTTGAGTTTAAAAAATTGTCATTTGCCAATTATATTAATTGTAGTGTAATTACATAATATGGGGGGGGGGGGGAGGGGAATATTGCACTTATATAATATATATAGATTTGAGATTTAGAGCCTGTTTGGCATTGCTGTTGGCAGCCCAGAAACACTTATTTTGAGAAATTTTTTTTTTGAAAAATAAGGTGTTTGACCAACCTGTAAAATTGCTTTTAAATGGAAGCAGAAGCAGTTTTTCTGCTGTTGGGAAGAATCTAAAAATTTCTGCTTTTTAAAAAAAGCAGAAACAGAAAATTATTTTTTTCAAGACTAAAATATCCCTTCCATATATATATATATATATATATCAATATATCTCTTATTATTTAATTAACATATCTCATATGTTTGGGTAAGTTTCATTTAATAATTTTATTTTTATATGATAATTTTAATATTTTATTTGACGTATTATTATTATTATTATTATTATTATTATTATTATTTTATTTATTATTTTACGCATTATTTTGCAGAATTAGAAAAAAGGTAACAACAATATTTTTGCAAGATTAGGAAAAAAAAAAAAGAAAAACAACAATTAAAGATTTAAACCCTCCAAAAAAATATATAATATTTATTGAAAGTTTGAATATGAATATTTTAATTTAATAAAAATAAAAATTTAATTTAATTTTTTGTAATAGATGTTTAAACTAGTTTCTCTCTATAAAATAATCTTAATATTAATTAATACTTACCCTTTATCGTAATTTGGCTCTCAAAAGCACTTTTTAAAAAAGATAAGCCAAACACAATTTGCTTATAAAAAGCACTTATCAAATAAATTAGCCAAACACAAATTGCTTTTTTTCAAAAGCACTTTTCTGAAAAGCCATTTTTAAAAAGGTGCTTCTAAAAATAAGCAATTTTTACCAATAATGCCAAACAGGTTCTTAGCATGGAAGGAATTAAGAAAAATGGAACGAAAAATAATTAAAAGAAAAAAGATACAAAAAAATAGTAAAGAAAGATAATATCAGCCCAAACTTTAAATTTTATAATTTAGTTGTATTATTTTCTTTTTTATTTTCGATTTTTCTATTTTCTCTTCATTTTAATTGTTCCATATATAGTCTTAATTTGTTTAATATTTACTTTCACAAAATTAATATACAATAATGATATATTAATCAAATGGTAGAAAGTATTAATTAAAATATTCTTAAAATGTTGTGAGGAGAAAAAGGAAAGAATTATCTTCCAATTAAGAAAATAATTTGATAAAAAAAAGTTGTCATTTGCTAATTATATTAATTATATAGTGTAACTAAGAATATGAGAAAAAACAAATATTGTATATTATGTTAATTTTAATTTAATTTAATTTTGAACATGAGTCAAATTGACAAATAAATCTCACATAATAAACAAGAAATATTATATAACCAGTAAATTTATATAACAATTTGGATGCATAAACATAAAATTTCTTTACAAATTAATTTTTTTTAATTAGTTGATTTTATTAATCTCCTTTTAGTAATCTCCCTTTTTAAGACTTTCTAATTTTCTTATATTTATTAATATTTTCTTCTTCTTCTGCTTCTTCTTTTTTCTTCAAGATTTTTGAAAATTTTCCTTAAATTATAATTAAAATTAAACTAATAATATCAATATATCAACGTATAAAATAAAATCATGAATTTGGTGATGTGACGCTTTCTAAAATCTAGAATGCTATTATTTTTTTGGAATGTTTTTCCTCCTTTAAAAGATAAAGTCCACCTTAAAATTTTACATAATATTAAAGATAGTCATATTTAATTCCTTTAATCATTAATGCTATTAATCTCCTTTATAAAGTTTTCTTAAATTTTTTGTATCATTAATGTTATCTTTTTTCTCAGATTTTAAATTTTTTCTTATATTAGAATTGAAATAAAAAATGTTGCATAAAAAGTTCACTTTAAAATAATACATAATATTTAAGATAGCAACATTTAATTCCTTTCATCATTAATGGTATTAATCATTTTAATTTTTTTTTTTTGAATTTCTTATATCATTAATAATATCTTTTTTTTCTCAGATTTTTGAAAAAAATTCTTATATTATAATTAAAATAAAAAAATGTTGCACAAAAAATGTCTTCTCATAAAATTTCTTTTTACTTTCTTGTATCACGTTTTTATTAGAAAAATATAGTAATCATGCAATATTTATTGGTATTGAAAAATAAGTAGCAAAACAACAATTATTGATATTCAAAAGGTAAGTCACATTGAATTTAAATACATTAAAATGTGAAAAATTATGATATTTAATGACATTTATCATATCAGTCATTGTGCATAATAGTAATTACATACTTACATGGACATATAAATAATATAAGAAACATTTTCCAATTGAAAATGTGTGAGAAAATCAGTACATCGCTCGATTTTATATATATATATATATATATATATATAAAGGAAATCTATTAAAAAGATATGATTGTCGTCGTCAATGAAACATGAATTATGAACTATATATAATTTTATATTTGGTTTTTTAGAAGGATTTCATCAACGTAATATATGTTATACATTCCTATTCATCCACTTTTTATATTTGAATAAAAATTCAGGTGTTGCTTTATCTTTGAATGACATTAGTTTCACTTTTAAAAACTTAAAAGTTTTGCAAAATGCTTATGGATTAAAATTATAAACTTTTGTTTAGATTATATTTCAAAAAATAAACTAACAACAACTTATTTTAGATTTCAAAAATTATATTTACGTTATTTCAATATTCAAAAATAAAATAAAAAGTATAATAAAATTTTAAATACAAATTTTTTACGATCGCGTGAAGCGCGAGCTGATTCACTAGTAATATAATCATAAGATAAATATGACTTTCATGATAGAGAAAGAAGGCATGAATTAGAAATTGAATGTTGGTGATGCCTTTTAAGTTCTCTATTATTCGTATACAATAACTAAAAAAGAAATTATTTCGTGTATATCCATTAATTAAATAAGAAAGTGGAAAAAGGATCGACTTTTTACAAATTACTATTTAATTAAAATTATATTTTATAATATTTTAATTTAATATAGGGATAAATTGGTAATTCAATTTTGCACTTTGAAGCTTCTCTTTTTTAATAATATATGATGATTATGAAATATTATATTTCAGTAGTTGCTAAAGATAGTGTATAAATAAAATTTGAACCAACTAGCATGTCAATTCCAGTTACATGGTTCTGATGTGCTTTGTCAAGAAGTAAAGTTACTACTCTGTGTTATTCAAAATAGATATAGGGTGTGTTGGTACAAAGGAAAATGTTTTATTGGAAAACAATTGAATTTTTGATTTATTTTCTCATGTTTGATTGGTTAGTAGAAAATATTTTTCGGAAAATATTTTTTAATATTTGATTTATGAATGAAAAATATTTTAAAGAAAATATCTTTTCTTTTTTACTAGAGAGTAGAAAATAATTTTTGACCCGAAAACTAACCTCGATAATCAATATAGGACATGATCCCGATGATACGCGAACTAGAACACAACCCTGACGACAGATCTGAAATCCGACCTTGAGATCTGACCAGGGCTTGACCTCAATTATCGATCAGAGACCCGATATTTGAATTGAGATCAGATATCCGACCCAGAACATGATCCCGACACCCGATCTTGAATACGATCCATCAATTTGGGTTTCGACTTCGACAGTCGAATTGAGACCCGACTTCCAGATCAGGATCCGTGAGGAGGGGTCGGGGGTAGGAGTGGGGTGGGGTAAAAAATAAAAAATTGAAATTGAAAATGTATTTTTAAAAACAAATTTTAAATTTTTTTAGGGAGGGGGGGAGGGGTTGGGTGGCTGGAGGTCGTGGGGTAGGGGAGATAAAAAAATAAAAATTTGAAATTGAAAATATTTTTTTAAAAAATAAACTTTAATTTTTTTTGGAGGAGGGTGGGGGTGGGGGTGCTGTTGGGGGGGGGTCGGGGGGTGGAAGGTAAAAAAATAAAAATTTGAAATTGAAAATATGTTTTAAAAACAAACTTTAATTTATTTTTTTGGGGAGGGGGGGCTGGTAGGGGACTAGTGGGGGAGGGGAGGTCGAGGTCGAGGGTGGGGGTGGGGGTAAAAAAATAAAATTTTGAAATCGAAAATATTTTTTTGAAAAATAAACTTTTAAAAAAATAATTTGGGGGGGGGGGGGGGGGGGGGCTGGTGGGGGAAAGAATGGGGTGAGGTAAAAAAATAAAAAATTGAAATTGAAAATATTTTTTAAAAACAAACTTTAAATTTTATTTTTTGAGGGGTGGGGGGTGCGGGGGCTGGTTGGGGGTAGGGATGGGGTGGGGTAAGAAAAAAAAATTGGATTTTGAAGCTAGAGGAGAGTTTTGGAAAATGTTTTTTATAAGTTTTGAAGGAAAGTCATTTTCCTTAGATGTGAGGAAAATAAGTTATTTAGAAAATATTTTCCAAAATATTTAAGCCAACCAAACATGAGAAAATTAAAAATTTTCATATCAAACACACCCATAATCAGTCACAAGTGCCATATTAGGTGTCAGCAAAGCCCAATAATTGTACTTCCATTGGTATGAACCAGCCAAATGGATATCTACAATGCTTTCCATAAAGAGCTTCATACGAAGTGCTTTCCATAAAGAGCTTCATGGCATGTGTGTTGCACGTGTATATTAAGCGTAATATAGATGATGTAAAATAATATTAATTTTATTAAAATATAATTTTGAGTAAGTAATTAAATACCAAAAAATAAAGTACAAATTTTTGTAAATGATCAATATGAATTGTCATATGGCGACTTGTTTATCGAGGTCAAAATGAGTGCTAATATGACGATTAAAGATTATACCCAGGGTGAAGATAATATTTCTTTTCTAGAATTATTATATTCTTCGATCACTATTACAATTTATAGTTATACCTCGTTTATTGAGTTGATATCACCTTTTCTCAGTTGATTAAACTTTATATTTTATTTATCCTTATGTAGTGTTGTGTATGTGTATATATTATTAATATTGTATTTAATATATAATCTAATGCGACAAATTAATGTTCAAACAATAATGATTTTTCCAATATATCGAGCATTTAACTTGACAATTTTTTTTTCATATTCTAATATTTATAAGCCAACAAGATAAGTACGCACACAATACAAAGTTGTTGTATCCAAAGAATAGTGAATTGTACAAATAGGGTTAATTTGGTCATTTGATTCATTACTTTCCAAATAACGTGTGTATTTAATCCATGAAACATGTGTTCTCCCTATATTATCCTATTCCTTTCCATAGATCTATTCTCTGTCCCATCTTTAAAAAAAAATGCTCCGCCTTAGGTGTAGTTGGAGAAGAAAGGAAAGGAAAGAATAGGGAACATCGCTTTTAACTGAAAGAAGGATTAGCTATAAGATTTTTCCTATTTTCACAACCTATTCCTCCTTCACTTTATTGAAAGTATATTTTAAAATTGCTACATATATATGGGGGAATATATATATATATGGGGGAATATATATATATATATATATATATATGTATGTATGTATGTATGTATGTATATATATATGTATGTATGTATGTATGTATGTATGTATGTATAATACCAAAATATTTTTAATCGTGTGATCTTAAACATGTCACGTGAAAGTTTGACAAAAAAGAAAGAAACATTCTTTAATGTTTCGAAATGAACTTAAAAAAGATAAATAAAATGAAAGACACAATATAATTTTTCTTTTATTAAATAGGACTTATAATAATTCTGTTATTACTAAATAATGGATGCCACTCAAATTTGGGTGTCTAAGACGAATGCCTCATTTTTAAAGGCATTGAGCCGCCCCCTAGCTCTACCTCCTTTGTACTACTCTTTTGTTTCTTAAAACATCTAATTGAGATAACCAAAACAGACAATCCTTAAGATCTGTACATGTTCATGAATAAAAGTTATAAAATTAAGTTTAATTTCTTTAACATGTCTACTATAAGATTAGAAGACAATAGAGGGAGAATGTATCCATTTTGTCCCTAGCTATATACTATCCATACAGTTTGTAAATATAGATTTAAATTTTACCAAGATATAGCAAAAAATCAGTTGATTCCTAACTAACGATCTACTCTGCAGGGTGTAGTAAAGGTGAAGTGAAGGTTAGTATCTTTTCTGTTGAGGCTTTCACTACACAACTATCCAATTAAGTCCACCTTCTTTGCTAGATAAGAGAAAAATATCAGTCAATTAGAGTATTTAGATGAAACTCTATGCTCTACCTCCTTTGTCATTATAATCTAGAGTTTCTTTGCTAGATAAGAGCATAGAGTTTCATTATATGTAGATGATATGGTTATTACTGGTGATGATCATGGTGGTATTGAGTCATTGAAGCGTGATTTGGCTCATCGGTTTGCTATGAAGGACTTGGGCTTGCTACGTTATTTTTTGGGTATTGAGGTGGCTCAGTCAAAGAAAGGGTATCTTCTTTCTCAGACTAAATATATATCTGACTTGTTCAAACGGGCGCGCCTTTCTGATAACAGGACTGTAGATACTCCCCTTGAAACCAATGCACGGTACTCTCCTAGTGATGGTGTTCCATTATCAGATCCGAGTCTTTATCGGACGGTTGTAGGTAGTTTGGTTTATCTTACCGTTACTCGCCCGGATATAGCTCATGCAGTTCATGTTGTAAGCCAGTTTGTTACTGCTCCTACTTCTGTTCACTGGGGAGCTGTACTTCGTATTCTGAGATATCTTCGTGGCACTCAGTTTCAGAACCTCTTGTTTCCCTCGACGTCATCTCTCGAGTTGCGAGCCTATAGTGATGCTGATTGGGATGGCGATCGCAATGATCGTAAATCCACCACTGGTTTTTGTGTGTTTCTTGGAGACTCTTTAATCTCATGGAAGAGCAAGAAACAGGATGTTGTCTCTAGATCTTCCACGGAGGCTGAGTATCGTGCTATGGCTGTGACTACATGTGAGATTGTTTGGTTACGTTGGCTTCTTGCAGATATGGGGGTTCACATTTCTATGCCTACTCCCTTGCATTGTGATAACAAAAGTGCAGTACAAATTGCAAAGAATTCTGTTTTCCATGAGCGGACGAAGCACATTGAAATTGATTGTCACTTCACCCGTCATCATTTACAGCTCGGGACCATATCGCTTCCTTTTGTTCCATCATCCTTACAGATTGCTGATCTCTTTACGAAGGCACAGTCGGCGTCTCGGTTTCGTTTTTTGTGTGACAAACTCTCAATGCTCATTGCTATTGCATTGTGAGTTTGAGGGGGGATGTTAGCCCATATGTTTGGGCTGCTTTGTTATTAGGCCCATATGTTTGGGCTGTTAGGTTTTTCTATATAATCTCCTACTTCCTTTGTATTTAGACAAGTCTTTAGATTATAATGAAACTCTATGCTCTTGTTCTCAAAAGCATCTTCTATTCTTAACATGGTATTGCTATTGCATTGATTTTTTTTTTTTGTTTTTTGGTTTTCCGATCTAGAGTTCTCGATTTGCTGCTTCCGCTACTGTCTTCGTTTGATGCTATTGCTGTTCGTTTGGATTGAGTCATTGTTTTCTTCCGTTGCTGCTGCTGCTGTTTGTTGGATTGGTTCGACCTAGGTATTTTTACTTTTTGCTTTGGAATTGTTTGTGTCTTGCTGTCTTTGCCATCCCTTTTGACAATATGACTGGAAAGGATGATTCTCTCCAGTCCATTAGTACTCAATTAGATGGTAAAAACTATGCATATTGGAGTTATGTCATGAAAAATTTTCTTCGTGGGAAGAATATGTGGGGCTATGTCACTGGAGTTAAAGCCAAACCTACGGATGATAAGGTTGAGAATTTTGCACTGTTGGTCGACTCATGGGAAACTGATAACTCCAAGGTTATCACTTGGATCAACAACTCTGTAACTCAGTCAATTGGTATACAATTGGCTAAGTATGACACCGCAAAGGAAGTTTGGGATCATTTGGAGAGACTGTATACTCAGTCTAATTTTGCTAAGCAGTACCAGTTGGAATATGATATTCGTGCTCTTCAACAGAATGATATGTGTATTCAAGACTTCTATGCTGCCATGTCGGATTTGTGGGATCAATTGGCCCTTACTGAATCTGCAGATTTAAAAGGTTTTGCGCCATACATTGCTAGGAGGGAAGGACAGCGGCTGGTTCAGTTTTTAATGGCATTACGTTCTGATTTTGAAGGACTGCGTGGAACGATCCTTCATCGATCTCCCCTCCCAACAGTTGATTCAGTTGTTCATGAACTGATTGCAGAAGAGACTCGTATTAAGTCTCAAGTCGATAAAGGGTCTAAAGCAACTACTACCCCTGCCGTGTTTGCTGTTTCAACGGATCAGTCTAGACTACCACGTTCTCAGACTTCAAATCAATCTAGACAATCTCCTAAAGTTGCATTTGATGAGTGTGCATTCTGCAAACAGAAAAATCATTGGAAGGCTCAGTGCCCGCTATTGCTGAACAAGGCTAAACAGGCTCAATCTGGGCAGCAGCAGAAGTATGGGCAGCAGAAGTCTTGGAAGTCTCAGTCCCAATCCTCTGGTGCTCTTCCATGGTCACCTCATCCTCCACAGTGGAGTGCTGCTGCTGCTGCTGCACCATCTGAGTCTGTTAGCACTATGCCACCCTCTGCGTTGGATCCCCAGGTTTTCGAACAGTTCAGACAGTTTCTGGCTTCTAATCCTAGTGCCATGTCAGCATCTATGTCTCATTCAGGTCCTGCTACTTCTAGTACCTCAGGTATTCCTTCATCCCTGTGGATTTTGGATTCTGGTGCGTCTCATCATATGTCACCCTATTTGTCGTCGTTTGGTTCTTTGTCACCCATTTCACCAATCTCTGTTATGTCTGCTAGTGCTGCATCTATGACAGTCGAGGGTGTGGGTTCTGTCACTACTCCTCACATTGTTCTCTCTGATGTTTATTACATTCCCAAACTTGCTTTGAATCTTGCTTCGGTCAGTCAGTTGTGTAAGGCTGGTAATTGGGTGCTCTTTTCTGATTCTGTTTGTGTTGTACAGGACCAACACACTCAGAAGGTGATTGGGATTGGCCGTAGGTTGGGGGAACTCTATGTCTTGGAGATTCTCAAAGTGTCTGCTGTTGCTGCCTCTAGTATTGATTTGTCTTCGTTTCGTTTGAGTCCTTTGTCTTCTCAGTTTTATCTTTGGCATTCCCGTTTGGGACATGTGTCAGTGTCACGTTTGCGTTTTTTAGCCTCTACTGGTGCTTTGGGTCATTTGAACACTTGTGATATTTCAGATTGTAGTGGTTGTAAACTGGCCAAATTCTCTGCTTTACCGTTTAATAAAAGTGTGTCTTATTCTGTTGCTCCTTTTGATATTATTCATTCTGATGTGTGGGGCCCATCGCCAGTATCCACTAAGGGTGGCTCGACCTATTATGTTTCGTTTATAGATGACTATACTCGTTATACCTGGGTTTATCTTATGAAACGCAGATCAGATTTCTTTGGCATTTACAGCAACTTTAGAGCCCTTGTTAAAACGCAACATTCAGCTGTGATAAAGTGTTTCAGGTGTGACTTAGGGGGTGAATATACCTCTAATGATTTCACTCAGTTACTGGCCTCTGATGGTACCATACACCAGTCATCTTGTACCGACACTCCTGAGCAGAATGGTGTTGCCGAAAGGAAACACCGCCATATTGTTGAGACAGCACGCTCTTTGCTCTTATCTGCAGAGGTTCCTAGTATTTTTTGGGGAGAAGCAGTCCTAACTGCTGTATATGTGATTAATCATATCCCTACTGCATTGACTTCAGGGATGTCTCCATTCGAGAAATTATATGGTCACCTACCAGATTATTCTGCATTACGAGTTTTTGGATGTACTTGCTTTGTGCTTCGTCCTCATGTTGAACGAAATAAGCTGGGGCCAAAATCAGCTATATGTGTGTTTTTGGGGTATGGTGTTGGACAAAAAGGATATCGTTGCTATGACCCTGTTAGTCAGAAATTATATGTCTCACGGCATGTCACTTTTTTGGAACATATTCCTTTCTATTCGGTTCCAGCAAAATCCCATGATGTAATGAAATCAGATCTTCGGCATATTGATCCCTTTGGCGTTGACATGGAGGTTCCAGTTCCAGATTCATCCATGCCACCTGATAGTGCTTCAGATCCGTCTGTACCTGAGTCTGCTCCTTTGATTGTTGAGACTGGAGACCCACCACCTCTGAGGAGGTCTACTCGTCCCTCTAAGTCCACCAAACTACCTGATTTCGCTTACTCTGCATACTCAGACTCATTTGCTACCTTTATTGCAAACATACATCATTTGTCTGAGCCTGAGTCGTATCGAGAGGCTGTGACTGATCCTCTTTGGCAGAATGCTATGGCTGAGGAACTTGCTGCTCTTTATCAGACACATACATGGGATTTGGTTACCCTACCACCAGGTAAACATACGATTGGCTGTCGATGGGTGTATAAGATAAAAACAAAGTCTGATGGGTCTGTTGAGCGATACAAGGCCAGACTTGTGGCAAAAGGGTACTCACAAAAATATGGTATGGACTATGAGGAGACTTTTGCCCCGGTGGCAAAGATGACGACTGTTCGCACTATTATTGCTATTGCATCCGTTCGACAGTGGAAGATATTTCAAATGGATGTAAAGAATGCATTTTTGAATGGTGATCTCCATGATGAAGTTTATATGACTCCTCCCCCAGGTATTGACCACCAGCCGGGTGAAGTTTGTCGGCTTCGAAAAGCTTTATATGGTCTCAAGCAAGCCCCTCGTGCTTGGTTTGAGAAATTCTCCACTGTGATTACTTCTCTTGGATTTGTCCCGAGTAATCATGATTCGGCATTGTTTGTTAGATGTACGAGTGCAGGGAGAATTCTTTTGTCCTTATATGTAGATGATATGGTTATTACTGGTGATGATCATTGTGGTATTGAGTCATTGAAGCGTGATTTGGCTCATCGGTTTGCTATGAAGGACTTGGGCTTGCTACGTTATTTTTTGGGTATTGAGGTGGCTCAGTCAAAGAAAGGGTATCTTCTTTCTCAGACTAAATATATATCTGACTTGTTCAAACGGGCGCGCCTTTTTGATAACAGGACTGTAGATACTCCCCTTGAAACCAATGCACGGTACTCTCCTAGTGATGGTGTTCCATTATCAGATCCGAGTCTTTATCGGACGGTTGTAGGTAGTTTGGTTTATCTTACCGTTACTCGCCCGGATATAGCTCATGCAGTTCATGTTGTAAGCCAGTTTGTTACTGCTCCTACTTCTGTTCACTGGGGAGCTGTACTTCGTATTCTGAGATATCTTCGTGGCACTCAGTTTCAGAACCTCTTGTTTCCCTCGACGTCATCTCTCGAGTTGCGAGCCTATAGTGATGCTGATTGGGATGGCGATCGCAATGATCGTAAATCCACCACTGGTTTTTGTGTGTTTCTTGGAGACTCTTTAATCTCATGGAAGAGCAAGAAACAGGATGTTGTCTCTAGATCTTCCACGGAGGCTGAGTATCGTGCTATGGCTGTGACTACATGTGAGATTGTTTGGTTACGTTGGCTTCTTGCAGATATGGGGGTTCACATTTCTATGCCTACTCCCTTGCATTGTGATAACAAAAGTGCAGTACAAATTGCAAAGAATTCTGTTTTCCATGAGCGGACGAAGCACATTGAAATTGATTGTCACTTCACCCGTCATCATTTACAGCTCGGGACCATATCGCTTCCTTTTGTTCCATCATCCTTACAGATTGCTGATCTCTTTACGAAGGCACAGTCGGCGTCTCGGTTTCATTTTTTGTGTGACAAACTCTCAATGCTCATTGCTATTGCATTGTGAGTTTGAGGGGGGATGTTAGCCCATATGTTTGGGCTGCTTTGTTATTAGGCCCATATGTTTGGGCTGTTAGGTTTTTCTATATAATCTCCTACTTCCTTTGTATTTAGACAAGTCTTTAGATTATAATGAAACTCTATGCTCTTGTTCTCAAAAGCATCTTCTATTCTTAACAATATTATTTTTGTTTCTCTAAGTTAATTGTATCTACCTTTGCCGGAGTATGATGTAATAACATGCTGTTATATTTCATATTGAGCTTCACACTTTTTGTACAATGGTTTCTTGACACTTACATAGCTATTTGTTTAATATCCTTTAGTTAACCTTGTAGTTGCAACTTTATAAGTGTTTAAACCTTTTCCTCATTTTTCAGCCAAATAGGTTAATTATTAAGCTTATACTAATCACTATTACATTATTATGTCGACTGATGCATGCTTAAACTAACTAAATATTTTTTTGCAACCCTTTTTTTGCTTTTACAAGTCCGACAACATACTCACTCCTCATCATGAATGCAAAAAGTACATTCATGAATGCAAAAAGTACATTCATCTTAAACACACACTCTCTCTCTATATATATACCAAAATATTTTTTAATCTTGTGAACTTAAACATGTCAGGTAAAGTTTGACAAAAAAGAAAGAAACATTCTTTAATGTTTCGAAATGAACTAAAAAAAGTCAAATAAAATAAAAGACACCATACAATTTTTCTTTTGTTAAAAAAGACTTATAACAATTCAATTATTACTAATAAATGAGGCCACTCAAATTTGGGGCCTAAGACGGATGCCTCATTTTTAAAAGTATAACTTACATAAATCGCATAGTGTAAGACCTAAATTACATTCTATCCCTACTTTTTTCTATTTTACAAAAAATCCTTAAAATCAGTGCTATCCGGATACATAGCAAACAAGCTGGATACATTAAATCTGATACATTAAAGCAAATTCAGTTGCGATTTAAAAGGAAAGAAATTGTGAAATTGAATGTGAGTTCCCCAAATCACGCTAATCAAGTTGATGTCAATCTCTCCCAAATCGTAACAGCTTCAATCAATTCAAAATTCAAATTTTCTTCTCTCAATTCTCTCCCAAATCCGCCCAGCTTCAAACAATCCAAATTTTCTTCTCTCAATGCTCACCCAAATAGTAATAGATTCAAAAAAGTTGAAAACATGAATTGGCTTGATTGACATCTCCGCCAATGGCTACAAATCCTGTCGGTCGTCTCCGGCAAAGTCGACCTTCAATGTCAAGGCTATGTTGCCATTTTTGCATTCTAATGTCGCTTTTTAAATTTTTTTTGAAAAGCTTCTATTCCTTGAACAATTTTCAACCATTTCTTGAATAATAAAAATGATTCAATTAAAAGAAACTAAAACTAATAGATCAAGATAGATAATGTATTTATCTCATATATTGTTTGGGTTTCATTTATGATTGCAGGGATAAAAATAGACCAAGGGATTGCATATACGGCCTAATGCTGGTGGCGCTGGTGCAAACATACTCCATTCACTAAATTCCCTTCTCGTACTTTTCTATTAGCTATAGTGATAGAGTCAAGAATGAAGAAGTAAACACGAAGAAATCAGAGCGAGTTCAACCTCTGAACCTTTTCTGCCGATGCTAATATTCTTCTGCTGATACATCATGAATATTTTGATTTTGCTGAAAGATTCAAGAATATGGGAAAGAAATAGATATGACATTCAGGAATCTGGAAAAAACATGAGCTTGATTTGCAATCTATAAAATAGATCAGAGCTTTAATTTCAGAGTAAAAGATCTGACAATAAGAGGTATGAAATTACATATATTGTGTTGTTAATTTAATTTTTGATTTGTATTTTTCGAGATAGCTAGATTAATCGTGATACATTAGTATTTATCGTGATACATTAGATGTTAGATTAATCATGATACAAGATAAGTAAATGTTACAGTGTTTGCTTAGAGTTCGACACATTACTGTGTGATAGTTATTAAAATTATTGTATCATGACCAAAATATTTAGCATGATACATTACTATTTGTGTATCTTGTTGTGTTTGTGAAATATTGTATTTTATAGATGATACATTATACATGAAATTTATTGTAAACACATCAAAATGTTCGAGAATGAGGGTCTGTATCAGATTATATTTATATTTGTATATGATATTACGTATAAGTTAGCTGTCTGATTGTTTGTGATTGATACATAGAAGTAACTGTTTTATGGAATGTATCACTAACTTTTTTAATGTTGACAGGTTGTTGCATCACCAATGATTATTATGAATGACATGGAAAAAATTGTACGTGGAGATGAAGAAACATGAGTCTGGATCTGCAATGTATCCACTATGCATTGATACAACAGACAAAAAGGTCGGAGAGATACATTGCTTTGATTTGTAATCTCGAGATGAATGTATTGTTTATGATACATTGTTATTTCTAAAATATTTAGTAAATTGTTAAGTACTGTAATCCTACCTGATATATTAAAGTAGTAAAGTTTGCTTGTAAGGTGTTTGGTTTTAGATCGATACATTACTGTGCGGTAGTTATTACGTATCAAATACATGTAGTGTTAATTTTTATAAATGTATCATGGCCAAAGATACATGCTGAAATAATACACCAGAAGAATACAACTTTAAGTCTATGATACATAATAGAACAAATTTGAACCATGAACAAACTATATTGTATAGGATACATAAATAAAATACACCAGATCAACTATAGAATGTCTTGACTGTGTATCATGAACATACTATATTGTGTATGATACAATGTTATGAATATAACAAACCATTCAACAGATATAAACTTTATAACTTGATACATTTATAAGAACTATTCGTAAAATACAGAACAAACATAGAATAGAACTGTAAACAAATAATTTAAGTATATTATACATAAGTTACACTACAATGTATCTTAACTGTTTATTTGATGCATAATTATAGAAAATATATCTGATACTCATTTAAATTATATCAATTATGTAAATGTGCCAAGATTTTGATAAACATTGTATATGATACATGAACAAAATTTTCTAGATCAACTATAGAATGTCTTGACTGCGTATCATGAACAAACTATATTGTCTATGATACAACATTATGAATATAACAACCCATTCAACAAATATGAACTTTGTAACTTGATACATTCATAAAAATATTCAAAAAATAAAGAACAAAAATATAACAGAACTATAAACATCTAATTTAAGTATATTATACATAAATTACACTACAGTGATACATAAAAGTATATTATATGGATATGTATCTATAACGTAAATATGAACATGATACATTGCATAACAACGAAAGCTACTATAGCAGCGATGTATCAGATATGTGATAACACTAACACAGGCTAATTTAATGTATCATAAAGTTGAAACGAAGGCATTATACATAAATTTATGAATCCAAATCAACTAGATACATTAAAAATCTGAACTTTGGGGCAGAGAAAGGTGTTTAGCAACATGTTCTACTCTCCTTTTTTTTGTATCAGAAAAAGTTGAACAACATAATATTTAATTCGAACATGAAATGTATCATTCTTCGATTTCAAATCACAAACACGAGGGACGAGATCTTTCGTTTGCGAAACTAATTTCGTTTGTGAAGCAAATTTTTGACCCCTCTTTTTGGGGATTTTATCGACCTGCGCTTTAGAAGATGAAGAGCAACTTTGATTCGCCATTGCTAATGGATGATGAAAACGTTAGATATGGTTTCAGCCCATTTAAGATATTCTACTTGAATGATGTTTTATTAATACTTACACGAGTTGGTTTTCTTGGTGGAGACTAAGCCCATCGAGTGATCGAAAAGAAAAATAAATTGGGGACGTTGGTTCGACATATAGGGAGACCAACAGTAGGCAATGTATGAAAAATTGTTTAATAAGTTCAGAAGTTGTAGTAACTTCTAAGCACCATGAGTTACAAGATTAGGGGTAAAATTGAAGGAATTGATGATACAAAATCCAAAAAAATAAATAAATTGAAGGACAGCCAAATGGAGAAGATGAAAACTACCTATTCAGTTATTTGAATTTGATAGACTGGAGAGAGAAACATTTTGAAATTCAAATTGTTTTTAAGGATGTAACTTATTAGATTATGGGGATGAAAATAGGGAGTGATTGAAGGAGTTAAAAAAGGAATAGGGAACGTGGGTTTGGAGTAGAAGAGTAATGTATCCGGGAGATTGGGTTTTTGGGGAAAATAAGGAATTTTTGAAATATTTTAAAATAGTAGAAAATAATAGAAAATATGGTAAATAAAGATGTGTATATATGTAATTTTTTATTTTTAAAAGAAATTGAGCCGCCCCTGGCTCTGCCTCCATTGTACTACTCTTTTGCTTCTTAAAACACCTTATTTAGAGAAC